>BSBK01004113.1:7500-370000 GCA_027943335.1 Chamaecyparis obtusa
TTTCCTTCTCCTTCAAAAAGTGGTTTGTTTGAAAAATTGTGTTTTTAAGGAGTTACTGTCACTTGGATCAACATAAATTTTTTTTGAAATATGATAATGATGTAATTCTTTTGATATTATATTTTTAACTTCAATATATGAAGGATGAAATTGGTTTCATTCATTTTGGGTCAAAATTTCATAGTTTATTAAGTTCTAAAGTGATAGTAACTATAATTTAGATATAAGGTCACTTGGATCGCTCTAACTTGATATGTGTATATCAAAATTCATTTTTTTCTTTTCTATATAGAAAGGTAACACAAATACTCTTTTCCTACATATTTTTCATAATTTTTTTTTATAATTTACTATTTTTCCCAAAGTCTTGAAGAGACAGGTTGTTGAATGACCAAACAACCTATGTTTAGTTAAAGTAATATTTAAAAGTGATAATGAACTCAATATCTATTAAAATTATATTCATTAGAAAGTTTTTTCTGAATAGCATCATACTACATAGATAGGTTTTTCAAATGGATTCATTTGGTCTACCAAACAATAAAGTCGAAGTGATTTTTTGTTAGCATTTTAATAGGTGCGAAGGAGACTCCATTGTAGGTATGAATAAGGAGTATTGATGTTATATCAATATTTTTTTAATCTAAGAGGCTTCGAGCTAACCATTTGTAATTAATTCCTTCAAATAGAACCTTTAATGGCTGAAATCATCATATTTTATTAAAAATGTGTTATTTCAGCAAAAATCAGCATGTCTAAAAAAGTGGGACACACTATTGTGCTGGTGCAAAAGAAGTATATTACATGAAAGTTTCTTATATTCAATTATTTTTCACAAGTTGAAAAAATGATTCATTTAGCTATACTTGATTAAAGAGAACATCATCCTTGTTTAATAATATATTTAAATGTGTTTATCAACATTGTTAGATTGATGATCAATTTTGTGCAACAAAAAATGTTTTTGTACAATAAGAAATAATTTTCTAATGCACTTTCATTATATAGAAAACTCATTGTGCAAAATTGACCTAATATTTTAAATTACCAATTTTCCTATATAGAAGTATTTGAGCTACCCATAAAATCACTAATCATTTTCATAATATTTTACCTTGTCTTGTATATTGCAATGCCTCTCATGTTTGCATTCTAACATGTATATTTTGAGACATGATATATATAGCTATGCACATTGAAAGAACTAGAAGGATCCAAGAGATAAATTCAAAGCACAATAACACAAAATGAGATAATGAGCCCAAAGTCAACCTTCCATAGATTAAACAAAAGGAGAAGAAGAGTACATATAGAAAGAGTGATTGGGTTGAATTAGAATTTGAATGCAACACTCAATGAGTGGTGGAAAGTTACCTCCCACAAACCTAGGATGAGGTGTCAAAATAGAATTGACACCTATCTAGACACCTATATAGGAAACTCCTAAATAATGACAACTTGTGTAGACGAGTGTCAAATGAAAATACATGACTAATTAGGCTTAATAAGATTAAGTGTAAATTAAATTAAATAATTACGCTAACACCCCCCTTAAGCATAAATTAGGAAGACAAGATAAAAAAATGAGTCCCAAATACTAGATATGTTAGGTACCCATGTACAATGTGATCTCTCATAAAAGGGAAAAGACAGAACACCCAATAAGAAGAAAACTATCCTCCCAAAAAGAGATAAGAAGAGAAGAATCCTATAAGGCCTCCCTAAAGGATGATGATGTTGCTGATGAATCTGCATGAATATGATTGTCATCTATTGAATCATCTAAATTATGAGGAATGGTATAAGGATCTGAATGAGATACCATATAGTCTTGGCACCATAATCTATAATCACATGAGCAAATAGGACCCTACCTTTTAATTTCTCTTTATCCTTAGTAATTTCCTGATTTGAAGAAGATACTTTGACATAATTAGTTACCTCAATATTATTCTTTTTGCATAGAAAAGTGAGGTGCTCAAATTTGTTTTATGCGTTGACTTCCTTCATGACCTTTTTTTATTTATAAAAGGAACATTTAACTCTCACAGTAATTGATTTACTTTGTTGAGATGAGGTATCCTTTATGAAGTTATAATTTTTTTCTTCTTTCTTCCCTTCTTTGTCCCTTTTAGTGTTCTTTTTCTCTCCTTTAGCATTTTGATTCTTTTCATTTTCTGCAATTAGAGCTTGTGCCTTAGTTGATTTCAAAGTACCCATTTAAATTACCTTTTCTTATTCCCTTGTAAGATTGACAATGAATTTATCAAGTGAGGGCATAGACGATGAGGTAGAAATGGATATTTTAGTAGAATAGAAGGTAGAGACAAACACATAAAATACATAACCTAGTTTGGAAAGCATCAGAAGGATTAATTGATCCTCTTTCTTGTTAGTTCCATAATCTTTCAACTGCAACTTCAAAGATTTAAATTTAGTGAAGGATTCCTCTAAAGTTGAAAAAATAGAAGGACTAAAACATAGGAGTTGATTTTCCAGCTCATGCTTTCTAAGTTCAACAATTTTCCCAAATAATTTTTTGAGAGTTTCCCAAACTTGGTTGGGTGTTTTCAAGTTCTCAAAATGGAATACTAGTTTAGAAGATAAATTAAACATAGCTAAATTCTTGGTCACACTTATTAAAAACCTTTTCTTTGTCCTTAGCTACTTTAAATTTTTTTTCTATTCCCATGGTTACCCATTACAAGCCTTTATTCTTTAGTAAAAGAATGACTTTTAACTTACAACCATGATAATTGAAAGGTGTTAGAGGTTCTATAGTCACATTAGGATCCATGTTGCTATACTTTGATTATTTCTTGGAGAACGCAAAAAAGAAGAGAATTTCATGAGGAAGTGTGAAAAATAGAAAAAGACACAACACCCCCTTGATTGTCTTTCCCTCCTTATTTTTGGAACATTATAGAAGGAGTTCTTTGTAACCAAACCCACAAAAAAATGCTCAAAATGATACTGTATAATGATAGTGTGTGAGTGTATCCGTTAGATTTTTAATGAAAAAACATGCACTTTTATAAAAACCAAAACTCAATTTCGAGTTAAGGAGAAAATGTTATGAGAAAATGAATTTTTGCCTCTTTACAAAATTATCCACCTTCATAAAAAAAATATTCTGAATTTTTTTTTTTATCTCTATAGAGAAATTAATTTGCTAAAATAAAAATAAAAGGCCCAAAATGAAGCCCCTTGAGGTACAAAAGAACTAGAGGCTAAAATTTTTAAAAATGTGCACCCCCCTCCAAGATATCATCTCCCCTAGGTTCTTATGTCATCATAAAAATAGACAATCATCACAGCTTTACCTTTTTTATTTAAAATAATTTTAAAAAATTATTTTAGATCTCCATACGAGCCAAGCGACAATCACTGCCATCTGCATGGGGGGCCGAGACCTGCATTAGATCCAAGGTAGATGGACTATTGGACACCTGTTGTTGATTAGTGGATTGTGAAATATTTTTTAAAAATATTTATAAAAAAAACTATCATAGAGATGCAAATAGAAGGTTTTCCATTCAAACCTCAACCCAACATCATACCACAAAAGACCACTAGAAGATTTCATGAGTGCAATGATTACTGGATGCCAACCTGTCATTAAGACAAATGGTTGTCATCATCTACCATGGGTGTTGTGCCTCCTAACTATGGTTGTCAAAAATAGGGCGAAGCCAAAACCTACACATAAAAAAATGTTTCTTGTACACACAAACCCTTCTTTCAAGAGCTGAATACTATGCAAAATAGGATTCAAAACATTTCATACTACTCTGATACCATGAAAGAACTAGCAGGATCCAAGAGATAAATTCAAGGTAGAATAAAACAAAATGAGATAATGATCCCAAAGTCGACCTTCCATAGATTATACAAAAGGAAAAGAAGAGTACATATATAAATAATGATTGGGTTGAATCATAATTTGAACCCAACACTTAATGAGTGGTGGTGTTTTTCCTCCCATGAACCTAGGATGAGGTGTTGAAATGGAATCGACACCTATCTGGAGACCTATATAGACAACTCCTAAATAATGCCAACTTATGTAGATAAGTGTAGAATGAAAATCTATGATTACTTGTGGGCTTAATAAGCCTAAGTATAAATTAAATTAAATAATTAAACTAACACACATGTATATGTTATCCTAGATTTTTTGTACCACCATTATTTTTGTATTGGAATCAATATTGGATGCACATTATGAGACACTATAATATAATTATAGAATTTTTTTTATGTTGTTGATTTAATCTAATTATGTACATGTATGTTTTTTTTATTAATTTCATAATTATGACATTGCACCTCATTGAGGAAGATTGTATATGCATAGGCACACTTGACATGTGTTTAGTGGTTGTGGGTAATGTAAAATTTTCACCCAATTTCATAGGTTTGAGTTATTCCTTGATAGTGGCTATATAGAAATAATACACTCACCAATTTTAATTTTGTCATACACATCCTACTTAGTGCGAGTATGATTTCCTATTATTTTCTTCAACATTATACTTTATATAACATGATTGATAACATACTAACAACCCTAATTCTCATGTGTAGGACCAATAATGAGTGTTTGAATACCTATGGTAATTTATAAGTTTCTATTAAATTTAAATTCAAAATGAGCTTTGTGACTTCACAACACAATTAAATGATTTGAATTAAAATGTGATTATGAGCATTGTTAATGATTTTTGGGAACTAAGGTGAAATATATGTATTGAGGAATTAGATGTATTACATTTTTAATTTTATTTTCAAGAAAATAAAACTGGGTTTTTGGGTAAATTAGAAAAATAGTTTTTCAATTATTTGTATTATTTCTTTGGTGGGATGAGAAAACCTTACATTTGTAAATTGGCTTTGAGGATTTAAAGAGCTAGAGTGGGTGAAATTGTGGGAAATAAATTACATTAGAATAAAAATTGGAAACGGATCATGTAGGATTAAAGAAGAAAACATAATATATTGATCAAATGATATTTCATGGAATTCATTTTGATAATTTTTACATTGATTAGGGTTGGCTATATAAAGCCATTATTTTCCTAAAGATCTACAAAAATTCTTTATGGGAATGTAACTTCCCAACAACTAATTATATAACTTATTTTTTTATTTAATCTAAACCTATAAACTAACCTAATTAATTTAATACACCAACATTCTCACCCTTCTTACATTAATTTGAACAAGAGTGCAAGTTGAAAGGCGTCTACACAACATGAGTGTTCCCACCTCCCCTGCACATTGAGACACATTTCCTTTGAAATTCCACATCTCCTCCGAGTGTGTCTAATTCCTCCTTTAGTTCTTCACATGATATGCCTTTCCTCTAAAATTACACATCTCCTTCGATTGTATCTAACATCTCCTCAAGTTGATCATTGTGACCCTCGTGAGCTGACAGTTGGTTTTGAGGGTCTTTGTGATAGAATTTATATTTATAGTAAGTCTATTTTGGGTTAGTTCTATTTTTGGTAGTGCAGTGGAGGCTCAAGGAAATGAGTGTCAGTAAGATTTTGATTGAGCTATTTGCATATGAAGCTATTAATTAAGCTTATCTTAATTAATGACTAATGGATTTAATGTTTTAATTTGATGTTGCGTCCTTCAAGCCTCTTAAGTGAAAGGTGTGAGCTTGAAGTTTTGAAGCATTTGGTGTATTGAAGAAGCCACATTTTTAATGCTTATTTAAAAGCCTTGGAAGAATTTGAAAGCCATCTCATTATTATGCAATTTGTCAAAATCGAATTTGGGTGAAGTTTCCACTAGTTTGAGTGCTGCATTTTTATTCTTGAGCATATAACACTTTGAATTGGCTTGAATTACCAATAAATCATGTTTTAAATGTAAATTGATTGAATTGAATCAAAATGTGTTTGTTTTGAAGAGCCGAATTATCATTTAAACAAATCATGGAAGTCTTTTGTGGCTACGATATTTTTATGGTGGCTGCAATATAGTTAATGGTGGTTACAATACATCCTTAGTGGTTGTGATATTATTCAAGGTGTCTGTGATACTTCTTTAGTGGTTTTGATACTTCTTTTAGTGGTTGTGATCCATCACCAAGGGGTTGCGTTTGGAATTCCTAGGAGCAATGAATTAATACAAGGTGCCTTATCAATATAGCTTGTATGTATTGTTTCAGAATATTGTAAGCTTTTTAATTTGAATAATTCAGTGAGCATTTTGAGGAAGAATAATTTTTTGTTGATTTAACTTTTCTATCGAGAAAAATTACAAAAAAAACTATATATGTTCGAAAACAAAAAAACTTGCAAAACAAATTAAAAAAAAGAAGAAGTTTCCAATAGAGAGCTAGCTAGGATCTTTATAGTTGTATCAAAGAAATAGTCTTGCTAGCCTGCAGGTAATTTGGGTTTAGTTATGGTAGATAGATTTATTTGAGGAATACACTACACTCAGAGGGGTAGAGCTTCACCACCACAAGAAGGTAGTGAACAGGGTCCACAACTTGGTCATATAGGTGACAATAATATTAACAATATAAGTAATGATGTGGAAAGAGAGGCCATGGATACTTTCAAAAATTTAGCAGAAGGACAACATCATGTTACAAATATTTTGCAACAGCTATCTAGCACCTTATAGCGCATGAATTTACTTGGTTATCATGGAAGAGATAGGGGCACTAGGAGTGCATCAATTAGTTCTCACAGGTCTAGGATTGAGGATATATATATATGATTTCAAAGTTGATCTTATAGGAACTTGTGATAGGCCTTTACGTCCCACTTTCTTGAGGCCTGAGGAAGATACAACTAGTGTTGAGACAGAGCTAGCTCCATTTTTTAATGACACAGTGGCTCACTTTGCATATTGGGATGCTTTACCTGAAGCCATCAAAAATAAATTCTAATTTTGATGGGTTCTTGACGCAGAAGAGAGAGTATTCCAAAGGTAGAGTAGGTTATGACATGAGACAAAGGCCTAGATAGAGTGATTTAAAACAAGAAACCAATGAATTGACTTTTTCTCACTTTGATGGAAGTGGGAAGATGAAAACTAGAGCTTGGGTTCTCTAGCTGGATACATACTTGTCATCAGTTCCTATGTCTGAATAGGATGCTATATGGTTTTATGTGTTGCACTTGGATAGTATAGCCCATGAATGGTGGTACCATGGACTAGTTTCATTGCACCACATCATTAGATTATGTCCTACCAAGAGTTTGTAGATAAATTGGTTAAGAGATTTGACAAGAAGGACCCTAAGTGCCATTTTTGTGAGTTGGCATAACTCAAACAGACTAGTAGTTTGGAGGCCTTCATCAGTGAATTTTAGAAGGTTTTAGTTATGGTGTATGATATTTTAGAGAGGAGGCATGTGATACTATTCATGGAGGGGTTAGTTGAGCCTCTCAGGGGTTGGGTTAAGTCTTTTGACCTTTCATCTTTGTAGGAAGCCATGGAGAAAGAAAGAGACTTGGAATTTTCAGATCCACATACTATATTTCCTCCTAAACCATCTAGTTCTTCATATGACAACAAAGCTGCCCCAAAAAGAATAGATGGATTAGATTCCAAAAGACCTATGATAGGGCCTCTAGATTAAGAAACACTTAATGAATTGAGGAAAAAGAGATTATTTTTCTATTGAAGGGGTCCTTATGATGAAAAACATGAGTGTCCTTTGAAGTCTAAGGGGATAAATAGGCTTATGAAGTGGTTTTATGATGATGTACATAGTTCTGATTTTGCTGGACAACAAGCTGATAATGAGGAAGAGAACTATGAAGAAGTGGCTAAAGAGGAAAAGGTTGATTATGAACCCAACCTTAAAGTTGTATACCTCTCCAACATGCAGAAAGAGGGACGTATTATGTTGCGGGAACTCCTAGCATGGAAGTGTGTTATTTCTTTATTGGATATAGGTGCTACTCATAATTCAATGACTCATAATTGGTATCTAGGAGAGACTTACAAATTTAAGGATTTGAAGGCATTATAGTCAAAGTGGATGATGGCTACACACTTAAGTGTGACATGATGATTCTAGACCTTCCCTTGAGGTTAAAAAATTATGACTTTAAATCTTATTTTTATGTGGTTGACATGGGAGGGATAAAATTAGTTTTGGGCATGAGCTGGTTACATTCCATTGAGGCATTTTATCTCAGCCTTAAGGATATGGAGATGAAGTTTTAAGTAGATGAAAAAAAACATATTCTCAAGGCAATCAAAGAGGAAAATTTTAAGACTATCTCACTTAGATGTTTGTAGCGTCTTATCAGTCATGATGCAGTTGAGTGGGCAGATGAGTGCAAATTATTACCCACACTTGAGGAGATAGGGAAATCAACTTATCATCCTGACATACAGGGTCTTAGAACTAAACACTCTAAAGTGTTTAGTGATTTACATTATGGTATGCCACCTGACAGAGGCATTGAGGACATCATTGAGTTAGAGGAGGGCACTAAGCCCATCATGATCACTCCTTGTCGACATCCCAAGTTCTTGAAAGATAAGATTGAGAAAACTATTTAGAAGCTGCTATCTATGGGACATATTAGACCAACTAAGTCTCCCTTTGCTTCATCAGTTGTTTTGGTGAAGAAAAAAGATGGCACACTCAGGATGTGCATTGATTATAGGATGTTGAACCAAAAAACAATAAAAAATGGGTATCCTATTCCTTGCATTGATGAGATGATAGATGAGTTTCAAGGTGCAACTTTATTCTCTAAGATAGATTTGAGGTCCGGTTATCACCAGATTAGAGTGTGGAAGAAGGACATAGAGAAGACATATTTTTGATGCCACTGTGGACACTTTGATTTTTTAGTCATGCCATTTGGATTGACTAATGCTTCAACTACTTTTTAGTCCACAATGAACAGGGTCTTCCACAACTAGTTGAGGAGGTTTGTTTTGGTCTTCTTCGACGATATACTGGTATATAGCAGGACATGGGAGGACCATTTGGTTTATTTGGATACAATGTTAGATATTATGGATAGGGATTTCTTGTATGCCAAGGAATCCAAGTGTTCTTTGGGGATGACTGAGCTGTTGTACCTTGGTCACATTATCAGTGCAGAGGGAGTGCGCATGGACCCTGATAAGGTTTGTGATATTTTGGATTAGCATACTCCTGGGAGCTTAAAATAGCTTAGATGATTCATTGGTCTGTGTGCCTTCTACCACAGATTTATTATCAGATTCTCTCATCATGCAGATCCTCTTATAGATTTAACCCGTAATGGTGCTTTTGAGTGGACCTCTCAGGAAAAGGGGTGCTTTGAGAAGTTCAAGTAGATTATGACATCATGCTCGGTTCTAGTGATGTCAAATTTCTCTAGACTGTTTCATTTGCATTGTGATGCTTCTAGTGAGGGCATTGATGATGTACTTTCCTAGGTTCTCCATCCCATCATTTTTGAGAGCAGGAAGCTCAGGGGTCTTGAGAAAGCTTTTAATGTTTATGACAAGGAAATGCTAGCCATAATGCATGCCTTGGCTAAATTTAGGTAGTGTTTGATTGGTAGTAAGTTTTGTATGAAAACTGATCACAATAGCCTGAAGTATTTCCTTGGACAGTGTGATCTGAATGAGAGACAACATAAGTGGGTTAGCAAGATTCAGTCTTATAATTTTGATATCTCTTATATCAAGGGGACTTAGAATGTGGTTGCTGATGTACTTTCTTAGAGGCCTCATTTGTGTGCTATGACAAAGATAGGTGAGGATTGGAGACACTTGATCATTTTTTATTATGCTAGAAATTAGTGGGCATCTATTTTTATTGATGGGACCTTACAAGATAATAGGTATACTATTGTAAATGAGTTGACCATTTACAAGGAGAGAGTGTTTCTGGTTCTAGGATCGAGTGTTAGACATGCGGTGTTGAGGGGTTTCCATGGTTCCCCCTTAGTTAGACACCTGGGCCAATTTTTCAAAACTTATAGGCAGGTGCAGGAGCATTTCACATGGAAAGGCCTAAAGCATAATATGCAAGAGTATGTTAGAGTATTCTATTTTCTAGCAGAACAAGTAGGAGCACACATATCCAGTTGGGTTACTACAGCCACTTCCCATTCCTGAGTGGAAGTGGGAATACATTTCTATGGATTTCATTATGGGCTTGCCTAAAGGCCAGGGAAGAGATTGAATCTACGTGGTAGTTGACCATCTCATGAAATATGATTATTTCTTTTGGATCACTACTACATTTTCAGTGACTCAAGTTGAAGAGTTATTTTTTTGTGAGGTTTTTAGATTGCATTGTTTACCTTGAAATACCGTTAGTGACCAAGATAGCTATTTTACGAGTCACTTCTGGAAGGAGTTATTCAGGTTATGTGGCAAGAAGTTGACTCCTAGTACCACTTACCATCCACAGACTGATGGTTAGACTGAGATTGTTAATAAATGGGTGGAGGGCTATCTTCAGAATTATGTGTCCGCTTAGCAGAGGGCTTGGGTGAAGTGGATATATTTATGTGAATATTGCTACAATTCCGCTCACCATATTTTTATTTGTATGACCCATTTTAGAGCCCTATATGGGTATGATCCTCCTAGTTTCTTGGATCTGACCCTTAGTGATAGAAGAGTTTCCAGTGCAGGTAATTTTCTACAAGACAGTCAGGATATTATAGAAATATTGTGGGATAATATACAAAGAGCTCAGAATCAAAAAAAGTAGTATGCTGATCAAAGGAGGGGTGCTTGCTCTTTCTGGATAGGGGATATGGTATGTTTGGTGCTGCAGCCCTACAAGAAGTCATCCATTCAGAAGATAGGAGTTGAGAAGCTCAAACCTTGATATTATGGCCCTTTCTATGTTGTCAAGTGGGCTGGTGCGGTTTCTTATGAGCTTTATTTGCTAGATGACAACAAGGTGCATAATGTATTTCATGGTTCGTGCCTCAAGAAGGCGTTGGGTAGGCATGTTGTCTCATCTTCTATTTTACCCCCATTGGATGATGATGGGAAGTTAGAGTTGATTCTCGAGGCTATTATGGACACTAGGGAGAGACATCAACGTAAGTGAGTTATCAAGGAGTTTTTGATGAAGTGGCATGGATTACCAACTGAGGATGCCACTTGGGAGTCAGAGGATATACTTCAACATCCTGGTTTGCGGTTGCTTGAAGATAAGAAATCTTGGGGAGGGAGGACTATGATGTCCCCATTTTAGTAGGAGTTCAGGAGGTTGCTTGATTAGTTCATCATTGTGACCCTCATGAGCTGACAGTTGGTTTTGAGGGTCTTGTGATAGGCTTGCTATTTATAGTAAGTCTATTTTGGGTTAGTTCTATTTTTGGCAATGTAGTGGAGGCTCAAGGAACTGAGTGTCAGAGATCTTTTGATTGAGCTATGTGCATATGAAGTTATTAATTAATCTTAGCTTAATTAATGACTAATGAATTTAATGTTTTAATTTGATGGTGTCTCCTTGAAGCCTCTTAAGTGAAAGGTGTGAGCTTGAAGTTTTGAATCATTTGGTGTATTGAAGAAGCCACACTTTTAATGCTTATTAAAAATCCTTGGAAGAATTCGAAAGCCATCTCATTATTATGCAATTTGTCAAAATCAAATTTGGGTGAAGTTTCCAAGGGTTTGAGTGTTGCGTTTTTCTTCCTGAGAAAATAACACTTTGAATTGTCTTTAATTGCCAATGAATCGTGTCTGAAATCTACATTAATTGACTTGAATCAGAATGAGTTTGTTTTGAAGAGCTGGATTCTTATTTACAAATCGCGACAGTCTTTGGTGGCTACGATATTTTTATGGTGGCTACAATATAGTTAATGGTGGCTGTGATACATCCTTAGTGGCTGCGATATTATTCAAGGTGGCTGTGATACTTCTTTAGTGGTTGCGATAATTCTTTCAGTGGCCACGATCCATCACCAAGGGGCTGCATTTGGAATTCCTAGGAGCAACGAATTAATATAAGGTGCCTTATCAACATAGCTTGTATGTATTGTTTCAAAATATTGCAAGCTTTTTAATTTGAATAATTCAGTGAGCATTTTGAGGAAGAAGAATTTTCTATTGATTTAATTTTTTTTATTGAGAAATTTGAAAAAAAAAAAAAAAACTGTATATAGTCGAAAACACAAAAAAAATTGTAAAACAAATTAAAAAGAACAAAAAGTTTCCAGCAGAGAACCAGCCAGGCTCTTTACACACCATCTAAATGCAATATCCAAAATACATCTATATCCTTACGTACCCCCTTGAACAGACACATTAAAAGATATAATATATCTAAAATTATTGTTCTCTAACACCTCAAAGCACTAGTTCCCTCTTTGTACCTTATGTGGATGATACTTCTTTTTCTGCAGTCTAGAAACAACTTCAGTAGAAAAAAGGAAATCGCAAGACTCACAATCATAGACTAGACTGCAGTAATCCAGAAAACTAGCTTCTCATCGTGCTATTCCTCCAATAGCTCCTATCGTAGTCCACTTCACAATAAATTAAGGAAGATAGATAGTTATTAAGTCCCAAAACACACTACAACTTACATAACAACGAAAGATACACCGACTCAATGAATAAAAAACTGAATAAACCCCAAAGCAAAGATCGGCTTGATATTCATTGGATGATTGTACTGGATATCATGTAATGGATAAGGATGACAAGAATTGATGTTGCGCCCACAAATCATATAGTGGCTTTATGATAAACAGAGATGACTCCAGTATAAATAATGCTCTGGACATCTAAAATATGATGATAGATTAATTATGGACAAAACAATCTCTCTACTTTCATAAATTCATTGGATGTGATGGGTTAACTACCGCCTAGACTCGGGTGTGATCCAAGGATCTATTCCTTTTGCATGTGATTCATATTGCACTAGACCTGTTGCGCTTTATATCTTTGATGTCGTTTGTCAAACAATTTCCAAACTAGCGAAGAATCATATAATGTGGCGTAAATGGGCACCTAAGGTCCACAAAAAAGAACAAAGAATCTCTAATTTGGGTGGGTAGATCCCACACTATGGAGGATGCGACTAAATCTAGCAATGATGTTTACCTAGCATTTATCACCTCGCAGACAGAGAAAGAATAAGAAGCTATGAGACCACATGTAGGATTGAAGTAGAAAACATAATATATTGATCGAATGATATTTCATTAAATTCACTTTGATAATTTTTGCATTGATTAGTGTTGGTTATATAAAGCCATTATTTCTCTAAAGAGATACCAAAACTTCTTTATGGGATGTAACATTCCAACAACTAAATATATAACCAAGTTATTTTATTTAATCGAAATCTAGAAATTAATCTAATTAATGTAACACACCAAAAATATTATGATTGATAACATACTAAAAACTCTAACTTTCATGTGTAGGACTAATAATGAGTGTTTGAATATCTATGGTAATTTATAAGTTTCTATAAAATTTAAATGCAAAATAAACTTGGTGAATTTATATCACAATTCAGTGATTTGAATTAAAATGTGATTATGAGCATATTGTTAACGATTTTTTTGGGAACAAAGGTGAAATATATCTATTGAGGAATTAGTTTAATTTTAATTTTTTTAAAAATGAAACAAAATTTTTGGGTAAATAGGAAAAATAGTTTTAAAATTATTTGTATTATTTATTTGGTGGGATGAGAAAACCTTACATTTGTAAATTATCTTTGAGGATTTAAAGAGCTAGAATGGGTGAAATTGCAAGAAATCAATTACATTAGAAGATAAATTGGAAAGGGATCATAATTTTGCAATGCATTGAGCCTTCATTTTGTATATGTGAAGAATTTGCAATTTGAAATTTTGATAAAATTTTAGTTGGAACCTTCATTTTACTTCAATTTTTTTCATTCTTATTTTCGAATGTTTGTAGAATGTTTATTGGATTAGGAAAATTACGTACATTGCTTATACATTTGCATTTTCTAGTTTTTTCAATTATTTGAAGAAATTTTATGAATTTTTCTAATGGATTCTCTTATACTATCTAATCGCTTAGAGAATTTGATTAAAATGTATGTTTTATGTTCTCATTAAGTCAAGCAGGATTAGACGGCACAAACCCTACAATAAAAGTAACATCAAGTCTAAACAACAGTTGGAGAGGAATTCACAAGAAGTGAATTCAAAAAGTTTTTGAATAGAGTTGCAAGTGTTACGATTATGGGTCCCAAGCCCCAACCAAAGCTATATTTAATAAATAGAGGGGTTTAGGAAGGAATCTTGAAATAAAATTTAGAAAAAAATCACTTGCACCAAAAAGGTAAAGCTAGGGAATAAGAAAATAAGAAATAGGTTTTAAAAGGCTTACTAGAACCTTATACCATTCGGAACACCACTGAGATAAAATAAGAAGAGAGAAGGCAAGACACCCAAACTAAAAAATCTCTAGGTCAAAACCACAGTCTGATAGCTACATGCAAGGAAAGACAACATAGAGCCACAAAAAGTCTCTTTCCACAAGTAGACAACCACCTCCATAAGATAAGCCTCTAGAAGATAGAGTAACTAAAGAAAAATTAGACAAAAATCAAACATAATCACCAAGAGAATACCCACCAAGCAATAGGATTCATATGGATAAGAAACTAAAAGAGAAAAAGAAAAGGCCACTTCAAAAGAGGGCAAGGAGACTGAGCACTAACACGGGGAAACAAAGTTCCACCAAGAGCTAAGACAAACTAGAAAAAAAACTTGGTTACCACAAACTCTTGCGAATTCTATTTCAGAAAAGATATTGTTCAATTTTAACTTATATGAATCTTATTTTTTGATGAATTGCTAAACTAAATTGATGTAATGTTGGATTTTTACATTAATATAGGTACTTTTATAGTTTAAATTAATAAGAAATAAAGTAGTTGAATGTTATATGGTATTTGAATTCTTGTACGAATTTTTACACAAGAAAACAAGGCTTTATAAATTAATTCAGAAATCAATGTATTATCCTCCTATTTTGAATCAATTTAATATCTCTTTTGGGCTTTAATTTTGTACTAGACCACTTATAATATTTGGTCTAGAAAAATGGAAAGGTGGGCTTGGAGAGGCTTTCTAAGCTCTTTTTTTCTTAATGAGGCCACATATGTATGTGTTGAATGACCATCTTGTAGAATTTAAAGTTGTTTTTTAGAAAACTTGAGAACTTTTAGTTGATTCATGAAGTTTGTAGCAAGATAAGTGTGAAATTCACAAATTATTTCTTTTTGAATGCTTTACTTTCTAAGGTAGTTTTGTGTAATGGTGATGCTGAGAGATCAATCACCTACCCTAAACTTAAAACTTAGTGATTAAGAAAGAGAAATTTTAAGATGTATATTTGTTCATTGAAGTTGTGGGTGTGAAGTTTTATTTCATTTTTATTGTGTGGGACCTGAATGGGAGTAAAAAAATAGATTGAAAACATCAATATTTTAGTTCTATGAAAATGGTGCCTCGATTTTGAATCCCTCTATTATTTTTATTATCATTATGTGTAGAATTTTTCTCCATTTGTAGATGATTTGCATCTTCTTGATAGCCCTAATATTTTTGTAAACATAGGTTGAGATATTCATCAAGGTGTTGAACTTGATGTCTACTATTATAGAGGCACAAAAAGAGTACAAAAATCAAGGTCCTCTCTTGGTGAACAAATTTATTGATCTCTAAATTAATTATTATTCGATACCCTCGCTACATTTGATGAACTTAGTCACCATGTTGAATATCATCATTTCAAATTAACCAAGACTTTCTACTCCATTAAGTCTTAGGGAAGAAAATAAATAATATCATTATTCTTTTGATGATTAGAGGTTCTAGGCATAGCAATGACTTAGATACATTTTATGAGAATTATATTTTCAAGATTACAAAAAATTTGACTCAAGTTGGAATGCCTATGGATGGGACAAGCATGAATCTATAAAAGAAAGAAAGTGGTTATCAATAAATTATACTAATGTTGAGATACCTGTGATTAGTGCAAACCTAACCTGTTCAAAACATGCATAGACATTCAAACATTAGCCTAAGAAACATATACTAAACATATAGTAAATCTATTTTCATGATACCTCACATAGAGCTTAAACAGGAGCACCCTGTCACCATTTGATTTTCTCTTAGATTAGGGATGTGGGTGTGCTCTCCAAACACTAGGAGCATATCCCCAATGTAGATTAGGAAGGTTTAGGATCATTTTAGGAGCAAGGCTACCCCATGGTGGCACTGAATCGGGTATGGTGAACCTGATTTGCCCCTAGATCCCCAAGGATCCAAATGAAGCTAAAATGCATATTTGATGCAAGAATGCTTATGCTAAGTTGATTTTAATCAAATGTAAGTGTGATATGATGAAAATGATATGAAAAGAAATGAAATAAGCTATGTTAATCCATTAGGATTAAGCTAGCGTGAGTTATGAAAGCATGGAAATGAGTTAAATTTAACAAAATTTAGAATTTAAGCTAAGTATAGATATAAATTAGCATGATAACAATACTTAATATGAAAAATGTGAATTGGTTCTTTTCTCTTGGAATGAAGAGTATTTATAGGATTTGAGGAAGGGCTTGGGTTAGCAAGGGAAGTTAGGGTCAAAGTTGGGGTTAGGGGTAGAATTTAGGGTAGAGTTAGAGGCATGGTCAAGGGGATAAGGGTTAAGGGTTTCTCACACATGTGTGAGAAAAACTAGGGAAGTGTGCCTAGGGAATAATGGTGGAAGAGGAGACATAGGATTCATTAAGAGGCTGTATGTAATGCCCCGTGAGGGAACCCAGAAGAACTTAACCTAAACATGCATCTAAGTTTACAGAATAATTTATTTTTTTAAAGTTAACATACAAGATAAACATCAATGTGGAAGCAATTACCATTTACTCACATTAATACAACAACCAACATAGGTTACAACTCTCAAGGGTTCCTTAATGAAGATTATGTTACCATTAATTAATTAATTTAGATTAGGCATAATTACAAAACTCATATAAAAAAATGAACAATAAATACAACATCACATAAAAGATAACACAAATACACTGGTACCATAATAACCTACATCCACGGCACATGTCGCAGGGTATGTAATAGAATAACTGAAAGAAGTACACATGATATCTCTGAAGAACTGATGCAAAGATATAGGATCACAAAGAAAAAGAAGAAGAAGAAGAAGAAGAAGAAGAAGAAGAGAACAACTCCATCAAGAAGATCAAGAAGGAACAACTACCATAGGGATCATCCACTTCTAGTACATGAATGTCAGAATCTCAAATGGTAAAAGAATCACTACCACCCGACCTTGTGAACCTAAATGGTCCACTCCCATCGTGCTGAGGAGATAACAACAGATCTCACTCAGATAACAAACATCAAACAAAACAAGCGACGGAAAGGATCCTAAAAGCTCTCTAACTCAAGGTGAACAACATATAACAATAGGTAAGACTCACTACTCTAGAGATAATTGACACATGTAGGATAAATAGACTATGCAAAGGAAGGTGTCATCATGTACGTCTAACCCTTAAGTTTTTTCTTGGTAATCTCTCTAGATTCCGGCACCCAAGTGACCATACATGGTATCAATGACGTCTTGTATAGATGAAGCCATGAACTATGCCAGACACAAACCTTAAAAGGCAACAACCATCATCTCATCCTCCATCTTAGTCTATACTAGCACTAACGCCTGGGTGAGGAACCACATCTTATTAGGTTCATTTTAAAATCTCGCAAAGATATATTAAGTTATCACTTGATTACCAATACTTACAATAAGTGATCTTTGCAGCCACTTGTGGCCCCGATGCTTGTTGCAAGCCACCTCCTACTACATATCTAGGTAAACTACCCTAGGCTCACAGATCTCACATAGATCAAATCAGGTATACTACCAGGTAATCCCAGATCCAGTTTCACACACAAGAACTAGAAATGATCACAAAGATACCATAAACAGAATACAAAGCGTCATGAAACCATATGGTCAAGTCAGGGTATAATCAGAGTACACACATACATCAAAACATAATGCTAAAAACATGAACAACTGACACATATCCCGGCCTCTATTTTTCCCCTAGGTCTTCTAGCACCCGATAAGACAATAAGCAAAAGAAGACACTTTAGGAACGAAGAATACAACACTCACACCATAGTAAACTAAAATTGATCTTTAAGTATCAAATTCCATTATGAACTTAATTGAATTCAAAATAGAAACACATAAGACTGCTATGAGAATCTCAACATAATCATCACAATATTGCCATAAATAAAAGAATATTTCCTATAAACTACCTAGGGATCTAACAAAGTAAAAACACCCAATTTCAGTAGATACACATCAATTACCAGTATGATTTCAAATTCAGTACGTTTCATAATGCATAATATCTATAAATCCTAATTATCATATATTTGTTGCATTTGATAATTAAAACCAAAGGCCTAATTTAATTTAAATTCTAAAATTAGAGAATAAATCACAAATGAACATATTTTCAACATATAAATATATGTGTATAAACCAAGAACAAATAAACCAACAATTAATTCATATGTAGTAAAAGCTCACTAAATTTAAATAGAATTAAATCTAAAACAAACATGTAGATTTAATTTAATTTCTTTAAAAGAAATAAACTTATACTACAAATATAAATAACCATTAAAATGAATACTATATAATTTCAATAACAATTATTAAAATTAAACAAAAATCAACAAACAATTCAATTAAACTAGATTAATAGATTAATATATAATAAATTAAACCCAATTAACAAAGTAATTAAACTGATTTAATTGGCAAAATTAACTAAACATAATTAATAAAAAACTTAATTAAACTAATTAATAAATAAAATTAAACTAAATTAATTTATAAAATTAATTAAATTAAATTAATTTAGAAAATAAAAATAAATTAAACTAAAATATAAATTAAATTTTGTGAATAAATTAAAATATAATTTAAAGTTGCTTAAGGGAAGGGGGGGACTAGGCCCACACCCTCCCTTTACCCTGTCTCATGCAGTACCCTCTGGTACTACCGATAGGGTTTGTACCTATTGTGCGGTACAAGGTACCATCGACAGAGTAGTTCCCCTACTCCACAGGGAGTACTAAAAGGGGGTTGTGTGGGTGTGGTGGCCCCCGCCCCCAACTAATTTCTTTTTATTATTTTTTTTTAATATATTTTGGTTTTTTTTAAAAAAAAATTCTTTCAATTGCATTTCACATAATAGTTTTTTTTTTAGAAAAATCCAAAAAATGGGAATATTTAAAAGGAGATACATATAATTTTTTTTAAAACAAATAAAACATATTTTTAACAAAAGTCATGCATTGACTTGACTGCCATTTTTTTTTCAAGACTATATTTATTCTAGCAAGTATATTTTCCTACCAAAATTGAATCTTTTTACTAATAGTTGATTTTCTTTCACATGTAATATTATTTTCAAACCCTATAGTCAAACTATAGTCCTGATTTGATTTATTATTTTCTAGGAAATCTATAAAGAATCTTTCAACGAAATTTTGCCAGCATAACACTACTATGCTAAATTTTAATAAAAACATAAATTTTAATACCGAGAATTCAAAGAAAGCATAGATCTATCTTTTGAGACAAATTAAGATTGCATAAACAATGAAAACCAGATAATTGCAAGATAGAAATTAACAGACAAGAATTTAAAGCCTACCTTAGATCCAAAGCTAAAGCTGAAATTGAAAACCTTTGAAGATCTGAAGACAAGAATTCCTCCCAAGATGAATCCAACCTACACATCCGAGTCTATGTAGGAAGCACACACACAATCTAGATGCAAAAACAAGAAATCACACAATACAAATTCTCCCCAAAATCTCAAGTGCACAAGCTCTCCCAAAAATCTCCTCCAAACCTGTCTAATCCTAAAATGAATGCAATTTCCCCTAATAGAGATTCAATTCCCCATTTCATGCAACCCTAGAGATAACTCAATAGCTAACTCCCACATAAACTCCAAATCAGAAAATTGAAAATAAATCTTAATTAATAATTAAAAACACTTTTCATGCACAACTCAACTTTGACTTTTTAGAACAAGTTGATAACTTTTGAGAACAATTCACTTTTCAATAATGCACATGTTAATAATAAAAAATCATATTAAATAGATTAAATATTTAAAGCATCCTAAAACCATGCAATCAAATATTTAATTATTTAATAAAGCAAACAAGCATAATTAAATCTGATTTTCAATTAAATAATCAATTAAATACAAATATTCAATTATTTAATTTTTAATTAAATTTTCTCAAATAAACTTAGGAATATGATTAATATTAAATTTCAACTATAATCATTAATCAAATAATCACATAAAATTACCCACAATAGAAATAAATCAACTGAAGCCAAACGAGGTAAAATCAAACAAGGTAAAACCAAACAAACACCAAAAAGGGATCCACGGATTCCTATCAACTAGATGAATCTGGGTAAGGTAGTCAAAATGATACTTGTCCAATCCTAGGACAAATGGGCTTAGGTTAGGGTTTTGGATCTGTGTTATCTCCCCTCTCTTACCATTTGAGATATTGCGATAGGGCACGCTCATCCTGACAATTCAGGAAAGTCGATGCCCAATACCTGCAAACCTACATGTACATACATATATAAATATATAACAGACAATGGCGGGGATCGGTCGATCGTGTGGATCTCACAAGCAAGTAACTACGACTTTGTCCCTCAACTACATCAGGCACGTCAAACAGAAATATTAAACAAACACATCAACCATACACATGAAAGTATGGAGTCAGTAACATCATAAGCATCAATGATTTCCTAACATATAATCCCTCAGCCTAAAATAACTATAACATAAAGAAAATTCGACTAGGGATGGGGTACTACATCAAAAATTATATACATCTATTAAATATTCCCATTTTTGGGAATTTTCTAAATAAAAAAAAATTATTATGTGAAATGCAATTGAAAGACATTGTTTTTTTAAAAATAAAAATAAAAATATATATATATATAAATAATAATAAAAAGAAATTAGTTGGGGGTGGGGGCCACCACACCCCCACAACCCCCATTTAGTACTCCCTGCACAGTAGGGGAAGTACTCTATTGGTGGTACCTAGTACCGCATGATAGGTACAGACCTTGCCAGCAGTAACAGAGAGTATCGCATGGGATAGGGTAAAGGGAGGGCACGAGCCCAGCTCCCCCCTTAAGAAACTTTAAATTATATTTTAATTTATTCAAAAAAATTAATTTATATTTTAGTTTAATTTTTTTTTCCTAAATTAATTTAATTTTATAAATTAATTTAATTTATGAATTAGTTTAATTAATTTTTTTATTAATTAAGTTTAATTAATTTTGCTAATTAAATTAGTTTAATTACTTTGTTAATTGGGTTTAATTAATTATATATATTAATCTATTAATCTAGTTTAATTAAATTGTTTGTTGATTTTTGTTTAATTTTAATAATTGTTATTGAAATTAAATAGTATTCATTTTAAAGGTTATTTATATTTGTAGTATAAGTTTATTTCTTTTAAAAAAATTAAATTAAATCTACATGTTTGTTTTAGATTTAATTTTATTTAAATTTAGTGAGCTTTTACTACATATGAATTAATTGCTAGTTTATTTGTTCTTGGTTTATACACATATTTATATGTCAAAAATATGTTCATTTGTGATTTATTTTCTAATTTTAGAAATTAAATTAAATTAGGCCTTTGGTTTTAATTATCAAATGCAACAGATATATGATAATTAGGATGATAGATATTATGCAATATGAAATGTATTGAATTTGAAATCATACTAGTAATTGATGTGTATCTACTCAAATTGGGTGTTTTTAGTTTGTTAGATCGCTAGGTAGTCTATAGGGAATATTCTTTTATTTATGGCAATATTGTGATGATTATGTTGAGATTCTCATAGCAATCTTATGTGTTTCTATTTTGAATTCACTTATGTTCAGAATGGAATTTGATACTTATAGATCAATTTTAGTTTACTATGGTGCGAGTGTTGTATTCTTCATTCTTGAAGTGTCCATTTTTGCTTATTATGTTATTGGGTGCTAGAAGATCTAGGGGAAAAATAGAGGCTGGGGTATGTGTCAGTTGTTCATGTTTTCAACATTATGTTTTGATGTGTGTGTGTATTCCAATTATACCCTTGACTTGACCATATGGGCTCATGATGCTTTGTATTCTATTTATGGTATCTTTGTAATCATTTCTAGTTCTTGTGTGTGAAACTAGATCTAGGATTACCTGGTTGTATACCTAATTTGATCTATGTGAGATCTGTGAGCCTAGGGTAGTTTACCTAGATATGTAGTAGGAGGTGGCTTGCAATAAGCATCGGGGCCCACAAGTGGCTGCCAAGATCACTTATTGTAATTATTGGTAATCAAGTGATAACTTAATATAACATTGAGAGATTTTAAAATGAACCTAATAAGATGTGGTTCCTCACCCAGGCTTTTGTGCTAGTAAAGACTAAGATGGGGGATGAGATGATGCTTGCTGCCTTTTAAAGTGTGTGTCTAGCATAGTTCATGGCTTCATCTATACAAGAGGTCATTGATACCGTGTATGGTCACTTGGGTGTCGGGATCCAGAGAGATTACCAAGAAAAAATTCAAGGGTTAGACGTACATGATGACACCTTCCTATGCATAGTCTAGTTATCCTACATGTGTCGGTTGCCTCTGGATTAGTAAGTCTTACCTATTGTTATGTTTTGTTTTCCTTGAGTTAGAGAGCTTTCAAGATCCTTTCTGTAGCTTGTTCTATTTGATGTTTGTTATCTGAGTGGGATCTATTGTTATCTCCCCAGCATGGTGGGAGTGGACCATTTAGGTTCATGAGGTTATGTGGTAGTGATTCTTTTACCATTTGACATTTCGATGTTCATGTACCAGTGTTGGATGATCCATGTGCCAGTTGTTCCCTCTTGATCTTCTTGATGGAGTTGTTCTCTTCTTCTTCTTCTTCTTCTTCTTATTCTTCATCTTTTTTGTGATCTTGTATCTTTGTATCAGTTCTTCAGAGATATCATGTGTACTTCTTTCAATTATTGTATTACATACCCTATGACATGTGCAGTGGATATAGGTTATTATGGTTACCTTATGGTACCAATGTATTTGTGTTATCTTTTATGTGATGTTGTAATTATCATTCATTTGTTTATATAATTTTTGTAATTATGCCTGATCTAAATTAATTAATTAATGTTAACGTAATCTTCATCGAGGAACCCTTGAGAGTTGTAACATGTGTTGGTTTTTGTATTAATGTGAGTAAGGGTATGTGCAAGATCATGAGGGGCCAAAAAGTGGCGATGTGAAAAGTATTCACTTTTCACTCATCCAAAAGCGCATGAAAATGCTTGTTGAGTTTTTAGTAGGCCTGGGTGTTAGTACACCTAGGAAAACTTGACACCAAAGCACAGGCCTAATCAGGTACTCGATAAGATTGGGTACCTAATATTATCGGGTACCTAATAACTATGGCATAAATCCAAAACCTGCAAGCCCTTTTCTTCATTTATTTCCACGTTTTTCTTTTCCAAAACGGCTTGATATATCATATACCCGATATATTTTTGAATACCTGATTTGGGAAACAACAAATTTGACTCCTGAGCATATTCAGTAAGTAATTATTTGTATATTTTTATTATTTTATTTCATTTTCATGCTAAATGTAGTGTTTTTTCAAAAATAGGGTTTTGTATTGATATTTGTCATAATATATGAAATTAGATTGAAATTTAAATTTGTTTTTTATTTAATCAGGCATGGCTAACAACAATGAAGAAAATAACCCTCCCGCACTAAATAATGATCCCAAAAACAATCCCCCATATCTAAACCCTAAATCTTTACAAGATTTGATACAAGAAAATTTGAACACAATACGAGGTTTCCAAAACACGTATCAAAATATACCTACATTAGGTCCCATGCTTTCCATACTAAATACAATTGTTGGAAATATTGACACACTCACACAGCAACATAATGCTACTCTTCATTGGCATGATGATATGCATGCCTAATTTGATGACAGGCTTGACCATGATGGGATTGCGGCCCTTAATATAACTAAGGAAGATATAGCCACCCTTTTTGTCAATCCTAAAATTAGAATACCAGTTGACCCCAAAAAGCCCAAATTATCAATAAAATGGTGCACAAATGAAGTAATGCGCACAAACTTTTGGGATCGCTGGTGGATGGTTTTTGATAAACCACCCCATAGCAATTTGGAGGTCCCAATTTATTTCATTAAAAAATTGTATGTTGAGTTTGTGCTTGGTCACCATGTTGATTATTGGAGTATGAGGCCCAACATGGGCGTAGGTGGAGGAGCTCCTCAGACTAGGCCATCTACCCAGTGCCGAAAGGCCACTACCTTTGTCCCTCCCACTAATGTTGCACCCCCTCCTCCAGTGCAGCATCCTAATATCATTGCAGAGGTTGCCTCATAGACTATTAGGGCCATTCATTTACTGAGTGATCAATTGATCACGCAGACTAGGTCAGTGTTGCCTCCTGGTGTGGATGATGCTAGCGCATCGACATCTCATTGGAGTTCACATGTATGCGAGCCCCATATTTGCATTATATGCAAGAACATGTGCCTCAGACCACTTACTAATGCTGATATATATCAGTTACATGTTATTGATTAGGAGGATACAAGAGATGTAGCTATAGAGGCTGAAACACCTCATGGAGCATCTACATCTCATGAGAGTGCTCAGGAGGTGTACGTAGAGCCATTGACTCCTGTTGATACGGTAAGAGTAAACATTATAAATAAATTTGTCACATGACTTATTTAATTTAAAAATAGTTTATTTATTTAGATTAGTTTTAATGATTGCATGCACTTATGTATATATATTTTTTCCATTTATGTTCAGTTGATGACACAGGAGGAGGTGAGACAGGTGGATGAGTCCACACTTTCGGCCATTTCATTTGGCCTTGATCACTATATGGTATATTATAAATTATGCACCCATTAGTTATTTTTTATATCATTTGGTGTACATGCTTAAATCTCTATCAATTAGAGCAATAAAATTCATACATTTACTTATATATTATCATCCAATTGTGTTCTTGCAAGGTACAACCAATGTCAGTGGGGGGCACGAGGGGGTTCCTTCATCAGGTGTCGACAAAGGAAAGGTAGTTAATTGTTTAAGATTAATTATGCATGCATGTGTATGCCACTTGTGTGTAGTAATAAATATTTTACTTGCACTTTATTGTATATGGTGTGGCTATTGATGACGTCCCGACAGCTATTTGGCAGCGTAGGGTTATAGGCATCTTGAGTCTGAGTGATAGCTCGATTGTACGTAGACTTTTACATATTGTTATTTGTATTTTGTAACCAGGGTTGCTATGATGAAGTAAATTTATATATAATTGACAATCTTTTTACTCTCATAGGTTACTTCGAGTGTGAGGGAGGGCCCACGAGAATCTTTTGTATCTTTGTTGACCCAGCCCACCATTCCAGAGGAGGGATCATCAGATGTAAGTTTTAATTTTAGTTCAATCAATTTGTAATTTTATTATGCTATCATCCTATTTTGTAGATTTATTACTCTATGTTGCACCACTCTACTAATCTCATTATTGCAAATATATATTTATAGGTCACAGTTGGTATTGTTGGCATGGTCCCTTCGCTACCTAGGACTTATGCTAGGACACCTGATCATGGTAGGCGACCGAGAGACTAGGTACAAATATTTGTATTAAGTTATAATTTTAATTAAATTAGTGTTTGAATTATGAACTATATATATATATATATATATATATATATATATATATATATATATATATATATATATATATATATATATATATATATATATATATATATATATATATATATATATATATATATATATATATATATATATATATATAAAGTAAGCAATCTAACTTGGGTTTGAACTCATTTTTTATGCAGGATCAATCAGAGCCCAACACTTCTTCAAAGAGGCTACATTTTGATGATCCCCTATGGCATAGGATGTAGTTTTAGTTTTGTGGTCATTTAGAGATGCCACTTCGCATATTTTGAGATGGCATATATGCCACATTGTACACCTTAAAACATTGATTTTGTAGACATTTTGAAATGGCATGTGCCATATTTGTATATGGAGATACTTTTGATACATTTGATACTTTGTATATATAGAACATGTTCATTTATATGTTATATTTGCATCATCTTTTGTACATACATATTTATTATTCATGTTTATGGAAATGAATGGTGAAGTTATGACTATGATTATCATTATGATTGAAATTATATCTTGTTGAAGTTACATTTGTTTTTCTTTACTCTAGAATACCCTGTTCATGGAGCTTATTATGTTTGAGGTTTAACTAATATAGATTTCCTATGTTCTTATGTTCATACCATTATATATACTCACTTGAGCCACTTAGTACTACATTGTTTGAATACTATGTATATACTCACTATGTATATAACTCATCATATTGGGGTCACTTGAGCCATGGAAGATCGCTGCCCAATCGTGCTTAGTGCACCTTGGGGTCACTTGGATCGAGTGTGGTCGTGAGCATTCTAGTGACTCCATGGGTGAAACAAGGTTGTCACTAGTGTTTACCTGGCCAACGAGAGCTGATTGAGTAGATGGTTCGATGCAATGTCAAATGGTTTGAAAGATATGCTGCTGAGCCACTTTCAACTGACCCTCACTGCAAGTTTTGGCATCGACTGAGATCACCTTGCCAAATGCAAATGAATTTGAATCACCCAAAACTAAGAGAGGTTATAGTAGACCTTAGAAACATGATCCCATAGCACCTAACAGTTTGTAGATACCTCTCATTAGCTCTGAGATACGAGCCCCGGAAGATTTCTGCCCAATCGTGCTTAGTGCACCTTGGGGTCACTTGGGTCAAGCGTGGTCGCGAGCTTTCCCGTGACTCTGTGGGAAGAAAAGGGTTGTCACTAGGATTTACTTGGCCAAATAGAGTTGATGGAGTAGATGGTTTGAAGCCAATTCGGACAGTTTGAAATATATGCTACTGAGCCGCTTTCAATTGACCCTCACTGCAAGTTTTGGCATTGACTAAGATCACCTTGCCAAATGAAAATGAAGTTGAATCACCCAAAACTAAGAGAGGTTATAGTAGACCTTAGAAACATGATCCCATAGCACCTGATGGTTTGTTGATACCTCTCACGAGATCTGAGATAAGAGCCCCAGAAGAACGCTGCCCAATCATGCTTACTGCACCTTGGGGTCACTTGGGTCGAGCGTGGTCGCGAGCTTTCCCATGACTCCATGGGTGGAATGGGGTTGTCACTAGTGTTTAATCAGCCAACCAGAGTTGATGGAGTAGATGGTTTGATGCTAGGTCAGATGGTTTGAAAGATATGCTACTGAGCTGCTTTCAACTGACCCTCACTGCAAGTTTTGGCATCGACTGAGATCGCCTTGCCAAATGCAAATGAAGTCAAATCACCTAAAAATGAGAGAGGTTATAGTAGACCTTAGAAACATGATCTCATAGCACCTGATAGTTTGTCGATACCTCTCACAAGCTCTGAGATACGAGCCATGAGAGATCGCTGCCCAATCATGCTTAGTGCACCTTATGGTCACTTGGGTCGAGCATGGTTGTGAGCATTCCCATGACTCCATGGGTGGAATAGGGTTGTCACTAGCATTTACCAAGCCAACTGGAGCTGATGGAGAAGATGGTTTGATGCCAATTTAGACAGTTTGAAAGATATGCTGCTGAGCCACTTTCAACTGACCCTCACTGCAAGTTTTGGCATCGACTGAGATCGCCTTGCCAAATACAAATGAAGTTGAATCACCCAAAACTAAGAGATTTTATTGTAGACCTTGGAAACATGATCCCATAGCCCTTGATAGTTTGTCGATACCTCTCATGAGCTCCAAGATACAAGCCCTGAAAGATCTCTGCCCAATCATGCTTAGTGCACCTTGGGGTCACTTGGGTCGAGCATGGTCACGAGCATTTCAGTGACTCCATGGGTGGAATGAGGTTGTCACTGGCATTTACCTAGCCAACCTAAGTAGATGGAGTAGACTGTTTGATGCTAGGTTAGACGGTTTGAAAGATACGTTGCTGAGCCACTTTCAACTGACCCTCACTACAAGTTTTGGCATCGACTGAGATCGCCCTGCGAAATGCAAATGAAGTCGAATAGCCCAAAATTGAGAGAGGTTATTGTAGACCTCTGAAACATGATCCTTTTTCCCCTAATAGTTTTTCAATACCTCTCATGAGCTCTGAGATACGAGCCCCGGAAGATCATAGCCCAATCATGCTTAGTGCACCTTGGGGTCACTTGGGTCGAGTGTGGTCGCGAGCTTTCCCGTGACTCCATGGGTGGAATGGGGTTGTCACTGGTGTTTACCCAGCCAAATGAAGCCAATGGAGTAGATGGTTTGATGCCAGGTGAGACGGTTTGAAAGATATGCTATTGAGCCGCTTTCAACTGACCCTTACTGCAAGTTTTTGCATCGACTGAGATTGTCCTGCCAAATGAAAATGAAGTTGAATTGCCCAAAATTGAGAGAGGTTATTGTAGACCTCAAAAACATGATCTCGTAGCCCCTAACATTTTTTCCATACCTCTCATGAGCTCTAAAATATGATCCCTGGAAGATCGTTGTCCAATCGTGCTTAGTGCACCTTGGGGTCACTTGGGTCGAGTGTAGTCGTGAGCTTTCCCATGACTCCATGGGTGGAATGGGGTTGTCACTAATGTCTACTTGGCCAACCAGAGTTGATGGAGTAGACGGTTCGATGTCAGGTTGAACGGTTTGAAAGATATGCTGTTGAGCCCCTTTCAACTGACCCTCACTGCAAGTTTTGGCATCGACTGAGATCACCTTGCCAAATGCAAACGAAGTCGAATCACCCAAAACTGAGAGAGGTTATTGTAGACCTCAAAAACATGATCCTGTAGCCCCTAATGGTTTGTTGATACCTCTCACGAGCTCTGAGATATGAGCCCTGGAAGATCACTGCCCAATCATGCTTAGTGCACCTTGGGGTCACTTGGGTTGAGCATGGTCATGAGCTTTCATGTGACTCCGTGGGTGAAATGGGGTTGTCAATGGAATTTACCCAGCCAATCAGAGCCAATGGAGCAGATGGTTTGATGCCAGGTCAGACGGTTTGAAAGATACGCTACTGAGCCGCTTTCAACTGACCCTCACTGCAAGTTTTGGCATTGACTAAGATTTCCCTGCCAAATGCAAACAATGTCGAATCACCCAAAATTGAGAGAGGTTATTGTAGACCTTGGATGTAACACCCCGCCAGGCAACCCAAGAGGACAAGACATAAAACCTCTATAAAATGCAAGTAGTGAATTTTTATTTTATTTTATTTATTTATTTTAACTAGAATAATATTCATCATTACACTTCATATTTCTAAAAGAAGAAATAATTTTCTACTACTTGAATGTAAGATTTATACAACTTAAGTCCTCCCGGGTTCCCTAATGTCGCTACTAAAGCAACATCATATAAACCATTTACATGCATAAGATATTCACGGAATCATGAGCTTAAAAGATCTACATTCATTTTAATGCACCAAGTTAAATGTCCCTAACTTATTTCTTTTATTAAACATAGGTTAATCATCCAACATCATTATTCCTTTTATCAACTCATTCCATAAATTCATATTGATTTCATCTACATCTACTATCCTTTATATCACTTTTCTCTAATAATTTAGGTAAGAGATTAATATTCATTAAGGTAGGCATCATCCTAGGTACTTCATTAACATGAACCAAGTATTAACATTAAAATCAAATTACTATTCTATTGCATTGTTTCATAACCATTCATTGTTAATAATTCCAATCACTAACCTATCATTTCTCAATAATTTCCTTGGATCTTTTCATCAAGAGAGAATACATTATTTTTGTGATACATCATTATATATAACTATATTTAAGATTATTTCCTTTACATATGGACAACATAAGAGGATAGGAGAAATAACATAAATACTTTCTTTAAATGCTAGTAACATGTCCAATATTCCACATTCTTTCCCTTTCTTTTACCTAGAACTACCCATTCACTTAGCATTGCTTTGAATTGAGATTGCATCAATACTACAAGACTCCTTTTAGGAGATTAAAAATTACATGAATACAAATACATAAGTACATCTCAACATATTAAAATATCCAATAAGAAATCTTCAACTGCAGATCTGGAAAGGAATATGTGCTAGGATCATCCAAAGAATCATGATCAATACCTCGATATAAATATTAACCACCCAACCACGTGGAACCAATAGGCCCACTCCCCCGAGCTAGGAGATAGAACCAAAGGCCCATACAAGAGGTAACAACTAGGAAATTCCTAAGGTGGTGATAAAATTTACCCAAAGTCACAACACAAAAGAAAAGATAAGAAGACCACAAGGACTACCAGAGGCATGATCAAATTTAGTAGAGACTCTAAACTACAAGCTAGGTGAGTGTCATCGCATAGCCCTCACCCTTTGGGTTGTCCTGGTACTAGCCACTTTTGGCCCCGGCCCCCAAGTAGGCACATGCGGAACTGAATGCCTCTCGTACAGACAAGGTCATCCAGTCGTACCTACGCATAGGTACCTTCTCCCACTCCCATCCTTAGTCTTTACTAGCACTAAAGGCATGGGCGAGGCACAATTAATCTTGATTAGTGTGTAATTTCCCATTCTAATAATCTCCCATTCCCAATTCATTTATTTAGGTTATCACTTGATTAAATAACTCATAGTAGGTTATCCTGGTACTAGCCACTTAGGGCCCCGGCCCCTCACTATGAGCCACTCACCTAGTGTACTTAGGTTCCCTAACATACATATAAAAATCATAATAACATAATATATCCATCATCAAGAATTCATATCAATTCCATAACAACATTTGATTGAGTTTAAGAAAACATATGTTGTCCCTAGTCCACTTGACAACCCTAAACCCAATATGGCATTCAGAATGTTCCAAACATATAAGAAGACATCCAAGTGATATTATAAACATATTCAGAGTATACATAGATCTAATTAACCAAAAAAAATATATCTAATAGCCTCTGGTGACCATACAAAACCTTAAAACTTAATGATGTTCTTAAACTGAATTATTTCAAGCAAGGATTAAATGCAAAGAATAGTCATCATAGAACAGTCATCCATATCTTCCACAAAACAAAGAATAAAGAAAATCGCTTCAGTGGAGATTTAGATAACATAATTATGGACTCTCAATTTTATTTTTAGGAAGATCCAACGGTGGGAAAGAAAGTTATGACTTCTGTTTTAAAATAGAAAATTCTGGTTAGGGTTCAGACCTGCCTTCACTAAAACGGTTGTAATTTTCACAAAACATAATAAAAATTCTCCAAACCAATTGGAAATGAAAGATAAGACTTAGGATAATATTTTACATCAAATTTAGACTTTTATATAATCATATCAGCCTGTAGCATACGAATACATTTGACAAAAAATTCGGAATCGAGAATGGACAGGCATAGTCTGCCAAAATGTCAAAAATAAGGCATTAATTCGACCCTAAAATTAAAATCATAGAGATACCCATTTGAGATCTATGAATTTTACTTTCAGAAAATCAATTTAGTAAAACCTTAGATGAAATTTAAATTATCATAATAATAGATCTCCAAAAATGAGTTGCTAAAAACCCTAGGAAAACACATGCCAATTCTTACAAACAAAAACTCAAAATTTTAAAATAACCATAGAAATGAAAAGTACAGATATAATAAATAATTATAATATATAAATAGATCCATAATCTATTAGAGACATAAAGTAACTAACATATTCAATCCATACCTCATGTCCTACGAAGGTTGAATCGAAGAAGGAAGGAAACAAAAGAGAAGACAAATCCAAACTTGAGATGCATCCTTCAAACCCTATCCACTTTCAGAAATCTCCATGAAAGAAAAAAATAATTCCACAGCAAAGAATCCCTCTCTCAACTACTGAAATTCTCACAAAAATGTCTCTCTCCCAAAAGCAAAGATAACCAAAAATTCTTAAAGACATATGCTTACAAACTCTCCCTCACATCTCCAAGTTTTCTCTCCAAAATCTCCATGAAAATTAAGGCCATCCTCTCCTCAATGCTTCAGCCCCAAAATCTCCCCTCTTCAAATGAGAAAGTAGTGCATATAAATAGATTTCCAAAGGTTGAGAGGAAAAGTAACCAACTCCCAACTAACTCTTAACTAAAGGGTATTATAAAATAACTTAATATCATACAACTATATTACTCAAATATACAACAAAAGATTATTTGTATTCATTCATACACATATGTAATATTATCCTAACATATATGCATATGCCATCATTAATTACATCAATATCTATATATATAACCTATCCTCATTATTAATAATTAACAATTGAGAATAATATACCTCGCATTATTTAATATTTAATTATTAATAATATTATACTTTACATTAATTCCAAAATATACACCATCAACAATATCTACAATAATTAACATATAATCACATATAAATTATATATATATAAATACATATATGTGTGCACCCATATATATATTTCCATATATATATATATATATATATATATATATATATATATATATATATATATATATATATATATATATATATATATATATATATATATACATGCCAAATACCTAACACTATAATCTATAAGATTATGAAGTAATAGATCACAATATTATTACCTATTTATAATTGCTATAGGATATAACATTGAGGTAGAATAAAATCACATGCCTCAAAATAAATCTAATCATCCAAAGAGGCCATACAAATCATCTATGAAACATATCGAGAAAACCATAAGATCAAACAAGGTCAACCAAAGTCAACAAGGAAAGTCAAGCCAAACTCCTGAAACACAACATAGAAAGATTAACTAAGAATCATACCAAGAAGGAGAAATAAATAAAATGAGTAAACAAATCATACAACCAAATGAATTCAAGTGGTCACAAGGCACTAACTACAACCATGCCCAACCGGGTGTGTTGGATCTGGGTTTTTGACCCAAAGGTTGACTGACAAAGAAGGAACCCTAATATTCCCAAATTGGAATAATGACAAAGGAAGACTCATGTAGGGGCCTTAGTACTATCTCCATAACAACAACCATCAAGGATTTGAGGGCATGCTCAGACCTGTGAAGCCAGGTGAAGTCGATGCCCGGTACCTGCAAGCCTGCATCACAAAGAAGAAATACATATGCATGGATATACATATAAAAGAAAACATTGAAGATAGATGACCAGGATCGATACATCATGTGGACCTCATCTATGTGAGTAACTACGACTTCGTCTTGAATCATGAAAACACATCATGTATATATATACACTCAAAGCATGTAGCATCATCATAATGAAGGTTAGAATCTCAAGCATTGTGTTAGTCTCTTATCAATACTAATAATAAATCAACATAATCAAATCATCAAGTGAGATACAAGATTCATCCAAGGTAACCTTAATAGAAGAAAATATAAATAACCACTTATATATATCTATCAAGTACATATCATATAACATCCTAACTATGTTCATAAAGGTCTTGTAGGTACTAAATACACACATGGAGATAAATACATACAAAAATGATACTTTTAGATAGTATGTCTGATATTAGAATCATTGAGTACTAGCTTATGAAATTATTATAAACAACTATAGGAATAGATCAAACAAGTATCATGTACAACTTAAGCTGTAAGAAAACATCGAAGGATCTTAATTCTTTCAAAAACACAAAACTTATATTAGGGTTAGAGGGGTATTACATCCTCCCCCACTAAGATTCGACTTAGTCCTGGAAGTCGGGAATGTGAACTATATATCACACATTATCTAACAGAATTATATTATTACTATTCTAGATCCTAATTTAATGACTGGACACATTCTTCTCCTATCAAGAGTTTTGGTAAATCCTATCTTATTACAACTTTAGTTTAGATTAACTCAATTCAATTAGTAATGACTTTCAAAAAGAATTACCTATGTGAGTCTATCACTTTATTCAGTAAGTTTCTTAACAAGATACTTGAAATTACATCAAAATTATTGTTATCAAGTCGAAACTCTAAGGTATTCATGTTTACTCACTAATATCCATATATTAGGAAATTGCATGTTTTACCAACTAAGATTATCACTTCCTTTCACAATATCAAGTTCCTATCTATGGTAACCAGTATAAAAAAAGAAAGAATTTAAGATATATTTTCCCTTTTGAGACATAATCTAACCCTACATAATACAACTTGTGAGACCTTATTACAAATAGGGTCCAAAATTTGTGTCCCTTACAAGCTATGAATACCAAACATAGAGAGGTATGTAACATTTATATTTGTTATGATCATGAAGGGAATACATCAAATAATTTTTATTTACTTTTGTAATCATGAAAATAAAACAATCTAGATACTTGAAACTTACCATTTTCATTAACACATAGTTTTATAAGAAATATTCCTTTCCATCAAAGCTTTAAGTAGAATTCCAATGACATAGGACACACAAATTTTGCAATATACATATTCTAAGTCATCTTTCATAATAGTTGTAGTGCTTGATTTCCAAAAACACATTCACCCCCTAGAGGAGATCTAAACAATTTACAATTTATTGCACTATTATTCATTAATTTGGGATCCATTCTTAAAGCTTACTATTTATCTATGCACTTTTCCCTAATTTGCATGTCAGGCAATTTTCATATGGCATTTTCTTAAGAGTTATTTCAAATTCTTTATTGCATAACGATCATAGATCCATTAAAAGAGAAAGAAGTATATGAGTCCTACTACTATCTTCATAACCACAACATCTAAATTAATAACATTAACTACTATACATAATTTTAATTTCTACCCTTTACCTATTTGAAACATTACCCTCGTACACTTTAAAATTTTGAGATAACATCAGTTCTAAGTAGAAATTGAGTAAGGTACCTTTCTATAACATTTATTTACCACAAAAACTCCTTATTCATAGTTGATCAATCACTTAATGTTGTTAATTTCTTACTACTATGGTGTTGATCACAATGTATACAAAACATGAATTTGTTTCCAAAATACCCATCTAGGATCCTAACTATTCACTAGGCATTTTGCAAGACATATATTTAATAAAAACAACTTCCATCATTAGTACAGATAATCCATCATCGCACATACTCTTCCCTAGAATTTCTTGATTATGTTATCTTAAATCCTTTTTGTGCAATTTAATAAGATATGCAGAAAGGATATAACTTTTTTACCAAGATAGGGATAAAAATTCCTCTTCCTAAATGAAAATGTGAATTATAGCCTATGATAAAATCTTGGGGACATAGGTCCTTCACCTAAGGGTTTCCTAATTGAGTATTTACAAATTTTCCTGATATATTATTGCCTTGTCTAAACAATTTTAGTCATGCAAAACTTATTTCTTAAGAGGAGAGAGAGAAATGCATATGACAGTAAATTATTTGTTCCTAATTTATTTATTTATTGTTATTATTATTTTTTCACTTCTTTCCTAGGTACATATTATTAGCCATATAATCTAATTATTTCCCTATCCGTCCTATCAAGTACTACCACAATCATTTCATTCTTTAAAGATCCAAAAAAAATCTATTTCTAAGATACCTTGAGTAGGATAAAATTCAACTAGGTATTTGTAAGAAGATAGAGTGCACAACATTATATTATAGGTAGGATCAAGGGGTAATATTATCTACTACCATAATTAAGATTCAAAACATTTAGTATCCTTTAATTTTTGACCCTTCTAGGGATACCAGTACCTTTCAAGAAAACAAACACAAGTCTCAAGAATTCTTCGCCATTCCATTAATATTATAGGAAACATACACTTAACACATCATTGATCTCATTATGAAAAAACATAAATAATTGTTAAAATATAACTCAATCATAGAGCAATGGGTGTGCCCTTGTAAGACAATACAACATAAGAACACGAAAGGTAGCCTTTGTTTCCTAAGATTCAAGTTTTAGCATAACAACATAATCTAAAAAGAGACAAAGTTAAGATACTCAAGGTTATGCATAGGTGAGCTATGAGACCCAGAGTTCTCAGTGTAGAAACCTAGGGCTCTGATACCAGATGTAACGCCCCACCAGGCAACCCAAGAGGACAAGACATAAAACCTCTATAAAATGCAAGTAGTGAATTTTTATTTTATTTTATTTATTTATTTTAACTAGAATAATATTCATCATTACACTTCATATTTCTAAAAGAAGAAATAATTTTCTACTACTTGAATGTAAGATTTATACAACTTAAGTCCTCCCGGGTTCCCTAACGTCGCTACTAAAGCAACATCATATAAACCATTTACATGCATAAGATATTCACGGAATCATGAGCTTAAAAGATCTACATTCATTTTAATGCACCAAGTTAAATGTCCCTAACTTATTTCTTTTATTAAACATAGGTTAATCATCCAACATCATTATTCCTTTTATCAACTCATTCCATAAATTCATATTGATTTCATCTACATCTACTATCCTTTATATCACTTTTCTCTAATAATTTAGGGAAGAGATTAATATTCATTAAGGTAGGCATCATCCTAGGTACTTCATTAACTTGAACCAAGTATTAACATTAAAATCAAATTACTATTTTATTGCATTGTTTCATAACCATTCATTGTTAATAATTCCAATCACTAACCTATCATTTCTCAATAATTTCCTTGGATCTTTTCATCAAGAGAGAATACATTATTTTTGTGATACATCATTATATATAACTATATTTAAGATTATTTCCTTTACATATGGACAACATAAGAGGATAGGAGAAATAACATAAATACTTTCTTTTAATGCTAGTAACATGTCCAATATTCCACATTCTTTCCCTTTCTTTTACCTAGAACTACCCATTCCCTTAGCATTGCTTTGAATTGAGATTGCATCAATACTACAAGACTCCTTTTAGGAGATTAAAAATTACATGAATACAAATACATAAGTACATCTCAACATATTAAAATATCCAATAAGAAATCTTCAACTGCAGATCTGAAAAGGAATATGTGCTAGGATCATCCAAAGAATCATGATCAATACCTTGATATAAATATTAACCACCAAACCACGTGGAACCAATAGGCCCACTCCCCCGAGCTAGGAGATAGAACCAAAGGCCCATACAAGAGGTAACAACTAGGAAATTCCTAAGGTGGTGATAAAATTTACCCAAAGTCACAACACAAAAGAAAAGATAAGAAGACCACAAGGACTACCAGAGGCATGATCAAATTTAGTAGAGACTCTAAGCTACAAGCTAGGTGAGTGTCATCGCATAGCCCTCACCCCTTGGGTTGTCCTGGTACTAGCCACTTTTGGCCCCGGCCCCCAAGTAGGCACATGCGGAACCGAATGCCTCTCGTACAGACAAGGTCATCCAGTCGTACCTACGCATAGGTACCTTCTCCCACTCCCATCTTTAGTCTTTACTAGCACTAAAGGCATGGGCGAGGCACAATTAATCTTGATTAGTGTGTAATTTCCCATTCCAATAATCTCCCATTCTTAATTCATTTATTTAGGTTATCACTTGATTAAATAACTCATAGTAGGTTATCCTGGTACTAGCCACTTAGGGCCCCGGCCCCTCACTATGAGCCACTCACCTAGTGTACTTAGGTTCCCTAACATACATATAAAAATCATAATAACATAATATATCCATCATCAAGAATTCATATCAATTCCATAACAACATTTGATTGAGTTTAGCAAAACATATGTTGTCCCTAGTCCACTTGACAACCCTAAACCCAATATGGCATTCAGAATGTTCCAAACATATAAGAAGACATCCAAGTGATATTATAAACATATTCAGAGTATACATAGATCTAATTAACCGAAAAAAACATTCTAATAGCCTCTGGTGACCATACAAAACCTTAAAACTTAATGATGTTCTTAAACTGAATTATTTCAAGCAAGGATTAAATGCAAAGAATAGTCATCATAGAACAGTCATCCATATATTCCACAAAACAAAGAATAAAGGCAATCTCTTTAGTGGAGATTTAGATAACATAATTATGGACTCTCAATTTTATTTTTAGGAAGATCCAACGGTGGGAAAGAAAGTTATGACTTCTAGTTTAAAACAGAAAATTCTGGTTAGGGTTCAGACCTGCCTTCACTAAAACGGTTGTAATTTTCACAAAACATAATAAAAATTCTCCAAACCAATTGGAAATGAAAGATAAGACTTAGTATAATTTTTTACATCAAATTTAGACTTTTATATAATCATATCAGCCTGTAGCATATGAATACATTTGACAGAAAATTCAGAATCGAGAATGGACAGGCATAGTCTGCCAAAATGTCAAAAATAAGACATTAATTCGACCCTAAAATTAAAATCAGAGAGATACCCATTTGAGCTCTGTGAATTTTACTTTCAGAAAATCAATTTAGTAAAACCCTAGATGAAATTTAAATTATCATAATAATAGATCTCCAAAAATGGGTTGCTAAAAACCCTAGGAAAACACATGCCAATTCTTACAAACAAAAACTCAAAATTTTAAAATAACCATAGAAATGAAAAGTACAGATATAATAAATAATTATAATATATAAATAGATCCATAATCTATCAGAGACATAAAGTAACTAACATATTCAATCCATACCTCATGTCCTACAAAGGTTGAATCGAAGAAGGAAGGAAACAAAAGAGAAGACAAATCCAAACTTGAGATGCATCCTTCAAACCCTATCCACTTTCAGAAATCTCCATGAAAGAAAGAAATAATTCCACAGCAAAGAATCCCTCTCTCAACTACTGAAATTCTCACAAAAATGTCTCTCTCCCAAAAGCAAAGATAACCAAAAATTCTTAAAGACATATGCTTACAAACTCTCCCTCACATCTCCAAGTTTTCTCTCCAAAATCTCCATGAAAAGTAAGGCCATCCTCTCCTCAATGCTTCAGCCCCAAAATCTCCCCTCTTCAAATGAGAAAGTAGTGCATATAAATAGATTTCCAAAAGTTGAGAGGAAAAGTAACCAACTCCCAACTAACTCTTAACTAAAGGGTATTATAAAATAACTTAATATCATACAACTATATTACTCAAATATACAACAAAAGATTATTTGTATTCATTCATACACATATGTAATATTATCCTAACATATATGCATATGCCATCATTAATTACATCAATATCTATATATATAACCTATCCTCATTATTAATAATTAACAATTGAGAATAATATACCTCGCATTATTTAATATTTAATTATTAATAATATTATACTTTACATTAATCCCAAAATATACACCATCAACAATATCTACAATAATTAACATATAATCACATATAAATTATATATATATAAATACATATATGTGTGCACCCATATATATATTTCCATATATATATATATATATATATATATATATATATATATATATATATATATATATATATATATTTATTTATTTATTTATATTTATATAGATACATGCCAAATACCAAACACTATAATCTATAAGATTATGAAGTAATAGATCACAATATTATTACCTATTTATAATTGCTATAGGATATAACATTGAGGTAGAATAAAATCACATGCTTCAAAATAAATCTAATCATCCAAAGAGGCCATACAAATCATCTATGAAACATATCGAGAAAATCATAAGATCAAACAAGGTCAACCAAAGTCAACAAGGAAAGTCAAGCCAAACTCCTGAAACACAACATAGAAAGATTAACTAAGAATCATACCAAGAAGGAGAAATAAATAAAATGAGTAAACAAATCATACAACCAAATGAATTCAAGTGGTCACAAGGCACTAACTACAACCATGCCCAACCGAGTGTGTTGGATCTGGGTTTTTGACCCAAAGGTTGACTGACAAAGAAGGAACCCTAATATTCCCAAATTGGAATAATGACAAAGGAAGACTCATGTAGGGGCCTTAGTACTATCTCCATAACAACAACCATCAAGGATTTGAGGGCATGCTCAGACCTGTGAAGCCAGGTGAAGTCGATGCCCGGTACCTGCAAGCCTGCATCACAAAGAAGAAATACATATGCACGGATATACATATAAAAGAAAACATTGCAGATAGATGACCAAGATCGATACATCGTGTGGACCTCAGCTATGTGAGTAACTACGACTTCATCCTGAATCATGAAAACACATCATGTATATATATACACTCAAAGCATGTAGCATCATCATAATGAAGGTTAGAATCTCAAGCATTGTGTTAGTCTCTTATCAATACTAATAATAAATCAACATAATCAAATCATCAAGTGAGATACAAGATTCATCCAAGGTAACCTTAATAGAAGAAAATATAAATAACCACTTATATATATCTATCAAGTACATATCATATAACATCCTAACTATGTTCATAAAGGTCTTGTAGGTACTAAATACACACATGGAGATAAATACATACAAAAATGATACCTTTAGATAGTATGTCTGATATTAGAATCATTGAGTACTAGCTTATGAAATTATTATAAACAACTATAGGAATAGATCAAACAAGTATCATGTACAACTTAAGCTGTAAGAAAACATCGAAGGATCTTAATTCTTTCAAAAACACAAAACTTATATTAGGGTTAGAGGGGTATTACATTGGAAACATAATCATGTAACCCCTTATAGTTTGTCGATATCTATCACGAGCTCTGAGATACGAGCCCCAGAAGATCACTACCCAATCATGCTTAGTGCACCTTGGGGTCACTTGGGTTGAGCATGGTCGCGAGCTTTCCCATGACTCTGTGGGTGAAATGGGGTTGTCACTGGTGTTTAATTGGTCAACTGGAGCTAATGGAGTAGATGGTTTGATGCTAGGTCAGATAGTTTGAAAGATATGTTGTTGAGCCACTTTCAATTGACCCTCACTGCAAGTTTTGGCATCAATTGAGATCGCCTTGCCAAATGCAAATGAAGTTGAATCACCCAAAACCAAGAGAGGTTATTGTAGAACTTGAAAACATGATCCCATAGCCCCTAACCATTTTTCAATACCTCTCATGATCTTTGAGATACAAGCCCTGGAAGATCACTGCCCAATCGTGCTTAGTGCACCTTGGGGTCACATGGGTTGAGCATGGTCGCGAGCTTTTCCGTTACTCCATGGGTGGAATGGGGTTTTCACTGGCATTTACTCAGCCAACCAAAGCTAATGGATGAGACGGTTTGATGCCAGGTCAGATGGTTTGAAAGATACGCTGCTGATCCGCTTTCAACTGACCCTCACTGCAAGTTTTGGCATTGACTGAGATCACCTTGCCAAATGCAAACGAAGTCAAATCACCCAAAACTGAGAGAGGTTATTGTAGACCTCAGAAACATGATTTTTTAGCCCTTGATGTTTTTTGATACCTATCATGAGCTCCAAGATATGAGCCCTGAAAGATCACTGCCCAATCATGCTTAGTGCACCTTGGGGTCACTTGGGTCGAGCATGGTCGCGAGCTTTCCTATGACTCCATTGGAAGAACAAGGTTGTCACTGGAATTTACCTGGCCAACTCTAGCCAATGGAGTAGATGGTTCGATGCCAGGTCAGACTGTTTGAAAGATACGCTACTGAGCCACTTTCAACTAACCCTCACTGCAAGTTTTGGCATCGACTGAGATTGCCCTGCCAAATGCAAATGAAGTCAAATCGCCCAAAACTGAGATTGGTTATTATAAACCTTAGAAACATGATCCTGTAGCCCCTGATGGTTTGTCGATACCTCTCATGAGCTCCAAGATATGAGCCCTGAAAGATTGCTGCCCAATCGTGCTTAGTACACCTTGGGGTCACTTGGGTCGAGTGTGGTGGCGAGCTTTCCCGTGACTCCGTGGGTGGAATGGGGTTGTCACTAATGTTTACCTGGCCAGTCAGAGCTAATGGAGTAGATAGTTTGATGCCAGGTTAGACGGTTTGAAAGATATGCTGCTGAGCCGCTTTCAACTGACCCTCACTGCAAGTTTTGGCATCGACTGAGATCACCTTGCCAAATGAAAATGAAGTTGAATCACCCAAAACAAAGAAAGGTTATTGTAGACCTCGGAAACATGATCCCGTAGCCCCTCATGGTTTGTCAATACCTCTCATGAGCTCTAAGCTATGAGCCCCAGAAGATCACTGCCCAATCATGCTTAGTGCACCTTGGGGTCACTTGGGTCGAGCATGGTGGTGAGCTTTCCCGTGACTCCGTGGGTGGAACGGGGTTGTCACTGACATTTACCTGGCCAACCAGAGCTGATGGAGTAGACTGTTTGATGCTAGGTCAGATGGTTTGAAAGATACGATGCTGAGCCACTTTCAACTGACTGTTAGTGGTATGTTTGAAATTTTAACTATGAAACTAATCATGATTAAGCTTGTGAAATTTGAACTGTGAAGCTTATTATGTTTGAGGTTTAACTTTTATAGATTGTTTGAAATGATAAAAAATAATATCGTTAAAGCATTACAAAAAACAATCAAACATGTAAGAATTCAAACCATGCAAATGACATAAGTAAATGACATGTAAGATCCCTTCTTGGCACTATTGGCCATGCATACATGATTTTGGTCATAAGTCCTTATCAAGAGTTTTAGGACATTTAACTTTTAAATCAAATTGATTGTTACAAATTGCCACTATAGGCTTCAAAATATCTCAATTAAACATTAAGGATCCTTTTGTCCTTCTATCTTTGATTGGATCCATGGTGACCGTAGGTGTCTTCATAGGTGCTCCTGCACAAGTTACAATCCACATACAAAACCAAGCTTATTGACTCAAAATACAATCTAAGAAAGGTGAAATTAATGTATTGAAATTAAGCTTAACGAACTTAGAAAACAATGCACTAAGTTAACTTATTACCTAGTCAAGTGTTCTTGAAGGGTCATCTCTTTGCTTCAAGGTCTCCAATAGTGCTTCATGATCAGTAGTACTAATAGTGCAAGGTTCTTTTGTCTTTGGTCTTCCTTGATGCTTTGAAAACTTGACATTTGTTGCTATAACAAGGTGTGAATACATGAGAATAGTTTTGTGCTTCACATAGTCTTCAAATGCGGGGATTACATTCTTTCTAATCATGTACGTTCGTAGCCATGTGCCCGCAACAACAACTGAACCAGTAGGATATGTGAACCCATCATCATTTTTCATTGATTGTACAAGCTTATGTTTACCTTGTACACAACGTGCTAACCAATAATCTGACCTCTCATCATTCCCCTGCGGTGCAACCAATGCAAAAATATTTCCTGGTGTCAGAAGATCTGAAAGATTGTCATAGTCAACTGAAGTGTCCATGTCATCATTTCTTATAGAGAGTGTCAAATATAAAAGAGTTAGATACTGTGGAACCCATGTATCCACCCACTCACTTGACTCGCAATGATCCCAATCATACTGAAAACACATGGGGCAAAAACAAGCCAACTCTCATGTCCAAATATTCCATGTACTACTATTGGAGCTTTGGAATGAATGCATTTTTTAAGAGTCTTTCACTATTTGACAATCCAATCTATCTCCTCTAGTTCCCTCCTCAACCAACCAAAAGAATCTACACACTATAGAATCAAGAGTCCCCCCTGTGATAATGCTAAAGTATACCAATCAACAATAGAATGAGCATCAAGAAGTACAACACTTGAAATCCTTAGTTTCTCCTTAACTAGAGCTCTCGTCACACATGTACCTGCTCCGTCATGCTCCCCTTTCCCATGTCCTAACTCAAAAAAACTCCAAATATGAGGTACACCTCTCTCCACATGCATTCTACACAACCAATAAAACATTTTGGCATTCTTAAATTGACCGGTGCAATTATCTAACCAAATGAGATGCCTATCCATAGCAATACCATTTTACTGCAAGAAGTCAAAATAGTTCTGGAAATAATGTTGAACAAACTCATGAGAGTGAGACCTATCATCGCTCATATAAAAATGGTACTCTCTGATTATCCTTTGCTCATATTTTTTGCTATTAGGGGAATGTCTATATGTGATGTGTACAAAAATAGCAACCTAAATGGAATTGTAATATTGAGCTTGAGTCTCATTTTGGGGCTGCAATGTATAGTTCTCCGTAAAGTCTACAATGGATATAATAGTTCCAATGGGGAAAGTGTCCTTACATGTCTTGAATTTTTGATCCAACCATTGAGACCTATGACTATGCCTTGCATGCTTGTAAAAAATATTTGTCTTGAAATCTGAGATAAAATTAGCAACATTGTATTCTTTTGCAACTAACTCACATCTAGAGCCTTCACCTCCACTCTTCAATGTATATTTCACCATTTCATATACCTTTTTCTGGATGAGTGTCTTTCCAAAATTGTGTTCCAAACCCTCATGAAAACATGTTCTAAACTTGGACAAGCCACCACATTTTGAGCACTTGGCATTTAAGCAATCTTTTTTATAAAATAAACAACCATCATCTCTATGACATAAAAATTGATCTAGAAAGTCTCTTGATGATTTGGGAAGACCACTTGCACCACAATCCTCTAGCATTTCATTAGTATGCAAAATAGAATGAATGGACTGTAATAATTCATGATGCATTGAAAACTCAACATGATATTTGCAACAACATGTATTTTGAATCTTAAGGGGTACACAATAAAATGGCTTCACAGATTCAAAAGACCTTTGTGATATTTTCAATGTTGGATGTGTCTCACAAATTTTTTTATACAACATTGTTTGACTTACCTCCACATAATGTTTAGGATGTGGAGTGTGGTCTCGATTGCCAACTCTCAACTTCAAGACATCCTTCACATTTGGTGACACTCTTGAGTTAGCATCCCAAAATTGTTGAATTTCATCCTTGACAACATTTGTTAGCTTCTTATCAAAATGTGGAAGTCTCCCACCATAAGCCCATGTATCAATTTGAAGTGGATCATCAAGTCATTCTCTTCTTGCAAGTGCTCTACCTAAATTTTTATGGTCTATATTGAAGTCAACACAAGTTTGTCTCATCAAACAAGCCTTTCTCAACTGATGACTTACTAAGGAGGTTGTAATAATCCTCCAAGCAACTCTCTTATCTTTTTCTCTACTAGTCTTCCCAATGCTATTGAGAGCATTGAAAAAATTCTTCACAACAATGGCATTTCTCTCCATTTTTTTGTTCACATGAATCTTCAATTTCACAAGCACAAGTCTCATCTTTTGCATCTTTAACAACTGCACAAAAATTTGACATTGCTCAACCAATGTCTTGTTTCCAAAAAATTGATCATAAAGTCTTGAAGCCCACAACCTAACGGTTCTATGTGACCTCTTTCCTTCCCAATTATTCATAATGTTCTCCTCAATTTCAACTAACCATTTAGGCCTTCTTGAAAGCCCCGAATTTGAAGTTTGATTATCTTTATTGCAAGGGACTTCATTTCGCATATAATTTGGAGATGTGTAACGTTCATGTGGTTCTTGTGCAACATTTTCATTCCCCAAGTCTACATTTTCAATCTCCATCTGTACATTTTCAAATTCAACATCCTCTTCACTTACAATGGTTTTTACGGGGTCTGATTGATTAATGTTTAACATACCTTCTCTCCTTCTTTGGTGATTTTCCTTATCATTTTCCCTATATGCTTGAATTTCTTCATCCATCATCTTCCTCTTGCATTTAGCCTTTCGACGACTGCTGCTTTCCATGGTGAGACCACAAGTCGACAAAAATCAAACAATGGGCCCCGAATCACTTTTTTCTTTTCAACGAGTGAAAAAAGTATAAAATCTCTTGATTGTCTGGTCTGTGGCGACAGGGAATGTTTTTTTTCAAATATTACTTGTCAAAAATCAGGTATCTGATTTCATATCGGGTACCTGATATTCCCAGGCAGATTAAAAAAAGGGCGGGAGCAAATGAAAAAAATTGAACTTTTACATATATTAATGTATATAATATATATATATATATATATATATATATATATATATATATATATATATATATATATATATATATATATATATATATATATATATATAAGAGGCATATGATATATATAATGTATTATTATATACTAGTTAATATATAATGTATTATTATATACTAGTTAATGTATTATATACTAATGTACTAATGTATTATATACTAATTTTTATTTTCCATTTCTTCTAGGTCTTTAAAGGCGGCTGGCTAAATCTTTGTATTAAATGTTAGGGAATGCATGAAAATAATATGATTCTGAGCATGAGCATGAGTCCCTACAGGGGCATAGTTGTGCCTTTTACAGGTGCCATAAACCCTAGCTACGTAGAAATGGAGTCTTTGAAGAATAGTTCATTGGAGGTAGATTACAGAAGTAAAGGGAAAGAGAATCACTCTATTTCCACCACCTGTGGCTGTGAAATGGTATCTTTCCCTACTTTTTCAACTGGAACACTAAATTGCAAAGGTTCTCGAAATAGATTCTGGTTGAACCAGACAATTGTACCAAACCTGTTGATAATTTGGCAGCTCAATAGAGTCATTGGGAGGTTAAACAAGAATAACCGGATGGATCTTTGAATTGGTCAAAGATTATGGAGAGCGAGGAAGGGTTTGGTAAAATGAGAAGCTGTACTAGAAATTATGCAAGTGCCATAGAACCGATCGCATTAATAAATTTAAAGAAGAGATCAGTGGTAGCGTGACATTATGAGGAAAGCCTTGCCATTTCAATGGCACCACCCAGATATTATTATGAATGTCTTGCCACTTTAATGCCGGGGCCACCTCTATCTCAAACTTTTGCCATTGATTCTCATCAGTACTCTGAGATATGGCAGGGATTGCAGGCTTTTCTGAATGACTTACTTGAAGAATTTAATTTTCACCATAATTTTGGCTCCATGAATTATAATTTTACGCTTGGAGAGAAGCTACGAATTGAAAGAATTTAATAAATTTGGTTTATCTCATTTTCTTTATCTACCATTTCTGAGTGATAAGGCGTACTAGGACCCCTAGGGAGTCCCCATGACCCCTTTTGACACATTGGAATGCTCAAGTGTGTCTTAAGGGGTCTTACAACCCCTTCAAACATACTTGAGCATTCAAATGTGTCAAAAGGGGTCATGGGGACTCCCTAGGGGTCCTAACGCATGGTAAGGCGTACTAGGACCCCTACGAAGTCCCCATGACCAGTTTTGACACATTTGAATGCTCAAGTGTGTTTGAAGGGGACCTAAGACCCCTTAAGACACACTTGAGCATTCCAATGTGTCAAGAGGGGTCCTAAGACCCCTTAAGACACACTTGAGCATTCCAATGTGTCACAAGGGGTCCTGGGGACTCCGTAGGGGTCCTAGTATGTCTAATCACATGTTAGGACCCCTAGGGAGCACCATTGACCCCTTTTGACACATTTGAATGCTCAAGTGTGTCTGAAGGGGTCCTCAGACCCCTTAAGACACACTTGAGCATTCACATGTGTCAAAAGGGGTCATGGGAACTCCCTAGGGGTCCTAACACATGATAATGCCTACTAGGACCACTAGGAAGTCCCCATGACCCCTTTTGACACATTTAAATATTCAAGTGTGTTTAAAGGGGACACTTGAAGGGGTCATAAGACCCCTTAAGACACACTTGAGCATTCAAATGTGTCAAAAGGGGTCATGGAGACTCTCTAGGGGTCCTAACACCTGATAAGGTGTAAACGACACCTAGGGAGTCACCATGACCCCTTCTGACACATTTCAATGCTCAAGTGTGTTTGAATGGGTCCTAAGACCCCTTAAGACACACTTGAGCATTAAAATGTGTCAAAAGGGGTCATGGGGACTCCCTAGGGGTCTTAACATGTGATAAGGTGTACTAGGACCCCTAGAATGTCTCCAAGACCCCTTTTGACACATTTGAATGCTCAAGTGTGTCCGAAGGGGTCCTAAGAGCCCTTAAGACACACTTGAGAGTTCCAATGTGTCAAAAGGGGTCCTAAGACACCTTAAGACACACTTGAGCCTTCAAATGTGTCAAAAGGGGTCATGGGGACTCCCTAAGGGTCCTAACGCATGATAAGGTGTACTAGGACCCCTAGGGAGTCCCTGTGACCCCTTTTGACACATTTGAATGCTCAAGTGTGTTTTAAGCAGTCTTAGGACCCCTTAAAACACACTTGAGCATTCAAATGTGTCAAAAGGGGTCACGAGGATTCCCTAGGGGTCCTGACACATGATAACGCATACTAGGACCCCTAGAGAGCCCCCATGACCCCTTTTAACACATTTCAATGCTCAAGTGTGTCTGAAGGGGTCCTAAGACCCCTTAAGACACACTTAAGCATTCCAATGTGTCAAAAGGGGTCATGGGGACTCCATAGGGGTCCTAGAATGCCTTATCACGTGCTAGGACCCATAGGAAGTCCCCATGACCCCTTTTAACACATTTGAATGCTCAAGTGTGTCTGGAGGGTCCTAACCCTTCAGACACACTTGAGTGTTTAAATGTGTCAAAAGGGGTCTTGGGGACTCCCTAGGGGTCCTAACATGTGACAAGGCCTACTAGGACCCCTAGGAAATCCCCATAACCCCTTTTGACACATTTCAATGCTCAAGTGTGTCCGAAGGAGTCCTAAGACCCCTTCAGACACACTTGAGTGTTCCAATGTGTTAAGACGGGTCCTAAGACCCCTTAAGACACACTTGAGCATTCCAATGTGTCAAAAGAGGTCATGGGGACTCCCTAGGGGTGCTAGTATGCCTTATCACATGTTAGGACCCCTAGGGAGCCCCCATGACCCCTTTTGACACATTTGAATGCTCAAGTGTGTCCCAAGGGGTCCTAAGACCCCTTAAGACACACTTGGGCATTCAAAGGTGTCAAAAGGGGTCATGGGGACTTCCTAGGGGTCCTAACATATGATAATGCATACAAGGACCCCTAAGAAGTCCCCATGACCCCTTTTGACACATTTGAATGCTCAAGTGTGTTCGAAGGGGTCATAAGACTGCTTAAGAAACACTTAAGCATTCAAATATGTCAAAAGGGGTCATGGGGACTCCCTAGGGGTCCTAACATGTGATAAGGCATACTAGGACCCTAGGGAGTCCCCATGACCCCTTTTGACACATTTGAACGCTCAAGTGTGTCTGAATGGGTCCTAAGACCTCTTAAGACACACTTGAGCATTAAAATGTGTCAAAAGGGGTTATGGGGACTCCCTAGGGGTCCTAATGTATCATAAGGCATACTAGGACCCCTAGGAAGTCCCCAAGACTTCTTTTGGCATGTTTAAATGCTGAAGTGTGTCCAAAGGTGTCCTAAGATAAGTTAAGACACACTGGAGCATTTGAATGTGTCAAAAGGGGTCCTAAGACCCCTTAGGAAACACTTGAGTGTTCAAATGTGTCAAAAAGGGTCATGGGGACTCCCTAAGGGTCCTAAAATGTGATAAAGCTTACTAGGACCCCTAAGGAGTCCCCGTGACCTTTTTTGACACATTTGAATGCTCAAGTGTGTCTTAAGGGGCCTTAAGACCCCTTAAGACACACTTGAGCATTCAAATATGTCAAAAAGGGTCACGGGGACTCCCTAGGGGTCCTAATGCGTGATAAGGTGTACTAGGACCCCTAGGGAGCCCCCATGACCCCTTTTGACACATTTGAATGCTCAAGTATGTCTAAAGGGGTTATAAGACCCCTTAAGTCACACTTGAACATTTCAATGTGTCAAAAGGGGTCATCGAGACTCCGTAGGGGTCCTAGTATGCCTTATCATGCGTTAGGACCCCTAGGGAGTCCCCATGACCCCTTTTGAAACATTTGAATGCTCAAGTGTGTCCAAAGGGGTCCTAAGACCCCATAAGACACACTTAAGCATTAAAATGAGACCCCTTTGGACACACTTGAACGTTCAAATGTGTCAAAAGGGATCATGGTGACTCCCTAGGGGTCCTAACACATGATAAGGCATACTAGGACCCCTAAGAAGTCCCCATGACCCCTTTTGACACATTTCAATGCTCAAGTGTGTCTGAAGGGGTCCTAAGACCTCTTAAGACACACTTGAGCATTCCAATGTGTCAAGAGGGGTCCTAAGACCCATCAAGACACACTTGAGCATTCCAATGTGTCAAAAGCAGTCATGGGGACACCCTAGGAGTCCTAGTATGTCTTGTCATGTGTTAGGACCCCTAGGGAACCCCCATGACCCCTGTCGACACATTTGAATGCTCAAATGTGTCTGAAGGGGTCCAAAGACTCCTTAAGACACACTTGAGCAACAAAATGTGTTGAAAGGCATCATGGGGACTCCCTAGGGGTCCTAACGTGTGATAAAGTGTACTAGGACCCCTAGGAAGTCACCATGACCCCTTTTGACACATTTGAATAATCAAGTGTGTTCAAAGGGGTCATAAGACCCCTTAAGACACACTTGAGTATTCAAATGTGTCAAAAGGGGTCATGGGGACTCCCTAGGTGTCCTAACCCATGATAAGGCATGCTAGGACCGCTAGGGAGTCCCCATGACCCCTTTTGACATATTTGAACACTCAAGTGTGTCTGAATGGGTCCTAAGACCCTATAAGACACACTTCAGCATTAAAATGTGTCAAAATAGGTCATGAGGACTCCCTAGGGGTCCTAACACGTGATAATGATTACTAGGACCCCTAGGAAGTCCCCAAGACCCCTTTTCAAACATTTGAATGCTGAACTATGTCTGGAGGGGTCCTAAGACCTCTTAAAACACACTTGAGAATTCCAATGTGTCAAAAGGGGTCCTAAGACCCCTTAAGACACTTGAGCATTGAAATGTGTCAAAAGGGGTCATGGGGACTCCCTAGGGGTCCTGACATGTGATAAGGTGTAGTCAGACCCATGGGCAGTCCCCATGACCCCTTTTGACATATTTGAATGCTCAAGTGTGTCTGAAGTGGTCTTAGGACAACTTCGAACACAATTGAGCATTCAAATGTGTCAAAAGGGGTCATGGGGACTACTTAGGGGTCCTAACGCGTGATAAGGCATCCTAGGACCCCTAGGAAGTCCCCATGATCCCTTTTGACACATTTGAATGCTCAAGTGTGTTTGAAGGGTTCCTAAGACCCCTTAAGACACACTTGAGCATTCCAATGTGTCAAAAGGGGTCCTAAGATCGCTTAAGACACACTTGAGAGTTAAAATGTGTTAAAAGGAGCCACGAGGAATCTGTGGGTCAGAACATGTGATAAGGCATAATCGGACCCCTAGGAAGTCCCCCAGACCCCTTTTGACACATTTGAATGCTCAAGTGTGTTTGAAGGGGTCCTAAGACCCCTTAAGACACACTTGAGTTTTCCAATGTGTTAAAAGGGGTCCTAAGACCCCTTAAGACACACTCGAGCATTCGAATGTGTCAAAAGTGGTCATTGGGACTCCCTAGGGGTCCTAACATGTGATAAGGTGTAGTAAGACCCCTAGGGAGTCCCCATGACCCCTTTTGACACATTTTAACACTCAAGTATGTCCGAAGGGGTCTTAGGACCCCTTCGGATATACTTGGGTGTTCAACTGTGTCAAAAAGGATAATGGGGACTCCCTAAGGGTCCTAATGCATGATAAAGCCTACTAGGACCCCTAGGAAATTCCCTATTACCCCTTTTGACATATTTCAATGCTCAAGTGTGTCCGAAGGGGTCATAAGACCCATTAAGATACACTTGAGCATTCAAATGTGTCAAAAGGGGTCATGGGGACTCCCTAGGGGTCCTAATGCGTGATAAGGCATATTAGAACCCCTAGGGAGTCCCCATTACACCTTTTGACACATTTGAACTCTCAAGTGTGTCTGAATGGGTCCTAGGACACCTTAAGACACACTTGAGTACTAAAATGTGTCAAAACGGGTCATGGGGATTCCCTAGGTGTCCTAATGTGTGATAAGGCATATTAGGACCCCTAGGAAGTCCCCAAGACTCCTTTTCACACATTTGAATGTTGATTTGTGTCTAAAGCAGTCTTAAGACCCCTTAAGACACACTTGAGCATTCCAATGTGTCAAAAGGGGTTCTAAGGCCCCTTAGGACACACTTGAGCATTCAAATGTGTCGAAAGGGATCATGGGGACTCCCTAGGGGTCCTAACACATGATAAGATGTACTCTGATCCCTAGAGAGTCTCCTTGACCTCTTTTAACACATTTGAATGCTCAAGTGTGTCCAACGTGGTCTTAGGACCACTTCAAACACACTTGAGCATTCAAATGTTGCAAAAGGGGTCATGGGGACTTCGTAGAGGTCCTATCATGTGATAAGGAATCCTAGGACCCCTAGGAAGTCCCCATGACCCCTTTTGATACATTTGAATGCTCAAGTGTGTCCAAAGGGGACCTAAGACCCCTTAAGACACACTTGAGCATTCCAATGTGTCAAAAGGGGTCCTAAGATGGCTTAAGACACACTTGAGAGTTAAAATGTGTCAAAAGGGGTCATGGGGACTCCCTAGGGGTCAGAACATGTGATAATACATACTAGGACCCCTAGGAGGTCCCCCAGACCCCTTTTGACACATTTGAATGCTAAAGTGTGTGTGAAGGGGTCCTAGAACCCCTTAAGACACATTTGAGTTTTCCAATGTGTCAAAAGGGGTCCTAAGACCCCTTAAGACACACTCAAGCATTCAAATGTGTCAAAAGTGGTCATTGGGACTCTCTAGGGGTCCTAACATGTGATAAGGTGTAGTAGGACCCCTAGGGAGTCCCCATGACCCCTTTTGACACATTTGAATGCTCAAGTATGTCTGAAGGGATCTTAGGACCCCTTCAAACATACTTGAGCATTCGAATGTGTCAAAAGGGGTCATGGGGAATCCCTAGGGGTCCTAATGGATGATAAATTCTACTAGTGCCCCTAGGAAATTCTCCATGACCCCTTTTGACACATTTGAATTCTCAAGTGTGTTTGAAGGCATCATAAGACCTCTTAAGACACACTTGAGCATTCAAATGTGTCAATAGGGGTCATGGGGACTCCCTAGGGGTCCTAACATGTGATAGGGCATACTAGAACCTCCAAGGAGTCCCCATGAACCCTTTTGACACATTTGAACTCTCAAGTGTGTCGGAATGGGTCCTAAGACCCCTTAAGAAACACTTGAGTGTTAAAATGTGTCAAAATGGGTCATGGGGATTCCCTAAGGGTTCTAATGTGTGATAAGGTGTAGTATAATCCCTAGGAAGTCCCCAAGACCCCTTTTCACACATTTGAATGCTGATTTGTGTCTAAAGGGGTCCTAAGACCCCTTAAGACACACTTGAGCATTTGAATGTGTCAAAAGGGGTCCTAAGACCCCTTAAGACACACTTGAGCATTCAAATGTGTTGAAAGGAGTCATGGGGACTCCCTAGGGGTCCTAACACGTGATAAAGTGTAGTCAAACACCTAGGGAGTCCCCATGATCCCTTTTGACACATTTGAAACCTCAAGTGTGTCTGAAGGGGTCCTAAGACCCCTTAAGACACACTTGAGCATTCAAATGTGTCAAAAGATGTCATGGGGACTCCCTAGGGGTCCTAATGCATGATAAGGCATCCTAGGACCCCTAGGAAGTCCCCATGACCCCTTTTGACACATTTGAATGCTAAAGTGTGTCTGAAGGGGTCCTAAGACCCCTTAAGACACACTTGAGTGTTCCAATGTGTCAAAAGGGGTCCTAAGACCACTTAAGACACAATTGAGAATTAAAATGTGTCAAAAGGGGTCATGGGGAAGCCCTAGGTGTTAGAACATGTGATAATGCATAATAGGACCCCTAGGAAGTCCCCCGGACCCCTTTTGACACATTTGAATGCTCAGGTGGGTCTGAAGGTGTCCTAGGACCCCTTAAGACACACTGAAGTTTTCCAATGTGTCAAAAGGGGTCCTAATACCCCTCAAGACACAATCGAGCATTCAAATATGTCAAAAGGGGTCATTGGGACTCCCTAGGGGTCCTAACACGTGATAAGATGTAGTAGGACCCCTAGGGAGTGCCCATGACCTCTTTTGACACATTTGAATACTCAAGTGTGTCTGAAGGGGTCCAAAGAAACCTTGAGACACACTTGAGCAATCCAATGTGTCAAAAGGGGTCATAAGACACCTTAAGACACACTTGAGCGTTCAAATTTGTGAAAAGGGGTCATGGGGACTCCTAACATGTGATAAGAGGTACTAGGACCCCTAGGAAGTCCCCAAGTCCCCTTTTGACACATTTGAATGCTCAAGTGTGTCTGAAGGGGTCCTAAGACCCCTTAAGATACACTTGAGCATTCCAATGTCTCAAAAGGGGTCCTAAGACCCATTAAGACACACTTGAGTGTTCCAATGTGTCAAAAGGGGTCATGGGGACTCTGTAGGGGTCCTAGTATGCCTTATCATGGTTAGGACTGATAGGGAGCCCCCATGACCCCTTTTTACATATTTGAATGCTCAAGTGTCTCTGAAGGGGTCCTAAGACCCCTTAAGATAGGCTTGAGCATTCAAATATCTCGAAAGGGGTCATGGGGATTCCCTAACAGTCCTAAGACAAGATAATGCATACTAGGACACCTAGGAAGTCCCCATGACCCCTTTTGACACATTTGAATTCTCAAGTGTGTCCAAAGGGGTTATAAAATCCCTTAAGATACAATCGAGCATTCAAATGTGTCAAAAGGGGTCATTGGGACTCCCTATGGGTCCTAACATGTGATAAGGCATACTAGGACCCCTAGGGGGTCCCCATGGCCCCTTTTGACACATTTTAATGCTCAAGTGTGTCCAAAGGGGTCCTATGACCCCTTAAGACACACTTGAGCATTAAAATGTGTCAAAAGAGGTCATGGGGTATCCCTATGGGTCCTAACGTATGATAAGGTATACTAGGACCCCTAGGAAGTCCCCAAGACCCCTTCTGACACATTTTAACACTCAAGTGTGTTCGAAGGGGTCCTAAGACCCCTTAAGACACACTTTAGCATTCAAATGTGTCAAAAGGGATCCTAGAAACTCTTAAGACACACTTGAGAGTTCAAATGTGTCAAAAGGGATCATAGGGACTCCCTAGGGGTCCTAACATGGGATAAGGCATACTAAGACCCCTAAGGAGTCCCCATGACCCCTTTTGACACATTTGAATGCTCAAGTGCATCTTAAGGGGTCTTAGGACCCCTTAAGATGCACTTGAGCATTCAAATGTGTCAAAAGGGGCCATGGGGACTCCCTAGGGGTCCTAACACGTGATAGGGCATATTAGAACCCCTAGGGAGTCCCCATTACCTATTTTGACACATTTGAATACTCAAGTGTTTTTGAATGGGTCTTAAGACCCCTAAAGATACACTTGAGTGTTCAAATGTGTCAAAATGGGTCATGGGGATTCCCTAGGGGTCCTAACGCGTGATAAGCCATAGTGGTTCCCCTAGGAAGTCCCCAAGACACCTTTTCACATATTTGAATGTTGATTTATGTCCAAAGGGGTCCTAAGACTCCTTAAGACACACTTGAGCATTCCAATGTGTCAAAAGGGGTCTTAAGACCCCTTAAGACACACTTGAGTGTTCAAATGTGTCGAAAGGGGTCATGGGGACTCCCTAGGGGTCCTAACACATGATAAGGCATAGTCGGACCCCTAGAGAGTCCCCATGACCCCTTTTGACACATTTGAATGCACAAGTGCGTCTCAAGTGGTCTTAGGACCACTTTAGACATAGTTGAGCATTCAAATGATGCAAAAGGGGTCATGGGGACTCCCTAGGGGTGCTAACGCATGATAAGGTGTCCTAGGACCCCTAGGAAGTCCCCATGACCCCTTTTGATACATTTGAATGCTCAAGTGTATCCAAAGGGGTCCTAAGACTCCTTAAGACACACTTGAGCATTCCAATGGGTTAAAAGGGGTCCTAAGACCCCTTAAGACACACTTGAGAGTTAAAATGTGTCAAAAGGGGCCATGGGGACTACCTAGGGGTCAAAACATGTGATAAGGCATACTACGAACACTAGGAGGTCCCCCAGACCCCTTTTGACACATTTGAATGCTCAAGTGTGTCTGACGGGGTCCTAAAACACCTTAAGACACACTTGAGTTTTCCAATGTGTCAAAAAGGGTCCTAAGACCCCTTAAGACACACTCAAGCGTTCAAATGTGTCAAAGGGGTCATCAAGACTCCCTAGGGGTTCTAACACATGATACGATGTAGTAGGACCCCTAGGGAGTCCCCATGACCCCTTTTGACACATTTGAATGCTCAAGTATGTCTGAAGGGGTCTTAGGACCCCTTCAGACATACTTGAGCATTCAAATGTGTTAAAAGGGGTCATCAGGACTCCCTAGAGTTCGTAACGCATGATAAAGCCTACTAGAACTGCTAGGAAATTCCTCATGACCCCTTTTGACACATTTGAATGCTCAAATGTGTCAAAAGGGGTCATAAGAGCCCTTAAGACACACTTGAGCATTCAAATGTGTCAAAAAGGATCATGGGGACTCCCTAGGGGTCCTAACGCATGATAAGGCATACTAGAACCTTCAGGGAGTCCCAATGACCCCTTTTGACACATTTGAACACTCAAGTGTGTCCTAATGGGTCCTCAAACCCCTTAAGACACAATTGAGCATTAAAATGTGTCAAAATAGGTCATGAGGATTCCCTAGGGGTTCTAACGCATGATAAGGCATAGTAGGACCCGTAGGAAGTCCCCAACACACCTTTTCACACATTTGAACACTGATTTGTGTCCAAAGGGGTCCTAAGACCTCTTAAGACACACTTGAGCATTTGAATGTGTCAAAAGGGGTCCTAAGACCCCTTAAGACACACTTGAGAATTCAAATGTGTCGAAAGGGGTCATGGGGACTCCCTAGGGGTCCTAACACATGATAAGGTGTAGTTGGACCCCTAGGGAATCCCCATGATCCCTTTTGACACATTTGGAAGCTCAAATGTGTCTGAAGGGGTCCTAAGACCCCTTAAGACACACTTGAGCATTCAAATGTGTCAAAAGTGGTCATGGGGACTCCCTAGGTGTTCTAACGCATGATAAGGCATCCTAGGACCCCTAGGAATTCCCCATGACCCCTTTTGACACATTTGAATGCTGAAGTGTGTCCGAAGGGGTGCTAAGACCCCTTAAGACACACTTGAGCATTCCGATATGTCAAAAGGGGTCCTAAGACCACTTAGGACACACTTGAGAGTTAAAATGTGTCAAAAGGGGTCATGGGGACTCCCCATGGGTTAGAACATGTGATAAGACATAATAGGACCCCTGGGAAGTCCGCCAGACCCCTTTTGACACATTTGAATGCTCAAGTGGGTCTAAAGGGGTCCTAAGACCCCTTAAGACACACTGGAGTTTTCCAATGTGTCAAAATCGGTCCTAAGAACCCTTAAGACACACTCAAGAGTTCAAATGTGTCAAAAGGGTTCATTGGGACTCCCTAGGGGTCCTAACATGTGATGAGGCCTAGTAGGACCCCTAAGGAGTGCCCATGACCTCTTTTGACACATTTGAATGCTCCAGTGTGTCCGAAGGGGTCCAAAGACACCTTGAGACACACTTGAGTATTCCAATGTGACAAAAGGGGTCATAAGACCCCTTAAGACACACTTGAGCATTCAAATTTGTCAAAAGGGATCATGGGGACTCCCTATGGGTCCTAAAATGTGATAAGGGGTACTAGGACCCCTAGAAAGTCTCGAAGTCCCATTTTTACACATTTGAACACTCAAGTGTGTCCGAAGGGGGCCTAAGACCCCTTAAGATACACTAGAGTGTTCCAATGTCTCAAAAGGTGTCCTAAGACCCCTTAAGACACACTTGAGCATTCCAATGTGTCAAAAGGGGTCATGGGGACTCTGTAGGGGTCCTAGTATGCCTTATCACATGTTAGGACCCCTAGGGAGCCCCCATGACCCCTTTTTACACATTTGAACACTCAAGTGTGTCCGAAGGGGTCCTAAGAGCCCTTAAGACAAACTTGAGCATTCATGTGTCTCAAAAGGGGTCATGGGGATTCCCTAGCGGTCTTAACACAAAATAATGCATACTAGGACACCTAGGAAGTCCCCATGACCCTTTTTGACACATTTGAATGTTCAAGTGTGTCCAAATGGGTTATAAGATCCATTAAGAAATAATTGAGAATTCAAATGTGTCAAAAGGGGTCATTGGGACTCCCTAGGGGTCCTAACATGTGATAAGACATACTAAGACACCTAGGGAGTCCCCATGACCACTTTTGAGACATTTGAATGCTCAAGTGTGTCCAAAGGGGTCCTACGACCCCTTAAGATACACTTGAGTGTTAAAATGTGTCAAAAGGGGTCATGGGGACTCCCTATGGGTCCTAACGCATGATAAAGCATACTAGGACCCCTAGGAAGTCCCCAAGACCTGTTTTGGCACATTTTAACACTCAAGTGTGTCTGAAGGGGTCCTAAGACCCCTTAAAACACACTTTAGCATTCAAATGTGTCAAAACGGATCCTAAGAACTCTTAAGACACACTTGAGAGTTCAAATGTGTCAAAAGGGGTCATAGGGACTCCCTAAGGGTCCTAACATGTGATAAGGCATACGAGGACCTCTAGGGAGTCCCCATGACCCCTTTTGACACATTTGAATGCTCAAGTGTGTCTTAAGGGGTCCTAAGACCCCTTAAGATGCACTTGAGCATTCAAATGTGTCAAAAGGGGTCATGGGGACTCCCTAGGGGTCCTAACGCGTGATAAGGTGTACTAGGACCCCTAGGGAGCCCCCATGACCCCTTTTGACACATTTGAATGCTCAAGTGAGTCTGAAGGGGTCCTAAGAGCCCTTAAGATTTACTTGTTCTTTCCAATGTGTCAAAAGTGGTAATGGGGACTTTGTAGGTGTCCTAGTACACCTTATCATACGTTAGGACCCTTAGGGAGTGCCCATGACCCATTTTGACACATTTGAATGCTCAAGTGTGTACGAAGGGGTCTTAAGACCCCTTAAGAGACACTTGAGCATTCAAATGTCTCAAAAGGGGTCATGAGGACTCCCTAGGGGTCCTAACATGTGATAAGGTGTACTAGGACCCCTAGGAAGTCCCTAAGACCCCTTTTGACACATTTGAATGCTCAAGTGTGTCTAAAGGGGTCCTCAGACCCCTTAGGACACACTTGAGCATTCCAATGTGTCAAAAGGGGTCCTAAGACCCCTTAAGACACACTTTTCCATTCAAATGTGTCAAAAGGGGTCTTGGAGACTTCCTAGGGGTCCTAGTAGGCCTTATTTGGCATTAGGACCCTAGGGAGTCCCCATGACCCCTTTTGACACATTTGAATGCTCAAGTGTGTCCGAAGGGGTCATAAGACCCCTTAAGACACACTTGGGCATTCAAATGTCTCAAAAGGGGTCATGGGGAATTCCTAGGGGTCCTAACGTGTGATAAGGTGTACTAGGACCCCTAGGGAGTCCCCATGACTCCTTTTGATATATTTGAATGCTCAAGTGTGTTTGAAGGGGTCCTAAGACCCCTTAAGACACACTTGAGCATTGAAATGTGCCAAAAGGGGTCATGGGGACTCCCTAGGGGTCCTAACAAGTGATAAGGCATACTAGGACCCCTAGGAAGGCTCCAAGACCCCTTTTGATACATTTGATTACTCAGGTGTGTCGGAAGGGGTCCTTAGACCGCTTAAGACACACTTGAGCATTCCAATGTGTAAAAAGGGGTCCTAAGACCCCTTAAGACACACTTGAGCATTCAAATGTGTGAAAAGGGGTCTTGGGGAGTTCGTAGGGGTCCTAGTATGCCTTATCAGGTGTTAGGACCCCTAGGGAGTCTCCATGACCCCATTTGACACATTTGAATGCTCAAGTGTGTCTGAAGGGGTCATAAGAGCCCTTAAGACACACTTGAGTATTCAAATGTATCTTAAGGGGTTATGGGGACTCCCTGGGGGTCCTAACATGTGATAAGGTGTACTAGGACCCCTAGGGAGTCCCCATGACCCCTTTTGACACATTTTAATGCTCAAGTGTGTCTTAAGGGGTCCTGAGACCCCTTAAGACACACTTGAGCATTACAATGTGTCAAAAGGGGTCATGGGGACTCCCTAGGGGTCCTAACATGTTATAAGGTGTACTAAGACCCCTAGGAAGTCCCCAAGACCTGTTTTGACACATTGTAATGCTCAAGTGTGTCGGAAGGGGTCCTAAGACCTATTAAGACACACTTGAGCATTCCAATGTGTCAAAAGGGGTCCTAAGACCACTTAAGATAGACTTGAGTATTCAAATGTGTCAAAAGGGGTCATGGCCCTAGGTGTCCTAACATGTGACAAGGTGTAGTAGGATGCTTAGGGAGTCCCCATGACCCCTTTTGACACATTTGAATGCTCAAGTGTGTCTTAAGGGCTAAGACCCCTTAAGACACACTTGAGCATTCAAATGTGTCAAAAGGGGTCTTGGGGACTCCCTAGGGGTCCTAACACTTGATAAGGTGTACTAGCACCCCTAGGAAGTCTCCATGACCCCTTTTGGCACATTTCAATGCTCAAGTGTGTTCGAAGGGGTCCTAAGACCCCTTAAGACACACATGAGCATTCCAATATGTGAAAAGGGGTCCTAAGACCCCTTAAGACACACTTAAGCATTTAAATGTGTCAAAAGGAGTGATGGGGACTCCCTAGGGGTCATAACACATGATAAGGCATACTAGGACCCCTAGGAAGTCCCCAAGACTCCTTTTGACACATTTGAATGCTCAAGTGTGTTCAAAGGGGTCCTCAGACCCCTTAAGACACACTTGAGCATTCAAATGTGTCAAAAGGGGTCCTAAGACCCCTTAAGACACACTTGAGCATTCAAATGTGTCAAAAGGGGTCCTAAGACCCCTTAAGACACACTTGAGCATTCAAATGTGTCAAAAGGGGTCATGGGGACTCCCTAGGGGTCCTAACACGTGATAAGGCATAGTAGGACCCCTAGGGAGTCCCCATGACCCCTTTTGAGACATTTGAATACTCAAGTGTGTCCGAAGGGGTCCTAAGGCCCCTTCGGACACACTTGAGTATTCAAATGTCTCAAAAGGGGTCATGGGGACTCCCTAGGGGTCCTAACATGTGATAAGGTGTACTAGGACCCCTAGAGAGTTTGTATGACCCCTTTTGACATATTTGAATGCTCAAGTGTGTTGAAAGGGGTCCTAATACCCCTTAGGATATAGTTGAGTGTTTGAATGTGTCAAAAAGGGTCATGGGGACTCCCTAGGGGTCCTAACACATGATAAGGCATACTAGGACCCCTAGGGAGTCCCCATGACCCCTTTTGACACATTTAAACACTCAAGTGTGTCTGAAGGGGTCCTAGGACCCCTTAAGACACACTTGAGCAATCCAATGTGTCAAAAGGGGTCATTCCAGATTATTTAGTGCTTCTAGTGAATCCAAATTTAGTTCTTATAAAGATGAGATGTTAGTGAATGACTTCTTGCTAATACTACTCTTCCACCAAATCTAGATTTCAATCCTTTTGTGGATCTACAGGCTCAATCGCGAGCCTGCAGGATTTTCCAAGAGAAAAAATGTGATTGTATATCAACTGATTACAAAATGTTTAGTTGAGGAGAAAATATTGCAACGATCAGGAAGAAAATTGACTATGGAAAATGTAGTTATGAATTCTGTTAAGAATGAAACTATTAAGGAATTGCATGAATCACAAACCATTAAAATAACCTTCTGCAACAAAGAACATTCAAGCTATATAATTTATTAACTCTGAATTTAAATGTCTTATCAGCATTCATGGAAGAGATTTCATTAGCATCCATGGAAGAAATTTCATTAACTTCAGACAAAATCATCTGAAAAAATTCATTAACTTCAAGTGAAATCATTTAAGATGGACAAAAACAAAATCGTATTACTCAGAAATGATAGAGAAAGAAAATGAGATAAACCAAATTTATCAAATTCTTGCAATCTGCAGCTTCTCTCCGAGTGCAAAATGACAATCCATGGAGCCAAAATTATGGTGAAAATTAAATTCTTTGAGTAAGTCATTCAGAAATGCATGGAATACTGTAATGCATGATTTATAGAGAATTTATGATGGACTATACTGTGTAAAAGCCCGCAATCCTTGCCATATCTCAAAGTACTGATGAGAAGCAATGGCAAAAGTCTGAGATAGAGGTGGTGCCGCCATTGAAGCAGCAAGACATTCTTCATAATATCGGGGCGGTGCCATTGAAAAGGCAAGGCTTTCCTCATAATATCGTGCCACCGCTGATCTCTTCTATAAATTTATTAATGCAGTCGGTTCTACGGCACTTGCATAATTTCCAGTATAGCTGCTCATTTTACCAAACCCTTCCCCACTCTCCATAATCTTCAACTGGTTCAAAGATCCATCTGGTTGTTCTTCTTTAACCTCCCAATGACTCTGTTGCGCTGCCAGATTATCAACAGGAGTGATACAATTGTCCGATTCAACCATAATCTATTTTTGATATTAATATATAATTAAATAATATTTAATGTAAACTGTATATTATATATAATATTTAATATATATAATATATAGTTTTTAATATTAATATATATTAAATAATATTTAATGTAAAATGTATATTATATATAATATTTAATATATATAATATATAGTTTTTAATATTAATATATATTAAATAATATTTAATGTAAAATGTATATTATATAATATTTAATATATAATTGATATTATAAATATTTAATATATCTAATATATAGTTTTTTATATATTAGATAATATATAAAAATTCTGAAATGGGAGGGAGAAAGTGGAGGGAAGGGAAAGTGAAAATTAAAAATTCTGCCGTCATTTTTGGGTACCCGATTAGGCTCGGTATTGCCTTGTGCACCAAACCTACATGGTCAACTATTGAAATGTCTCAAATACGTGTTTTTCCCCTGTTTCTCTAAGTTCCAGACTTCGATAATGTAGCTGACAACTTTTTCTTCACCCGAATTTGATAAAATGAAAAGGGTATTTTAAGGATATTATCAGCTTTCTATCAATATAATTGCTGTCAAATTTTGAATTCAGTAAGTAATTATTAGTTATTTTCTAATTGAGCTACCTCTAATGTGCCGATTTATATACTGATTGAAAAATGACTATAAATTTCAAACGGTATAACATTTTTGAAATCCAAAAAAAGTGTCACATTCTATGCTTCGCCTACTATAAGAAAAGAAATTTTTTTTTGAATTTTGTAAAGTTTTGAATGATTTAAGGTGGTCAGACATGGAAGTTTTTTATTCTGAAAATGTTGTAGCAGAAAATTCATAATTAATTTTTTTTTGGAATAAAATTACAAAAAAATATGTGTCACATCTGAGCATGAGTCTACTACTTATATATTAAATCTTATAAAAAAATATTATCATTTGATGATGATTAAGGTGGTTAGACATACACCTACTTTTTTTTTTCCTCAAATTTTTGTACTGCTGTATTGAAATCTATACTTTTCACCAATTATATTAATTTTTTTTTAGAAAAGGCCTAGTAGTTTAGAAACTACATTCAATTTCTTACAGATTCTATTCTTACAATTTTTTGGTATTAGGTTGATAGCTAGTTCAACTTTTCACATCAAGTTGACTAACCCTGATTTGCTGATTTTTCATTGCCACTTTTGGTCATAGTTTGGCCCCTCATGATCTTGCACATACCCGTAAATGGTAATTGCTTCCATAATGATGTTTATCTTGTATATTAACTTAAAAAAAATATATATTCTGCAAACTTAGATGCATGTTTAGGTTAAGCTCCCCTGGGTTCCGTAGCAGGGCATTACACTGTAAGAGCCATTAATGAAGTTGTAAGGGGCCATTAATGAGTCGGTAAGGCTCATTAATGAGGGGGTTTGACTAAAAGTCAAAGGATGAGGGTTTAGACTAAGACGGTTGGGAATCACCATCTAAGAAGTTTTAGGGAGGGATTAGGAAAGGATAGATAGGTTTAGGGTTTTCTAGAAGTTTCTAGGGTTTTGGGGTTTGAATAAATAATTAATTTATTTAAGGATTATGACATAATTTATTAAATATTAATTAATAAATTGGGGGGAAAATCATTCAAATTTGATGTAAATGTTTTTGGGAGGTATTCTTTAATTAAATATTTTTAATTAAAATAGGAGAGGATAATGGCATAAAAACTAATTAATTAATTAATAAATAATGATGTCATTAGGGATTTTTTTAAAATAAAATATTTTTATTTGGAAAAGGGATTTTAGGTGTCTACATTTTTCCCCTCTTTGATGAGATTTCGCAAGTGGCGTGGCATCAAAGACAAGAAAATAAGATGCCCCATGATAGAATTTAGAAGATAAGGGGTTGTGGACCCTCGACAAAATAATGCAAAGAGGAAACTTTGGGGAATTTTCTCAAAAAGATCACAAAAAGGAAAGGAAAGGAGGAAGAAAATTGGGAAGGGGAGAATAAACAAACATCCTTCCAAGAGAAAAGATGGATGAATGCAAGATGAGGTGAAATACAAGATGCAGGAGGAAGCTATATGAAAGATACAAGATGCAAGATTAATCTATATGATGTAGGATGAGGGGGATTTGGGGAGCTCCTTGTGTAAATGTTGAGAGCACGACCTAGTTTGATATAGCAACAGTAGAGACCTACCAAGGTTACTAGGAACTCAAGGCCTTGTCACCAGCATTGCATAGGAATGATGTGAAAAGACATGCAAGAGTTGCCCTAACATCATGCATGAATTCGGGAGGAGGCATGGTAGAAATAATGTTGGAGAAACCACAAACAAATGATATTTCCCAAGTGCACCATGTAACCTAGAAGATCACATGTGAAATGTGCAAGGGTCATATTCGATTGACTCACAGGCATAAGAAAAAGATAAAAAGACCTTGCCCTAGATTGCCCTCATTCATAGTGCACCATGATATAAAGGATCATGGCAACTTTGAGGAGAGGAAAATGAGAAGCCAAAAAAGATAAACAAGATTCAAAGGACAAAATCCAAGACCAACATGATAAATCTATAAAACATCATTTTCCAAGGAGAAGGATTGATTTGATTGATGGGGAGAAGATTAGGTCAAAAAATGAGGAAGGATACGTCCTACATAGACCCAATTTGATGGATGGAAGATTAGTTCGGACAGGAGGAAGGATACATCCTCAAGGGTCTATTTGACAAGGAGAATGTGTGTTTTTGTTGGCAAATGATGAGTTAAGGATAATCATTGAGATCAAGGATAGTTGACAAAAGATGTTGTTGGAGTACAAGGCTAGGTGGGACAAGATATCTGATCATAGTTGCTGCAAGGATATGTACAACAAGACACAATGATATGGTACAAAGGCCAAGGAGATATGTACAATGGATATTTACAAATCTCAAGGACTAGGATAGGAAGATCTTTCTATACAAGATAGTTATAGGAAGCTCGGGATTGGGGATAGGAGGATCTCTCTATACAAGATATTTATAGGAAGCTTAGGATTAGGGATATGAACTAATTGTTGCATTGGATAGGCTTGAGGATAGAACACCATGGGAAGGACGGGATGGTGGTGGGGATGGGGATTTGGATACAGAGGATGGGAATTGGGATGGGTGGGGGATGGGAGTTTGATAAACAATGATGTGGTCCACTATGTATGGTGTCTGTTTTCATGTTTTCACCAACATACTTGTCCAAGACACTTGAATTGCCAAGTTTTCACCATTGGAGGATTATTTTTCTTTTCTTTTTTTCTTTTTTTCTTGTTTTGTATTTTTCTAGTTTTTTCAAATTTAATGGATTTTCAAGATTTAGATAGGATATGGTTCAAGAATAGAACTACTTTAGATGTATAATTTTGATAGGATCATTTAGGGGCTCACCTTCTAGTGTTGATAGCTGATAAGCTTTGGAGCCAAAGCATGTTGTGACAACATAAAGACCAAACCAAGTAAGTTAAAACTTTCCTTTTTTCTCTTGATGTGCTTGCACTTTCTAATTTTCTTTGAGGACCATGTCGTCCACTTGGAATTTTCTTGCATGGACCTTCTTGTTATAGCTCCTTTTGAGTCGATTATAGTATGCAACTAGGTGATCATATGCTTACTTCCTCTTTTCATCTAATAGATCATGTTGTGTGAGGCATGCCATGTGATAGTCTTCATCTATGGTATAGTTCTTCACGGAGACCCACAATAAAGGAAGCTCACCCTTGATGGGTAGAATGGCTTCAACACCATATACAAGGTAGTATGGGGTGGTAACTGTGGGAGTACAATAAGAAGTATGATAGGCCTAGAGGGCAGGGTTTATTTGGAGGTGCTAGTCACAACCAAAATCATTGACAACCTTCTTGAGGATTTTCAGGATGGTTTTATTGGTTGCCTCAGCTTGGCCATTTCCTTGGGGGAAGTATGAGTTGGAGAAATGGTGATGGATGTGGAGTCTGGCACATAGATCATCCACATGCTAGTTTTCAAAAGGTGTGCCATGATGTGTTAAGATGGTGGATGGGATGTCAAAGTGGAAAATGATGTGGTATAGGATAAACTTGGATATCTAGATGCTAGTAGTGAGGATGAGTGGAATTGCTTCAACCCACTTTGTAAAGTATTTTGTGGATGTTATGATATATTTGTGTCCATCTAAGGAAAGGGGAGTGATTACCTCGATGAGGTCAAATCCCCAATATGAAAAGGGCCAATGTGGCACAATAGGCTACAAATCTTGAGCTGGAGCATGAATCAGATTGGCATGCTGCTGACATGGTAAGAATTTCTTGACAAATTCATAGGCATCATGCTCCATTATTGGCCAATAATACTTGACTCTAAGAAGCTACTTTTCTAGGACCATGCCACTCATGTGGGTGCCACACATTCTATCATGAACCTCTTGTAAAGCTAGGATAACTTGGGTTGAATCTAAACACCTAGAAAGGATGTTGTGATATCCTTGATGATAAAGGGTGTTTTCTACAAGAGTGTAGTGGGATGCTCTGTGAATTAGGTTCTGGCATTGGGTGTTTTTGAGATGGAGGGATATGATACCATTTTTAAGATATTCATGAATGTCATGATACCATGGAGACCAAGGACCAACCAATATGCACACCATTTCTAAATCAATGTTCTCATAACTAGGCGTGTGTAGCTGCTCGACTAAGAATTCATACTACGATGAGTCTCAAGGGATTTTTGATAAGGATCCAATGGTTTCCATTACATTGGTTTCTTTTTTTTGTATCCTTTGTATCTGCGTAAATTTTAGTCTCAAGGAGTTCTCTTTCAATCTATCCACTAGTTCCTTGTAGGGTGGAAGCTTGTCATCCTTGGTTTGGAATTCATCTAGGGCTTTCTTGATTATTAGTTGTGAATCTCCAAACACTTGCAGTTATGTTATATTCCACTAGATAGTGATCTTAAGTCCTGAGATGAGTGCCTCATATTCTACAATGTTGTTGGTACATGGGAATCCTAGTTTGAATGATTTGGGGATGTAGTCACCTTGAGGTGTGATGAATAGGATTCCTACCCTTGATCCATGTGATGTGTAGGAACCATCAAAATGTAGCTTCTATATGGTTTGTTCTTTGATCATACATAGATTCTCATCAAGAAATTACATGATTAGTGGATATGCATCTATCAGTGGTGTTTTTTCTAGTTGATCAAAAATGACTTTCTCTTTGATTTCTTTTCTATCTATGTACTGGATGTCGAACTCACTTAATAACATGACCCATTTTTCCATATAGCCCATGAGAGTTGTCCTTGATAGAAGATACTTAAGTTGGTCCACCTTTGAGATGAGCTTGATGGTGTGGATAAGCATGTAATGCCTAAGATTTTGAGTGGCTAAGACCACTATGAGGCATGCTTGCTCCATTGGTGAGTAATTAAGCTCATATCTGACTAGAGTTTGAATGATATAATAGATGGCTCTCTCTTTTATGTTGTCATCAAGTTGTGCTAATAGTGCCCCCAATATTTTAGTAGTTATAGAGATGTATAAGATCAGAGGGCATCTTGAAACTGGTAGTATAAGGATGGGAGAGTTAGCTAGATATTATTTTAGCTTCTCAAAGTTTCTCTGGAAGCTTGGATCCCATTTGAAGCTTATGTCCTTACAAAGTAGATGTGTGAAAGGTTGGCACTTATCTTCTAGTTGTGATATGAAATGAAGCACTGATTGTAGCTTTCTTTGTAGGCTTCTGAGTTGCTTGAGTGTTCTGGGAGGAGGCATTTTTGTTATGGCCTTGACCTTTTTGGGGTCAATCTCTATGTCATGCCATGATACAATGAATCCTAGTAGCTTGTCAGATGTTACACTGAAGACACACTTCTTTCGATTTAACTTTAGGTCATAGTGATGTAGACAATTAGATACACTTTCAAGGATGTCAAGGTGCTCACATCGTGTCTTGGATTTTTCAAGGATATCATTCACATAGTCTTCTAGGGTTTTGTGTATCATATAATGGGATATGGATGTCATTTATTGTTGATATGTAGCCCCTACATTTATTAGTCTAAATGGAATCATATTGAAGTAGAAAGTACCCCACGGTGTGGTGAATGCTATTTTGTGCTGGTCTTCTTCTACTATTTGGATTTGATTATACCCTAAGAAATCATCCATGAGTGACAACATCTCATGGCTTGACATGAGATCAACTATCATGTCAACATTTGGTAAGGGAAAATCATCTTATAGACATGCTTTGTTCAAGTCTATGACATCTGTGTAGATTCTAATCTTGCTCAAAGGCTTAGTGACGGGCACCATATTTGAGATCCACTTTGAGTAGTCAATAGCTCTAATGATTTTGACCTATAGGATATTTTCTAGTTCTATCTTCACTAATAGGGCTACCTTAGGGTGCATTTTACATAGCTTCTACTTTACTAGCTTGGCATTAGGATCTACTACTAGATGATGGACACCAAGATTTAGATCAAGTCCTGGCATGTGTGCATATGAGCATGCAAAATTGATGGTAGCTTCTTGGAGGAGCATTGTGATAGCCATTTCTTTTGCTTCAATTAGAGATGTTGTGATGTATGTAATTCTTGGGTATTCTTCAGTGCCTAAGTTGACTAGTTTTGTTTCCTCAATGATGATTGATAATTTCTGTAGCCGATAGTCTTGGATAGGAGGAAGAGGCAAGTATTCATCTTCTAGTGCCTTAGAGAGATTTTGGCCATATGATACACCCTTTATTTTTACTTTTTTAGAGTCAAAATGTACCCCAGAGGGGTTTTCACATAAGGAATCATTCTTTTCTTTTTCTTTTACAAATTTTCAGCTAGAAACCTCCTCTTCCCTTAAGTATCCCTTAGGATGGATCTTGTAGAGATGAGCTGAATCTTGTTCTTGATCTGATTGTTGGCTTGATGCTCTCATGAATCTTAGGAGTGCGTCTATTCTTTGGAACTCATCGATATGTGTGAAACTTGGTTGATCCTAGTCTATGAGTTTGGGGTGGATGAGGGGGAGTTTAATGATGTTAATGGAGAGTTGATGGAGGATAGAATTTCTGAGGAGGGTATCATCATCGAAGTTGTCATCTTAAGATTTATTTTCTTCCTCTTTAGGGATGTCTTCAATCTCTACAAGGTCATCCTAGATATTCAACAGGGTGACATTAGGTAGATTAGTGCACCCATTTGTGGTATTAGGTTCTTGTATGTGCATGCAAGAGGTATTAAAACCAAGGCCTTGATGTTTAGGATTTTGCAAGGCTTCAATGGGATCTTTGTTGTCACCTTCTTGTGTTCCTAGACCACCACCTTGATATTTCTATTGTTCTATGGTGTATTTGTGTGATGAAGGATATTTGTCTTTGAAGTAACTAAGAAGCTCAGTGTTAAGAGGTGGGGGATCTCTATATAACCACCAATTGATGTCAAGGTCCATCTCTAAACTATTTATGATGTCATGGGAGATAAAATTTAATAGCTCTAACTTCTTGATTTCATGATCGACTAGAGTAGGCTTTATTTGGTGGCTTGGGAACCCTTGTGCATGTGGATCAAGTGGTGAGGCCCCTACTACAAATGCATCATTTAGGCTATACTCACCACAGCCCTGGTTGTTGATCTTGACATAGGAGAGAGTTGAGGCTAGGATAGTCTCTAGATTGCTATGGGATCAGGATGAGCTAGCAAAGGAAGTTCCAATGTTGATTCCAAGACAATGGGTGTAATGGGAAAACAAAAAGTAAGAATGGTTGTTGGCTCACATTATTTTTGTATCTTTTATTGTTTTGTTTTTATCAATTAGGTTCCTATGTCATTCGATGATATCAATGAAACATATTCAAGAATGGCTAGGATGGTTCATGATTGTTTTCTTTTGATTTATGTCAGTTATATTATCTCATGATGTCTTGGGGCATTCCTTAATTTGTGTTAGGAAGGATGAGCTCATCTTTTGCCTACATTATGTTTGTTTTACGCAAATGGATCACCTTCTTGCTCTAGCTCTTCATGCCATGATGTGTTGCCTTCATTTGTAATATAAAAATAAAGCTCTAATAACTTGAAGTGCACTTATGAAAGAAATCTTGTCATCTCCTACTAACTTTTCCTATCTAATTTCCATTCCCTAACTCTTCTTTATCAGTCCTCACAGTCACTTTGGTCTAGTACTCTGGTACACAAAACAAGTACATTTTTCATCATGCATTTCATATTAATCTCAAAATAGATAAAATCATATTGCATTTCACATTCATCATAGAAAAATAAAATAAAAAAATATCGCATTCATATCATTTGTGCATTACATTTATGAAAATATCCAAAAAATTAAAAACATATAAAGAACATTGTATTCATATCTTGAAAATAATAATAGGTGGCATCACATACATGTCATCATATGAGAAGCATAAAATAAATGAGCACATCCAATATATATCTATCATAAAGGTACCAAAAATTATCATAACATAGCTGCATCTCATGAATACATATAAATCCAAAATAGTATCAGAGTACAAACATTAAAGAGTTTGTATACACTAAGGTCTGTAGGCTCAAAATCATATCATGTATGCCACTCTATGTGAGAGAGAGTCTCCTATCAACCTATGCTCTCTTTGTCATCTTGGTTTCTTCTCAACCTCGATGATGAAGCCCCCCTATCTGATCTGGTCTAGGTGGTCTCCTTGGTCCCATACCTCCCCCGCTTCTCAGTGTCCTCTGGGAGTCTTCCCTACTTGCATCACTCCCCACGCTTGATGGCCATCACTCTCATGGTACATATCTCATGTACATGTCCTTCTAGTACTATTTATTCATCTAAGAATCTAATAGCATGCTAGCCACCTCATGTATACCTGCATCTACTATGCGACTGATAAACCATTGTGCACTATCCTCAACCCTCTATACCCGATCCTCTTCCCTTTGAGTCCTAGATAGTGTTGTGTCTCAAGAAGATATAGTTTCATCTCTCTCTACTATCAATCTATCCCACTCTACCGACCAAGTAGCTTTCTCTATATCCCAAGAATCCCTATCCATTGTCAACCTATCAATTTGACTTCTCAGCTTTGCTATGTACTAACGACCATGCCTATCTATCTCATCATATACTACATCACCTTGTATATTGAGAGCCTATACATCCTGATCATATGGTACATCATCTCTATCCTCTCCTACCTCCATTAGCATATCCTCTAGACAATCCTTGTCCTTGCTCTCCTCCCTATTGCTAGATCCAGTACTCTCTCCCTACTTACCCCCCTCCTCATCCTCCTCATCCCCATTTCCCTCCTCATCCCCCTCATACTCATCTTCCTCCTCATCCTCATCCTCTCCCTCCTCTCCCTCTTCCTCATCCTAATCATTTGAACCTCCAGCCTCTCCCGCATCCTCTCCCTCTCCCTCATCCTCCTCACTTCTATCCTTTATCCCTGATCCTAGAACTCAAACCCTTGACACTCGCACATGTGTATCTATCAATGGTATTGGCCTATGTTGATAAAACCACCTATAATACTCTCATGTCATCCTTGCATCCCTGACATCTTCACTAGCTCCCCACTCTCAAGGTTGTAATTGCTTGAACTTTTCATAAGAAACCTATGACCTAATCAATGCACCCAGGCTGTTGTCTCTACTTATGACCATGCAAATAGTGACATCCCTATTGCCACTCCCTTTCTCTCCCCAAACTTTTAGTGTACCCTCTCTGGTAACTACACCTTAATAAACACATGCCCTATAGTTAGAAGCCCAATTAAGTATCTTTGATGTCTACAGTATGCAAGTGCTCATTGTCATCCTCCCATCCAAGGAAATCTCTATATGGCCACCATGTGAAATCCCTTAGTGCATCAAAATCATGTCTAAAGTGCAGTATGTATCCCATCGGTCCATGTGATAAAGTGCCAACATAAAACTATACATATGGCATATCAGGAACCACTACCCTCACTCCTATAGGCTGAAATACTTCTATATGTTCATATACCCATATATGCAATAAAGCCACCCCTATGCTCATTGACAAAGCTCCTCTATATGCTATCCAATGAAGGTGATAATATGTCATAGCCAACATGCATGGACCCCATGCAAACATTGTCGCATCCATGATCAACCACTCTAGTACCCTACCCCATCTGACTGAGAGTCTATGTCCTCTCTTGTCCAGTACCACTAAAACCACAATCATACAACATATTGGTGTGATCAACATCCTGTGATGACTCACCATAGTCTCCCATTAGATCTCATAGTCTCTAATGTCTAGATCACTATCATCACACTCAAACAACTAGTGAACTACTTCTCTCCCTATCAATGGGTCATACTCTGTAATCTCCCCATGAATAGGTATTCGAAAGATGCACCAAACATCCTCCAACATCATTGTAGCCTCCCAAGTTGGCAAATGAAATGAGCTAGTCTCTGAATGCCATCACTCTGCCAACGTTGTAATGAACCCTCTATTCATCATCATCTCTAGCATGAACATGATGTAATACAATCCTAAACTAGCTAATATGTCCCTCTCATACCCACTTAGTCGATGACGTAATGTTGGGCACCATTGTCTCCCCTTGCATGTCTGAAAGAGCAGTAACTCTTGTGTTTTTAATGCCACTTGTGTCAACATTTTGTTACCTTCTACTACTATTGACCTAGGTTTGACATAGGTTTGACCTTAATTTTACTATGTTGATCATATTTTGACCTACCCAAGGTTTTTCATTTTATTTTGACCATGTTTGACTTTGATTGCAATTATTTTGACCAACTACATAGTTTGGCTTACCAACTATGCAGTTTCCCTTACCAACTATGCAAGCTCCATAGTTGGTCATTCCAATTGCACAGTTGGAGTAGTTGGTCCCTAGAACTATGTAGTTGGGCATGCAAGCTGTGCAATTGGGGTGTTAAACATGGAAAAAATTCCCCTAGACCCCTTTCCTAACTTGACACATTAACCAATGCAACCTATAAATGCATGAAACCAGCTAAACCACTGAGAGGCCTCAATGTATTTATCTGTGGTCCTACGCTAACTAATCATCAGAAGCTTCACACTCATTCCCTGTGATGTTTCTCCATTGGAAGCTGATCCATTCTCCTTTCTCCAGAGCTCAAATTATTCCAAATGAGAGAGTGTAAATGAGCTTCCCACACCTCTCCTTCCCTTTTTTATAGCCTCTTTTCTACCTAGATGGACATGCACCCTTTTTCTTTTGCCTTGGTCGGGATGATTTTTTCACTCTACAGCCCATATCTTTTGCATTTGATGTCCAATTTGTGAATTGTTCATTGTGTTGGATTCTTCTCATCAATATCGATAAATTGACCTATCATTTGTATTTTTCAATCAATTTCTCGAGGGGGCACCTATATATCACCCTTGTATCCTATTGTTACTAGGGCATGATTTATGAGATTTCTTTCTATATTCTTTGACATAATGCTCATAATCACATTATATCAAAGAGGGGAAAATGTAGACACCCAAAAATGGTTCGAGCCTGCTAGTCTTGGTGTTATTATTTTTTGCATTACAATTGAAAAATTGTTTTTCATTCTAATTATTCTTCCCTATGTTACACATATGGTTTTTACTGTATGTCAAATTTTTTTCCTTTTCTATCAATTAAACATTGAAAACTGTCTAATTGATTAATAATATTGCTTACATTTTTCCAAATCCTAATCATTCCTAATCATTCCTAATCTTTCCTAAACCAATCCAAATCATTCATAATATTTCCTAAACTAATCCTAAACATTCCTAATCTTTCCTAAACTGATCCTAAATGTTCCTAAACATCCCTAAACTGATCCTAATCAATTTTAAATCATGTCAAATTAGTTCAAATCAATCCCAATTAGTCTTGATCAGTTCAAGACCATTTCAATCACATTCAAATAAATTCAATCCTAAATCAATCCCCGAGTGCATTGTCAAAGTTCATCAATGCCTTGTTGTCATCAATCCACTCCCGAGCGCATTGTCAATGTTCATCGATGCCTTGTTATCCTCATACCAATCCAAGTAAATTTTAAATAGCATTATCCAAGTTCATTGATGCCTCATCATCGTCAATAAATCCCCAAGTGCATTGTCAAAGTTCATCAATTCCTCATTGTCATCAATCCAATCCTGAGAACATTGTCAAAGTTCATCAATGTTGCGTTGATCCCTAATCGATTTTTATTTATCAAGATCGGTTCAAACCCTAATCAAATCATTCAAGATGAATCCCCTTTCAATCATACATCATCAATCTAGCCAATCATTTTACTAATTCTTCCCTTGGGATAGATAACCCATAGTTTATCCCTTTCCTATTAATCTATTTATTAGATTAATTACCCTTATCCTAAGTCTCATAAAATTAATTGATTTTGAATTAATTAATTGTTCCCTTTTTGAATTATCAGATTTTCTAAATTCCTAAATTCCTAATTATCCTTTTTAAGGGAATATTAATTTTCAAATATTAAAAAATGTGACTTGTAAACATTCCCTTAAATTTTTCTTCATGACCTCCTATTAATTAGCCTCCATGTTTCTTCCATTTTACCTATCCCTTTTCCACTAATTTGGCTTCCAAATTCCTTACTAATTAGCCTGATCTTTCTTCTTCCATATTCCTCCTAATTGTGCATTAATTTGTGCATTCCCTTTTGTGCTTCCAATTTTTCATAATTATGACAAATTTCCATGTTGCACACTAACTTGCCTTTTCTTGGATTTTGGCTCTCAACTATATAAATTGAGCCATTTTTCACTATTTTGGTTAATCACTTTGAATGATCAGTTACTCCTAGTATTCTCATTTGTCTTTCAAGATATCATAGTGCATTTCAAGATCTTTTCAAGAGCTACATCCATCCATACTTTGTAGAAGAAAGGATAACATGGGAACAATTGCTTGAATGGGTTTTATTGCTTTTAATTCCTTTATTTTCAAGTAGTTTTCATGATGAGATTGAGTTAGGTTTTTCATATTGTTGAAATTTTTTGGTTTCTTTCTATATTCTCTCTAACCCTAATTTTGATCTTACAATAGGATAGAGAACATTAAGAACCAACATAAAAACCCTTGCTTTGGGCCATTATATCTTAAAGAAATAAAAACCCCCAACAAAAAAATTAATCAAAAATAGCAATACTATCATCTTCAAATATCATCTGAGCACTACTAGAAACATTATCAATATTGTAACCTATAATCCTAATGCATTGATAAGAGTATATGTTTTTCAAAGTATGATCATAACCAAAAGAGAATATTTTCATGAAGTGTAAATTCTTTAGATAAAAACAACTATGTTGTGAAAATCATAATAATGAGAAATTATCTAAAACTATCATTATAATCAAGTTGCATCAAAAAAGGATCAAAGCAATTATATTAATTATCATTGAATTTAGAGATCTTTTCCTAGTCCTTAGACAAACTATGATGATTTCTCTCCCATTATTCAGTGTCTCCTTCTTCTACTTATTCCTTGCTATGATGATCCTCCTTTTTGCTCATTGTTTTACTTAATCTTCTTTTTCCTATCACAATTCCAAAAGTTTCTTTTTTCATGAGGTTGTCCATAACCTTGCAAAGAGAGGATATAAAAGTGTTGAAATTTTCCTTGATAATGAAATATTGGGTACAAAATTCCTCAATGTAATGCCCACCCTAGTACTTTCATATTTTGGACTGACATGATTATTACTTTATTACTTTGGATTATATGTTGGATTATTTTCATTTCATGATGGGATATTTTGAGAATATATTTGGTTAATACAAGTATTTTATGGAGATCATACATGATTTGGCATGAAATGATGTATGTTTACGGATATACTATTTGTGAAAAGATTCATACTTGATTTTGTTAGAAATTAAAGTCCACCAAGATAACTGAGAGGGGTGGGGGGTGTTAGGCCATTTTTCTGTCATAGCAAAAATCCTTGAAAATGGCCTCTTTTCATTGCAAATTTTGTTAAGTGTCCCACTTTGCCTGTAATCTCAATTTTAACTTGCAAAGACAATCCATAGTGTTTCATGATGTGTGTCCTACCTTGTGTTCTTCATGTTGTCACCTTGCTTCAGTCCAAATCACATTTCTTGAATCACAAAACCTAGAAAGTTATTCAAGTTTCAAGGTTTGCAGGAAATGTTTTTAAAATCTGCCATAGTGTCAAAAACCCACAGTATTTTTGAAAATCCATGATGTTTTCAATTTGTGTGAAAACCTTCATTATTTTTGACCTTTTCCTTTGAGCTTTTGTGCACTTATCTTTTGGTGCTGAAAACTTTGTGTGTTTTCGATCCTTCGCTATTGTGAAAACTTTGGATGTTTTCAACCCCGCACTTCTACCTTGTTTGTTGGCATTTTCTAACTGTGCAAGTCCAACTGGATGGTGGGCCTGGGTCTTCAAGGGCTCTTCTTGATTGGTTTTCGCATGGCCACATGTTAGAATTTTCTAACATGTGATCATGCGATCGCTTGCCACCTGTCCGCGTGGGTCCCAACTCTTCTCAGTTGCCCGGTGTGGTTAAAGTTTGGACAAGATTAGTGGTTGCCGCAAGTTCACATGGTGAAGATGCATGAGGTTTATTTCTTGCACTTTTTCTACAACCATCTGATCCTCTAAAAGGTAAAACTCATTTCTAATTGGTCCACGTGGTGGTGACTTGTTAGATATGTCGGCAAGGCTTGTGATCGCATGAAATATTCTAACCCCATGCGATCATGCACCCACCATCCGATTGGATGCCGATGGGTTTTGTATGCAGTGGGCTCACTGTCAGAGGCAGTGATGTGGTAGCCTGGGGTTGGCTGTCCCATGATTGCATGTCAGAGTTTTTTGACATGCGATCATGTGACCGGTTGACACGTATCCCTGGGGCCCGGTGGTAGGTGGTGAGGTGGGGCATCTTTCAGATGCCAAGGTGTTCACTTTTCATTGGCCAGAGGGTGGTGATGTGGTGGTCTAATGGCCTTTTTGCATGATTACAAGGGCCATTTCCATGGCTTGCGATCATGCAACAAGCCCCTTGGTGTTATCTTTATGCGGCATGGTGGTTCTTGATTGGTCAGTGGGCAAGCAATGGTGGTGGTTGCGGCAAGATAAAGGGGTGTGGCTTCTTGCATGTTTGCATAGCCCATTTCCTAGATATGTGATCATGCAACAACTGTTATGATGGTGTCATGATTTTGGAGTTCGGCGGGTCCACAGTGTGGGTCTTGCCAGCGTGCCTGATTTTGATTGGTCATTGACTGGTGGTGGGACATAGGTCTATCTTTTTGTCTATGTAAGGATATCTCATAAGTAGTAAAGGGGATTGTAGGTGTGTTTATGGCTTGGAATCTCAGCTATTGTCTGGTGTGTGTAGCATTCATGTTCTAGGAGATCTTGCCCAATGGATGAGGCACTGGCCTAAATGATTATCTCTTTATCAAAAAATATTGATTATTGTTGTTATGATCCCAAAAGCATAAATTAAGAACCATTCCTTAAGTTTACAGTATTTGGTTGTGTAAGGTTCCACCCCATAGTAATGGAGAGTCAATGAATGTGTGGTTATCATTCAGTACTTTCTTACTATCCTATTATCTATTTTTCAAACCTAGTTCTTGGTGTATGAAGTGTATTTTATACTAGGTTAGGTGCACCCGCCTTGGTTTTGTAGAGCTAAAAGTAGAAGAGGGCATATTAAGTCCCTATTGTTGGTCCAGTTACCTTAAGACCTCTTTACATTTTGGAGCTAACCATTCCTAAAATCCATCTGAGGGTATATTGGCAACCTTATGGCATAAGAGTTTTTGAACACCAACAAGATGGTGACTTTACTGGGTAAATAAAATAAGTTTACTAATAAGAGTATCCCAGAGTCTTGTTGTATTCAGTTTGGGGAAGAGTCTTATACGTTTTCCAATTTGAGAATTGCTTTTCAGATTTGCAAATGTGCTACCTAGATTTGCTGATTGATTTATGTGTAGCTTTGTTGTGGGAGTGCTCAGAGTATATCGGTGTTTCAAGATAGATCAGTAAATTTTGTGTCCTCTGAAGAGAGGTGGTGACTCTATGCTAGAAAGAACCTGAGTTGTGAAGTTCTGGTGGGACTTCATTTAGCTGAGAAGAAGGCAACAGCATTCAGCAGGGTAATCCAGGTATTCTCCATTCAGTGTATTTCATTTGCATGGTCCTTATCAAATGGTTTTGTCATTAAAGAAAGGACATATAAGTGTGATGTATGTAGGAAAGGTTCAGTGACAAAAGAAGTTCAATTCAAGTATAGATTTCCTATCATTGGTCTTGAAGATTTTCAAGTAGATGTGCAACAGTTGTAGCTAGTGATGGATGTTCATAGGGTTTCTTTTGTCAAAGGATATGTGCCATTTTGTTATGATGGCATACCTGGTTTCCCTAATAAGATCCCTAATAAAATTAGGGGATACTTTCCTAAGTTTAATAGGAACCAGTATCAGTCAGCAAGAAAACATGTTCAGTGCTTTACTGACGTGATGAATGATTTTGAGGTTTTCCATGAAGACCTATGGATGAAATTGTTTGTTCAAACTCTAGAGGGTGATGTTAGAGATTGGTTTTCTTTCTTTTCGGCATGTTCTATTTCATCTTGGAGTGAGATGCATTCAGCCTTCATGGAGCAGTTTGGAGAAAGGGTAAGCATATCTAATTCTTATGATAAGTTTTTTAAAGATTCATATTGAGAAAGATGAACTTGTCCCTCAGTTCAATATCAGATTTGCAAAAGTTTTGAATGAAATCCCTGAAGGTTATAGACCCAATGACCAAGTGTGTGTAAATGTCTATTTTGATGCATTTGATAAGAAAATGAATTACTTGTTGAGGGATAAGGAACCTAGGACATTATATCAGGTATTTGTAACTGCAATGGATATTGAAAACAATTTGAAATATGGATTGACCAGAGGTCATTTTTCCATGAGTGTCTTCTAGTATAACGAATATGAAAGAAAAGAAGAATGTAGTGCTAATATTGCAGTCCCAAATCAGTGTATCAACACTTCTGCTATGGTTTGTAATCAGGTTGAGATGTCAAATTAGAATATGTGTATAAATGTTGTTGAGTCTTTTGCTACTGATGAGACATGTATTCAGGATGCTACAACAATGAGATATATTCCAGACCCTGAAAGGATTGAGCAGTGTGCTGGTGATTTGAGTTGTGAATTAGCTACCACAGTTAATCCTTGTAATATTGATTATAAATATACTGCTACTGATGTTCCTAGACATGAAATTGCTGCTTCTATGTCTCAGTCCTATGAAAATTAAGAGGCTTAAAGTTATGTCTCTAATGATGAGTTTGAAGTTTCTACACAAGGTAAGGAATATGATTCATTTGCATATCAGTCACAGTTAGAAGAACATAGTGCTAAAAGTAGTTACTCAAGTGAGGGTGATGAAGGTAGTGATGGAGAGGTGTTTTCATATGAGTCAGATGCAACATGGGAAGAAGAAAGTAATGATGGTAATGGACATTTTCAGATTGTGAAGGAGGCACTTTTCCCTTTACATGATTTTCCCAAGAATAGTGATGATAATTGTGAAAATTCTTTGCCACCAAGTGATGTTGATACAGACGCTGAGAAAGGTGTTGACTGTGGGAGCATGGATGAGGTTGAGACTGAATTACTTTATGATGATATGCCACAGGGTTTCTCTCATATTGCAGAGGATTTTTCTTCACAGTCTTCTATGCCAGTAGGTGGTAATGATGCTAATTGTAGTGTCTTAGAGGTCAAAGATTTGTGGGGAAATCCATGGGATGGTTCTTCTGATGTGTACAACACTGATTACTCATATGTTGACAATAGTGATGGTGAGTCATGTTCTGATTTAGATTCTAAATTTTCTTCATCTATTGGAGATGTGTATGATGATGGATATGATGACATATATAGTGTGGTTTCCAATGAGTTATTTGATGAGGACACTAGTGAGAACTAGATGGAGCTTTGTCTGAATTACTATGAGAAACAATTCCATGTTGTTTCTAACCCATTATTTGAGGAGTGTGCTCAGAGGATGGAATTTGTAGAGGATTACTCACCTTCTACACTTAAAGCTTCACATACAGTTGATCTGGAGTCTCCCTCACAAATGAGGCCAATTGAAAGAAAGGTAATATAGGATGAATGTTGCTCTGTTGATGAAGATGCATTACACTGGGACAATGTTTTTCTTCTGCCACCAAGTAGTGAGAATAATGGTGATAATCTAGTTCATGATGTTGATCATGTGAATCATCCTTATGAGGATAAAGGTGTGATTTATCAAGAGAAATCAGACTTGATAAACCCGAGTAACCTGATATATGAGTATGTTTCAGTGGCCTTGGCTGAGGTAAGTGAAAGTGAGTATAGTTTCTTTTCTTTTGATATGCAAGAATGCATTAAAGATGAGCTAGATGATTGCAGCCAAGAAGAAAAGGTATCAGTTTCTTGTCCCCTTTCATATGTTTCAATCCATGATGATTTTGATGATGCATATTTTCTAAATAGTGAGTTTGTGGGGGAACATATGGAGGAAGGCATTGGTGATGGTAAATCCAGAGTTGCTCTGTAGTCTATGCTTGACAATGTTTTCTGTCATTGTGCATGTGGAAAAGGTTTCAAACTTTTGTTTAATTTTGTGAGCAGAAACCAAGTTTTTGATAGAGGAAAAGGATGGCACTCCTTTGGCATCCAGATGTTGCTTCTGAATATCCTATTTAGTGGTGTTAGAGTTTTTGGGTAGGGAGCCAGTCTGTGAAATTTTGGATTAAAAGTGGGGTGAGGGCCTAATTGTTTTGTCTAGGTGTGGTCTGCTTCTCCTAGTGATTCTAAATCCTTGCCATGCCTGCAAGAGCCATGCATCCCCAACTAGAGCCATTGTTAGGCCATTTTTCTATCATAGCAAAAATCCTTGCAAATGGCCTCTTTTCCTTGCAAATTTTGTTAAGTGTCCCACTTTGCCTGCAATCTTTGTTTTAACTTGCAAAGACAATCCACAGTGTTTCATGATGTGCATCCTGCCCTATGTTCTTCATGTTGTTGCCTTGCTTCAGTCCAAATCACATTTTCTGAATCACAAAACCCAAAAAGTTATTCGAGTTTCAAGGTCTGCAAGAAATGTTTTTAAAATCTACCACAGTGTCGAAAACCCACAGTATTTTTGAAAATCCATGATGTTTTCAGTTTGTGTGAAAACCTTCATTATTTTTGACCTTTGCCTTCCAGCTTTTGTGCACTTGTCTTTTGGTGCTGAAAACTTTGTGTGTTTTTGATCCTTCGCTATTGTGAAAACTTTGGATGTTTTCGACCCCGCACTTCTGCCCTGTTTGTTGGCATTTTCTAACTATGCAAGTTCGACTGGATGGTGGGCCCAGGTCTTCAAGGGCTCTTCCTGATTGGTTTTTGCATGGACACATGTCAAAATTTTTTGACATGCAATCATGTGACTGCTTGCCACCTATCCACATGGGTTCCAGCTCTTTTCAGTTGCCCGGTGTGGTTAAAGTTTGGATAGGATCAGTGGCTGCCACAAGTTCACATGGTGAAGATGCACGAGGTTTATTTCTCACACTGTTGCGACAACCATCCGATACTCTAAAAGGTAAAGCTCATTTCTGATTGGTCCATGTGGTGAAGACTTGTTAGATATGTCGGTGGGGCTTGTGATAGTGATTTTAATCTATGGTCAGCGTGTGATCGCATGGAATATTCTAACCCCATTCAATCATGCACCCACCGTCTGATTGGATGCTGATGGGTTTTGTATGCAGTGGGCCCACTGTCAGAGGTGGTGATGTGGTAGCCTAGGGTTGGCTATCGCATGATCACATGTCAAAGTTTTTTGACATGCAATCATGCGACCGGTTGACATGTGTCCCTAGGGCCTAGTGGCAAGTGGTGAGGTGGGGCGTCTTTCGAATGTTGAGGTGTTCACTTTTCATTGGCTGATAGGTGGTGATGTGGTGGTCTAATGGCCTTGTTGCATGATTGCAAGGGCCATTTCCATGGCTTGCGATCATGCGACAAGCCCCTTGGTGTTATCTTTATGCAGCATGGCGATTCCTGATTGGTTGGTGGGCAGGCAGCGGTGGTGGTTGCGGCAAGATAAAGGGGTGTGGCTTGTTCCATGTTTGCATAGCCTATTTCCTAGCTATTCTATCATGCAACAACTGTTATGATGGCATTATTGTTGTGGAGTTGGGTAGGTCCACAGTGCGGGTCTTGCCGGCGTGCCCAATTTTGATTGGCCATTGACTGGTGGTGGGACCAAGGATTTCTTAGGAGGGTTTGTGGTCAGCATTGCACTGTTGAGAAGCCACGGTCGCATGATTGCAAGGTTTAGTTTGGTACCTTATGATCATACGACCAAGCATATGATGAGGCCCATTTTCTTGTGGCAGTGAAATTCATGACCGCGCGACTATACAACTCAGGGCAAACTGTTAAGGGACATAAAGCCCGCAAAATGCAAAGTAGTTGTTGCATTTCAAAATTCAAATCTTTGAGACATTTCCAGTGACCAAAAAGGACTGAAATTAATGATGAAAAAGGCCAGAGTTGGTAAAACTAATTTTTGCCACTGCTCTAGTGTGATCCAGGGTTCCTGTGGTCGACTGCATGTGGTTTTGTGCCTAGTGAAGGACTTTCTTGGCTCGAGAAGTGTTTGCAGGTGCTTGACTAGACTGGTTTTTATGGCAATCTCCTAGTCTTATGGCCTCATCTTAATATTAGTCTGAGATGTTTTCTCTTTGGGTTGCCTAACTTTCATGCCTCTGTAATAAATTTTTGATCGTTTCCAATTGGTTTAGCTGTTGTAACCTATACCCTAGCTGTCTGAAGCTTGTCGCATCCTATCTTTGGGATTCCAGGGCAGCTAGTGGTATAAATAGTTGAATTCTTGACTTTGTAAGGGTTCCAGCTTCAAAGTTCTGAAGTGTTCCTAGTCCTGGATCCAAGATTGTAATACTTTTGCATTCGGTATTCTGTTGATGATAGAGAAAAAGTTGCAGGTCTAAGTTGTAATTTGCAAGCTTGACTCCTCTGGATTGATAGTTTACACTTAAGGATTCTTCATACTTAATACAAATACATGACTCTTATCTCTCCTTTGTGTCAACTTAGATAGGTTCTGAACTTTCTAGTCCTCTGCATAATGTTTTATGTATATGTATCCATTCTTGAGTTCTAATCCAGGATTAGATGAAATGATGCTTCAGATGGGACATAGGTCTATCTTGTTGTCTATGTAAGGATATCTCATAAGTAGTAATGGAGATTGTAGGTGTTTTTATGGCTTGGAATCTTAGCTATTGTCTAGTGTGTGTAGCATTCATGTTCTAGGAGATCTTGCCCAATGGATGAGGCACTGGCCTAAATGATTATCTCTTTATCAACAAATATTTATTATTGTTGTTATGATCCCAAAAGCATAAATTAAGAACCATTCCTTAAGTTTACAGTATTTGGTTGTGTAAGGTTCCACCCCATAGTAATGGAGAGTTAATGAATGTGTGGTTATCATTCAGTACTTTCTTACTATCCTATTATCTATTTTTCAAACCTAGTTCTTGGTGTATGAAGTGTATTTTATACTAGGTTAGGTGCACCCACCTTGGTTTTGCAGAGCCAGAAGTAGAAGAGGGCATATTAAGTCCCTATATTTGGTCTAGTTACCTTAAGATCTCATTACATTTTGGAGCTAACCATTCCTAAAATCCATCTGAGGGTATATTGGCAGCCTTATGGCATAAGAGTTTTTGAACACCAACAGGGGGGAGGGTGAATCAGTTATTAGATAATTATAACTTTTATCATCTTCAAAAAAATTAAACCATATAAGAAATATAATTATCAACCATAGAAAGATATTCATACACAATAACACAATATATGTTGACTAGGGAGCCTCTTGATCAAAGAGTAAACCCCGGTGGGAATGATGCCCACAAAAGATGTACTAATATGAATATTCCTTGTGAGAGGATGGACTTTGTTAGGAGTCTTATGAAATACATTCAGTACATATGAATCCCTGTTAGGAGATTTTGAATCCCTATTAAAAGATTCTAACCCAGTTAAGAGTTATGGAAGACAGAAGGACCCACTACCCAAACAGCTTCAGGGTAAGATCACTGAACACACTGTCCAAATAAACTTTGCATTACTCAATAGAATAATATGTTACCTCTTCTCTAACTATGCCAAACCACACTCACTATTACATTAGATCTCAATTTTAGATCTTTGTACTTTGCATGTCTTCCTTCACAAATTTGCTTTCATACTTAGCTCTTTTCTTCACTTCATGCCTACAACATCACAACCGCTACTACCATATCATTATTACACAATTTCACATTAAAACTACATAAAACAACATTATAACAAGGAAATGCATTCCTTCCTTTATACCACACTCAAATAATTACAACTAAGTCAGCATACAATTATAAAATAAAATTTTCCACACACTACACCAAAATTACACAAAACTATCAGCTTCCAAATACAATAAATCTTCACTCATGTGACCTCAAAGTCTATACTATCATCCACATCACTATCAATTTGGCTCTATCTTCTCTTTAATTACACAAAACTAGATTCCATCCCGATTAGGAGATATCATCCGATTTCCACAAACTGCTACTCAGGAACACTACTTGAATATTGCTTCCACCAAAATGATCATAACTTCCATGAATCAATGAATTACTATCTACACTCTTAACCATAGACATATGACATATCAAAGACTATAAACTCAACATCACATAGCTCCAACTTCAATAACCCACGTGCGCTAATCCAAACTCTCTCTGCTTCTCTGCAAGTCTTCGGTAAATCACTATGTTGACATCAATGACAATCATAGTCATGAATGCAAAAATAACTGCTACAAAATGTTTTCCAAACATTTAGCATTCATTCCTAACAATCTCCCCCATTGGCATTGATGGCAACATGGATGAAAAACATCCAATGTTCCAAAAATCCAATACTGCAACACTGCTTCTTCAAATCCTCTTCATCAATGAAATGTTGTTTCGTTATCCTGTTCAGTTCTCTTCAATAGATGTCTCAAATTTTTTTTCATGCATACTTCTCCCCCATTGACATCAATGATAGAAATTCCATTACTAAGTCAACAACAACAACTCAATTGCAAAAGACACTTTTCAGAAAATACATTTACTAGAGTCCTCATGACTCAGCTTAGATACACATACTCCCCCATAGAGGAAGTACCAACATCCAGTCTAGAAGAAAGATAAGGCTCATATACCACTGGATAGATGCAACCAATTGCATGACTTCTCAAAATTAGGCTGGGGCATAACCCCAAGCATACCTCTTAGATACTCAAATGTATCCTTAAGCAAAGGCTTTGTCAATATATCTACTATCTGCTCCTTTGTACTTATGTACTCAAGTTTGACTTCTTTCTCAGCAACTTTCTCTCTTACAACATGATACTTAATCTCTATATGCTTTGTCTTAGAATGTAATACATGATTCTTAGACATACTAACTATACCGGTGTTGTCACAATGTATAACAATAGGTTCAACAAATTTTATTTGAATATCCTTCAGCATCTGCTTCATCTAAATTATCTAGTTACAATTGTTTGCTATTGCTACATATTCTACTTCTGCTATGCTTTGTGAGATACAATTTTTCTTCTTGCTTAGCCAAGAAACTAATCTTCCTCCAAGAAAAAATGCTCCACCACTGGTGCTTTTCTTATCATCAACACTGCCTCCCCAATCAGCATCTATATATGCACATAGGGTAAAATCATCATAATTTTCATACCATAGTCCATAGTCCATAGTCCATTGTGCCTCTTAAATATCTTAGTATCCTCTTTACTGCTGCATAATGTGATTCTCTAGGTTTAGCTTGAAATCTTGCTACAATTCCAACTGAATGTGCTATATGAGGTCTTGTATGAGTCAAATACTGCAATCCTCCAATCATAGATCTATATTTCTTTTGTTCTACTACAGGAGTCTCATCTGTGCTAGATAACTTATGTCTGGTCACCATAGGTGTTCCAACTAGTTTACAATCCTCCATTCCAAATATTTTCAACAAGTCATTCAAGTACTTTGTCTAACTTACAAAGATACCATCATTGTTTTGTGTTATCTATAATCCCAGAAAGTATTTCATCCCACCAATCATACTCATTTCAAATTCAGTATTTATTTCATCAGCAAATTTGTCACTACCTTCATCTTCTCCTCCAAAGATAATGTCATCAACAAAAATAACTATAACTAACAAACCATTTTCAATTTCTTTTGTGTACAGATTGCTATCAGCTGTTCCTTTTATAAATCCCAATTTTAACAAATACTTATCCAGTCTTGCATACCAAGTTCTTGGTGCTTGTTTAAGTCTATATAAAACTTTCTTCAATTTGCATACCATGTCTCCTTCTTGAGTTAAAGGAAAACCTTCAGGCTGCTCAATGTACACTTCTTCTTCCAATTCTCCATTCAGAAATGCTGACTTCACATCCATCTGATACACTTTGAATTTCTTGTAAGCTGCATATGCCAAAAACATTTTTACTGCTTCAATTCTTGCAACAGGTCCAAAAGTTTCTTCATAGTGAATTCCTTCTTGTTGTGAGTAACCCTTACATACCAATCTTTCTTTGTTTCTTACTACTTCTCCTTGTTCATTCATCTTGTTTCTGAATACCCATTTAGTTCCAATAACATTCTTGTCTTTAGGTCTAGGGACCAATTCCCATGTCTTGTTCTTTTCAATTTGATCTAGTTCTTCTTTCATAGCATTAGTCCAACTTTCATCTTCACAAGGTTCATTAATAGTCTTAGGTTTAATTTTAGAAATCAAACATAACTGTTCTTGTGCCTTATTTCAAGTAAGAACTCCTCTTTTGATGCTCCCAATAATCTATTCAAAAGGATGATTCCTTAACAAACTCTTGCTAGGTGTCACTATCTCAGATCTCTCTTCAGATGTAGGTTCTTCAATAACTTCACTATGGCTTTCATTCAACAAATCACTGTCAATTTCATAAAATAATTAGGTAATTCTAGTGTTAGGTTTAGGATGAGCTTCTTCATCAGATTCATAATCAAACATTCTTTCCTAAATTTTGAACTTTTCATCAACTTTAATATTTGTGCTTTCAACGATAATCTTAGTTCTTTTATTGAAACATCTATATGCTTTTCTTTTCAAAGAATATCCAAGAAATATACCTTCATCACTTCTAGGATCAAACTTTCCAATATCATTATCTCTCTTTATATAACATTTGCTTCCAAAAATTCTAAAATACTTAACTGAGGGTGAATGTCCAAACCATAATTCATAAGGTATCTTGTTTGTGTCTACTCTGATTTGTACTCTGTTCATTTTATACACTGCTATGTTCACTACTTCTCTCCATAATATCTTTGCCAAATCATTTCCAAACAACATAGCTCTTGCTACTTCAGTAACTGATCTGTTCCTTCTTTCTGCAATGCCATTTTGTTCAGGTGTTTTAGGGGCTGAATACTATCTTTTAATGCCATTTTCTTCACAAAAGTTGTTAAACTCTCTAGAAGTAAATTCTCCACCTCTATCAAATCTCAAACATTTAATCTTCATTCCAAATTCATTCTCAACTTTATTCTTAACAATCTTAAACTTATCAAATGCTTTAGATTTTTCTTTAAGAAATACAATCCACATCATTCTTGTAATATCATCAACAAGAATCATAAAATACCTTTCTCCATAGAATCCTCTAGTCCTGGTGGGATCGCTCAAATCTGTATGAACAATCTCAAGCTTCTCTATAGATGTAAACTTCTTACTAGGAAAAGAACTTCTCTTCTATTTAGCTATTACACATTCTTTGCAAATCATGTTAGTAGGCTTCATAATTTTAGGTAAATCTCTTACTGCAAGTGTAGTACTTACTTTCACAATGTTATCAAAGTTTATATGACAAAACCTTCTAGACACAACCAACTGTCATCAATTTTAGTAATCAAACATGTCATCTTAGTAGGATTCAACTAAAATACATTACTTCTGGTTCTAGATATAGTTCCAATCAGATTTCCATCTTTATCCTTTATCACACAATTTTTCTCAGTAAACCAAACTTGATATCCCTTATCAACTAATTGTCCAACACTCAAAAGATTATTTTTCAATCCATCCACAAAATAAACATCATCAGTATTATTCTTTCCATCAAGAGAAATAGATCCTATACCTTTAATCAAATAAGGTGCATTGTTTCCAACTCTAACAACTCTTCCATCATATTCATTCAACTTTATGAACTTTTTCATGTCTCCAGTCATATGATGTGAACAACCACTGTCTATAATCCAATCAGCTTTCTTTTCAACTTGAGAAACTAAGGCTTTTTCTTCCTTAACATCAGTTTCAAGATTTTCTTCTTTAATTGCTACAAATCCTATGTCATCATTGTTTTCAGTATCACTTTCACTTAAAGTTCTTTCTATACTAGCTTTAAGATCTTCATCATTAGCATAATAAAATTTGTTAGATCTTCTAGGTTTGAAATTGTTTCTGTACTTTTTAACTCTCTTAGGACATTTAGATGCAAAATAACTATATTCTTGACAAGTCCAACATTTAAATATTTTCTTACTGTCTGGTTCTCTTTTCACAAGCAAGGCAATACCTTCTTTAATATTCTTGTCTTCTTCATTTCTAGATCTGCTACTACTAGCATAATCTCTGCTCATACTGATGCTTCTTGAAAAATTAGGGTGAACACTAAGAGCACTGAATGCTGTCTCCATTCTAGGTAAGTCTCCTGATAATCTCAGGTTCATTTCTGCTGCTTCCAATCTTCCAAGAAGAGTTTCTCTTGTAAAGTTTTTTGTACAAGGTATCACTTGTTCAATCATCTGTGTTGTCTTCTTACATACAAGAGTCAATGTCCTTAGAATTTTTTATATCACTTCATTCTCTATCTTTGTTCCTCCACAAGATTTTATACCTGTAAGGATCCCTGAAATTATACCAATATAACTTATAATAGATTCATCTTCCAACATTCTTATATCTTCAAATGCACACATCCAATTATGTAATCTAACTCTTTTTTCATGTTCATCACCTTCAAAAGTAGAGTGTAAAGCATTCCAAATTTCATGAGATTTTTTTAAATATTTTACTTGACTGTACTCATTCTCTGGAAGTGCTGTCAAAAGTGCTTCTCTTGCAAGTATGTTACACATGAATAGATCTCTCTCTTCTGCATTACATGTTTCAAGATTGTCCTCTTCAATGATAGTCTTATTATTCTTTGTAATCAACCAATAACCTATTCCTAAACATAATATGTGTGTCTTCATCTTTTCTTTCCAGCTATCAAAATTTACTCCATCAAACTTAGGGCTTCCTTTCCTAAAATTCTCCATGGATCTCCTTAAGTTGTTAAACTTCTTTTTCAAGGACCTATCACTCTGATACCAATTATTTGAAAGTAAAGTCCACCAAGATAACGTAGAGGGGGGGGGGGGGGGGGGTGAATCAGTTATTAGATAATTATAACTTTTATAATCTTCAATAGCATTAAACCATATAAGAAATATAATTACCAACCATAGAAAGATATTCATACACAATAACACAATAACACAAGATATGTTGACTAGGGAACCTCTTGATCAAAGAGTAAACCCTGGTGGGAATGATGCCCACAAAAGATGTACTAATATGAATATTCCTTGTGAAAGGATGGAATCTATTAGGAGTCTTATGAAATACATTTAGTACATATGAATCCTTGTTAGGAGATTTTGAATCCCTGTTAAAAGATTCTAACCCAGTTAAGAGTTATAGAAGATAGAAGGACCCACTGCCCAAACAACTTCAGGGTAAGATCACTGAACACACTGTCCAAATAATCTTTGCATTATTCAAAAAAATAATATGTTACCTCTTCTCTAACTATGCCAAACCACACTCATTGTTACATCATATTTGAATTTTAGATCTCTATACTTTGCATGTCTTCCTTCACAAATTTGCTTTCATACTTAGCTCTTTTCTTCACTTCATGCATATAGCATCACAACCACTACTACCATATCATAATTACACACTTTCACATTAAAAATACATAAAACAACATTATAATGAGGAAATACATTCCTTCCTTTATACCACACTCAAATAATTACAAATGAGTCGGCATACAATTACAAAATAAAAGTTTCCACATGCTACACCAAAATTACACAAAACTGTCAGCTTCCAAATACAAGAAATCTTCATTCATGTGACCTCAAAGTCTGTGCTATCATCCACATCACTATCAATGTGTCTCCAACTTCCCTTTAATTGTGCAAAACTAGATTCCATCCTGATTAGGAGATATCATCCGATTTCCACAAATCGCTACTTAGGAACACTGCCTGAATACTGCTTCCACCAAAATGATCATAACTTTCATGAATCAATGAATTATTGTTTGCACTCTTAACCATAGGCATATGACATATCAAAGAGTATAACCTCAATATCTCATAGCTCCAACTACAATAACCCACATGCGCTAATCCAAACTCTGTCTGCTTCTCTGCAAGTTTTTGGTAAATCACTGTGTTGACATCAATGACAATCATAGTCATGAATGCAACAAAAATTGCTATAGAATGTCTGCCAAACATTTAGCATTCATTCCTAACATATTTATATTATTATGCTTATGATGGAGCAAACCCTACTAACCCCACTATGATTTGTTTATTACACTATCTGATGTGAGTGTAGGAAGAGGAGAGGAAGTCATAGTTACTCATATGGGAGATCCGCATGATGTCAAACTCTCCCTCCATGTTTTCCACTATAAGTGCATATATATAAATGTATACATGTTGGTGTACTTAGTTGGTGTTGCATGATGTAGGTACCAAGCATTGACTCCACCTGGCTACACAGGTCTGAGCGTACCTTCAAAATCTTTGAACTGTTGTTGTGTGGAGATTCTACCAAGTTACTCTCAAGAAATTCTTGTGGACCTAGGTTCTGGTTTAGGAGGTTACCTTAGTAGGGGATTTATGTACAGTGTTATGATTTTGAGATTTATGTTTTAAAATGGATTTATCTCTTGGATATATATATATATATATATATATATATATATATATATATATATATATATATATATATATATATATATATTTGTATTTTTGTCTGTATTATAACTAGATGTATATTATATATGTATATGTATATATGGGTACACACACATATACCTATGCATATATAAATATTATAACCTATGTATTTTTACTTGCAAGTATAATGGTATCTTTAATGTTTAAATAATGTTTATTAAATAAAAATAGTAATAAAGTGAAACAAAGATCTTTTTGGTAAAACTAGCTACCTAAGATATTTGAACCCAAGACCTCCTAGAATTTAGGCTAGTTTGTTTCCAATTGGGCTATGTGAGTTAGTTGAGAATTCTTTTGTTCATTTTCTTGTTATGGTCTTATTTAGGTGAAAAAGTTAATTAAATAATAAAAGTCTTTATAGTTGAAATGGGGATTGTTTAATTTAAGCTTCAACAAACTATAGTAGTTGGAGAAGTTTCTTACCATAAAGAAACTCCTCCAACCATATAGTTTGGGTTTAAATTTTTAGCATAGGAAGAGTTTTGGGAGATTAGAAAGATTGGAGAAACTTAGGAATTTCCTAGATATATTAGTTTTGGGTGCTTTTTTGTATTTTCAATCACCATTATAGCTTTGTGAGGGAACTTAGGAGATTTCTAGAGGAGGAAGAAAGATTTTTTTATGAAGGAAATCTATCCTGGAAGGCCACGATCAATCAAATCTTGGAAGGTTTCTAAGGTGTGTGCAAACTTCGGAAGGGATTCTCTGCAGGACTCTAGGTAGGATCTAGAACCAAGAAGATTCACCTTATTTCATGTATAATTTCAATGAAGATGTGTTTAGGAGATATATTATCTATTCATATGTGATTTTAAATTACTGTGGTTATGTGAATAATATAGATTGTATTTGGTTATTAAGGAATAATGCATTCGAGAAGTTGTGATGCATGTTTTTATTAAATGCCTTTGTCAAATGTCTTCTTGGAAGACTATGATTGTTTTTATTACTTTATTTTGGTGTATTTTTCTATATGCATATGGTTTAGGAAAGTTTAGGAAATTTTAGGGAAGGTTAGGATTGATTAGGGAGGACTTGTAGTGAGTTTTCCCCTCTTGTGGCATAGGCAAATTTTGTTTTCAATTCTTAGTTTGTGATCATTTGATTTTGTTTCAAGTTTAATGGTGTGTTGAGGAAGTTTTTTGGATGTATTACTAAGGTACCTAAACTATTTATTCCTCAAGGAACCTTTCCCAGGCACTCTCCACACTCTAAACTTGCATTTTTGGGTAATTATATGCAAGTTTGTGACAATTCTCGTACGAGCTAACAACCTTGAATCTGTTTACTCATATGAGTTTGGGTGTATACTCATATGGGCCTATGGGAATAATCATATGGCCCTATGAGAATAATTTTATAGGACTTATGGGCTCCTAGGGTTTTAGTTTGGCCATTTTTGGGCTTAGGGTTTGGCATGTAACACCTGTATTCTTTTCCTAAGTCTATTCTGTAACTTTTCATATCTTTGAATGTTAAAAAATTGCTTAGATTATGTTGTAATATTTTATTTAAGGTTTTTTTGTACTTGGAATTCTTTCTTTGTAATCATTGGTGCATATGACAAGGCTAGGACTCATCCCGAGGGCCTGAGAGCACAGGAGGGTTCCCTAGACCTGGAGAATAAACCATTTGAAGTACATTATTATTTCTTTGGATTTTGGGTGGGTAGGGGAATTAGTACCCTAGGTGAGTGGATCACCATAGGTTTTTTAATCCAAAGTGGTTTCCAAATGATCCCATGGGTGAGTTTGTAAACAAGTGATAACCTTAATAATTAACTTGGGAAAGGGGGGTTTCAAAAGATAATGTAAGACATATAATTTAAGTCCACATAGACCTATTGGAGTATCGAGACTATGGGTAACTACCAGGGTGGATCCTTCACATAAAAAGGGGATTGGGGTTACATGGTTTCCAGGGAGGATCCCAATATGCAAGTTGTGTGATGACACTCACCTAGATGGTATTCTAGAAACCTAACCTTTGTGATTAGTATGATATGTTGTTTAATCCTTTTCTTTTGGTTTCAAGTGAATGATTTTTAAAGCCTTAGCTTGCTTTAGGCCTTGTGAGTACCTTGGTTCTATCTCCTAGAATGAAGGGTGGATCTTCACCAGTTTCACATGGTTGGGTGGTAAATATATTTTTAGGTATTGTTCATGGTTCATGGCTTGGATGTGTTCAGACTTATGCAATGATAAAGACTTCTAATTTTGTACCATGTACTATTTGTATTTTAATGCAAGATGTAAAAGATCTCTTTGTAAGACTTTGGACCATTTTATGTAATTTTAAAATGTAATTGTATTCATCATTGAAAATTGAAGGGATAAGTAAATGTAATCAAGGAGGGATAGATTTAGGGGTTTTCAAGGGATGTTTTATGTAGGAATCAAAAGTTGTATTAAAGAAATGTAATCTTGTATTCTTTACTTTATCTCTCCTATAATTGGAATGAAAAGTAAGATCTCAAATGTGAAGGTTTGATTATAATTTGTAAAAGTTAGTTATTCAATATGTGGGTAAAGAAGGATTGAAAATGTAATGGAAAGTAAAAGATATATTCATATAGTTAAGAATGAAACATTATGTTCATATCTTTTCCTTAAATTCTAAAAATTCAAAGTAAAAGGAAAAGGAAATGAATCCAATTAGATAAGTAATGAAATGTAATGGCTTTTATATTGGTGAAGGAATTCAATAAGGGGACCTTTAAGGAATGTACTTTTATAGATGTAAATAATGAAATGTTAGTAATGTTTAAAAAAAAAGTCTTAGTTAAGATTTTTTACTTAAGACCCGATTCCTTATGGGTTCCCTAGCAGGGACATTACACTCAAGAGATATGATTCTCTTTTGCAAGATTTCAATTTGATTCTATAAATTAGGGATTTTATTAGTATTACCTAGAAAATGGGGAGGAGGGATGTTCTCTAGAATATTATCAATAGATGGAACATGGGAGTTGGAGAAAATATTCATTGTTTCCTCTAATTTATTAATATTCTCTACGATATCAAATGAATTATTTTTTTCTTCCTCCCTGAGGTCATCTTCTTCTTCTGCATAATCCCCATCCGACCAGTGTGCTCCATGTATTCCTCCTCTTCTTTCAGTTCATATTCTAAATATTTTTCAAGAGGAACCTCTTCCAAGCTTGTGCATCTTTCCTTTCTCTATTGAGAAATTAGGTTGACCTCCTTTCACTAGAGACAACCTCATGTTTTAGATCCTCAACATTATCATTTTCCTCACTAGTCTCTCTTCCTTATCAACATCAATAAAAGGATGCATCTTCTTTACCTTTCTACTCATTTTTCTCTCTTTTGAGGGATTATTTTTTCTAATAGCAGCCCTCCTTTTCGAAGGGGTAACTTCAATTAGGGATACTTTAAGAAATATTTTTTCAATAGTAAAATTAGGGTATTTTACCTTTTTCTTTCCACTAGGGTTAGGATTTTGATGAAATGGGTTGCTTTCAATTAGTTCAATTTTAATAGTGCTTTTCTCTAGCTTAACATTTTATTTTTTTCATGTTGGGGGTATGAAAGGAGGTGGATATGGAATAGGGATTTATCAAACTTGTTTTAATAAAGGAAATAGATGAGACCCTGATGATGTGGGGTAAACACACCCTTAGCAATGCTTATACTCAAAAATGAGAAGAGGAAAAATAAAATATTTATCCTATGCCATTCCTAATATGGTTGAGTATAGGAAATTTGTACCCATAGAAGGAAGTATACCAACATGTAAGGGTGAAATAATTCATCACATAAAAAAATCCAGAGAATATGGGGGTGGTAGATAAAATCTATCATACCCAATGTCATTGGTTGAAACAACCAACTTTTCCCCTTTCTTAAAAAATCTCTTTATAGAAAGCTTCTAATTCATAGAAATGTTCTTCTTGTCCTTATCTCCTTCATATTTCAACCTTATGGCCTTAGTAATCAACTTTGGAGTCACACATAACTTGATGCTTAAAATAGTGACATTTCCTTGGTGCCATGAGTAGTAGACCTTCATGGAAAAGGGTTTTTTTGTATCCCCTCATTACTTGGAATCTAACAATTTCCCATAATTTTTTGTTTTGCAAAAACTCTCTACAATCCTTAGGTTTTTAGGAGGCCCACCCATCACCTTCAATTTTGATAAATTTAGTTGGATATCTAAAGTGGACATGAGAGGCTGCCCACCCTTACAAGAATTGAAATAAAATAAAAGAAACATTTTTTCTCCTCTTTATAGGTAGATTATGAATCTTCTTGAACACAATAAAATTTTAACCATTGCAAAGAACAAATAGGCTTGATATTATAACTTGTAATCATTACATGGCATCTTCAACTACTATGAAAGATATTGAGGTGAATTTTTAGACTATTGAAAAGAAAACTCCCCCAAAGTATTTCTTAAATACATTCATTAATGAAAATTCCATAGAATGTTCATTTATGATGTTATCATTATTTTGAGCTTGCATGTCTTTTGGGCACTAAGGCCTACTTGGTTGCTAGTTAGGCTCAAGCTCCATGTGATTGTACTTTGAATGGGTTTGGCCAAAAGGTCTTCATCCTTACCCATAATATTAGGAGTGATGTTAATAATTTTCTTTATTTTGAATAAAATCTACGAGGTCTCTAACTTGCTAGTCTTAGCTCCACAAATATGTTTCTCTTTGAATAATTTTATAGAAACAAGGAAACACAAAACTGAGAGGGAGAGGTGAATCAATTGTGTCCAAACACTTCATGATTCAACTAAATTAAATCTTAAACATCAGATCTAATAATTAATCATGAAACCAAAGATCCACAATATATAAACAACACATAAAACCAATATGTTCTACATGGACAACCCTGTTAGGGGAAAATCCATAGCGGGGATGGAACCCAAAAGATGATGCACTCGGTTAAAAGTAATATACCTTGTTAAAGGTTTACAATGGGAATGAACTTCCATTTAGTAAAAAATAATAAATCTCACTACTAAAATACAATAAGGGCTAAAACCCTAAGGATCACTATCTTATAGAAAATTCATGGACTAAAATCAATAGTGGACAACAATCCACAAATCATCGATTGGATAATAACATCTTCAACATGCCTGGTTTAGCTATAATAAAGTACATATTACAATAAGATATCAACCTCAATTGAAAATTCCACTCAACTTATTCTCACACCATCACACCCATGTCCGTTATCCACAAAGGGATACAATTAGATTTATACAGTTCATCAACCTTGAACAAATAAATAAGATCAACTAAACTCTCACCACCTCAATTACAAAATTAAAATCATACACAATACAAAATTAATGTGAACTAATTAATCTTGGATAAGACATATAATTATCCTAAATCTTCATCCTAGAACATGCTAATCATCCATAAATTAGGCCTCAAACATTCACAACACTCTACATCACCAAGTTGGCCAAGAAGAAGAACAATATGAAGTCGCCAATAGAAAATCACCAAATTCGATGACCTTGATTGATGAAAACTAGAAAAACAATAGTAACATAATCTAGAAACATCCAAAAGAACCATGAATAAACACATGAACATCCACATCAACTCTAACTCTAAAATCATTAGCATCTGTGAACCAAAACTCAAGAACACAACAATAATCTTTTTCAATCAAGAAAAATTGCTTGTAAACCTCCAAATCATGAACTAATCAAGTTGAGGACAAACATAAATGTCCTAGACATTCCACATAGGTCCAAATATCAAAATATTTCAATATCAAACTGTACCAAACCCAAAACTAAAACATTATCACCACTAAACATCCAAAAATACTAGTCTCATCAAATAAACCAATAACTCATTGAAATGATCATGTGAACCTCTATACATTGACTTGAATCAACTATAAACATCCATCAACACAAATGTCATGTCAAAAGATTCTTATCTTCAACAAAGTAGCCACAATGAACCAATCATTCATAAAAAATCTAATGAACACTATTTCAAACAGTAGAAATATGTTGACACTAATGACAAAACATTAGTGCCAACACATATATGCATGATATTAAAAAAATATCCCCTTTTGGGATTCATAGAAAAATATGATGTGAAAAATAATCAATGCACAAAGAAACCAACAATCTCCCCATAAGATAGACAATCAACGATACTACCAACAATATCCAACTCTCATACTAAATATCTCCTCATTAACTTTCAAAGCCTCTAACAATCTTCTCTAGACCTTAGTTGTTCACATGAATATCTCTCCCCATTTGACATAAATGAAAAAGATACATATATGCACTTAATAAAAAAGGCCAAAAATATTAACAAGCATCTCTCCCAAAATCTAAATAGCTAACCAAGATGACTACTTCCCCCGATTGGTATCCACCAAAAAATCAATCCATATTCAACATATCTCTATAAGAACACTAGACCAATGCAAAAAAATGCATCTTAGTTCTCATCAAGAGGGGAAATCACCCTTATCTTACCTTGAAGATGTTACTCCAATTGATGAGATTTTTGAATGATGATAATGAACAAGGTCAACTAAGTAATGAAAGGTATGTAGAAGGATTGAATTATTTTTTATGTTGTCATTGATGTCAAGCCTATTGAAATTGACTTCAAGTTGCCATATCAATTTAAAATATATGATGTTGAGAGAAGAAATGATTGGTAAATATAGAAGATGAAATAAAGAAGTAATATTAAGTATATGAACTTGATTGGGAAATTGTTGAATTGGTCTATGACAAGGTAATATTGATTTGATTATTTTTACATTATTTAATAAAGTGTTATAATGATGCACAAATCAGTTATGTTGATTAGTAAAAAAGGATTGAAGTTGAAAAGTGAAAATACAAGGAAACGATGTGTTTTATCGAGCTAGAAATAGTTGTTGGTAAGTAAAGATTGTATTCGGTCATAGTTAATCAAGTGAATGTTAACCGAGTAGAAATACTTAACCAAGTAGATGAATTTGGTCATTTAAATAAGGAATCAAGTAAAAGACAACATCATGTGAAGATCTGGATTGATCTAGAAGATTCTAAGGAAGGAGCAAAGTCATTTAATGAAATCAATAGATCTAAATCGTTAGGTACACATAAATGGTGAAAATTTACTGATTGGTTTGAGATCCAAGAAAAGTTCATGGTCCAAGGTGAAGATACAACTAGCTTAGGTTTGATAGAATGGATGAGATTAAGAAGTGATATGATTATGTAGAGTAAGTTATCTATATAAAGGATGATCATGATAATTATGATGTTGATGTTAATATTGTTTTTGTTGAAGTGTTGATATTCAAAGTAGAAAACCGAATTGAAAAGAAGGATACACTGAGCAGAACAAAGTTGAAGGATTGTGTGAATGAAGTAAAGAAAAATGATAAGATGAAGTGTGTGTATTGATCAGCTAGAAAGGAAGAGTTTTGAAGAGGAAAAATGAGAAGAAAGGATATTTGAATAGGCAAAGATAATTTCATATTTAATCACATCATTTCATTGTTACTTTCTAATCATTGCAGCAGAAAATCTCTTAACCAAGTGGATTTAAAAATCCTAATTTCTAAATACTTTGTAAGGTGGCATTCTAATGAAATTTATAAAGTCCTCTTATAAGGCCACTCATTATAGGGTCACAGAGCTAGTTGATCTTTAGTGAAAATCCCCTAACAGGGACACATCTAGCAAATGTGTTTGTAATATCTAATATGATTGAATTTTAACCGAGCTCACTTTAGAAGAGTGAATTATTTTGTGGGTGACAATTCCCATAGAATTTTTTCCCAAATTAAGTTTCCACATTACATAATGGTGTCATTGTGTGATTGAATGTTTTCTACTCTATTTACTTATATTTTGATGATACTATTGTGATTGGTTAAATGTTTAAATCTGATTGCATAGACTATCTACTGAGAAGATTTTAAGGTTGAAAATTGTTAAGGGACCTAAGATAATTGATTCTATAACTAATTCACCCCCTCTTAGTTCTCCAAAAATTGGTATCAGAGCATCTAGTGCTTAGAAGTAGAATTTTAGAAGACTTAAGTGAAATATCCAAAGATTTATAGGAGAGAAGTACCAAAGCTGAACAAGGAGAGTTTCTCTACATGGAAAAGGAGGATGAGGTTATACCTAACTAGAATTAGAGAATTTTCACTCAACCATTTGGAAAATGACTACTTTCCAGCACCTCCTAGACCCATGACACTTGATCAAATGAGAGAAAAGAAAGAACACAACTCGGTAATGATTGAAATTGCTTCTTCTCTAACTAATGTTGAGTTTAATGACATAAAGGACTGCATTACTACAAAAGAGATGTGGGATAAGCTTGCACTTTTTTATGGAGGTGATCTACATGTACAAAAAGAAAAGGTTGATAGTCTTAGAGGTAAGTTTGATAATATGAGAATGAAAGAATTAGAAAATATTGCACAATATAGTTTTAGAATTAAGGAAGTGATAAGTGCCATCAGAGGTGTTGGTGGAACATTAATTGGAGAAGATGTAAGAAATTTTTTTAGAACTCTTTCATCCAAGTATGATATCTAAGTCTCTTCTATTCAGGGACTGAGATCCACACCTAATAACACTGTTACTCTTGATTCTTTGATTGGTAAGCTGATTGCATTTGAACTTAGTAATTACGATAATAGTTTACCAACTATTGAAATAACTTTTAAATGATATTTAAGAATTGAAAGTTCAAGAAGAGAAAGAGATAATCATTGTAGTTCAGGTGAAATTGATTATTATAGTATCCTAGCTTAAGAAAAAGAGAAAGAAGAACATGAAGCACTATTGGCAAAGAGGCTACTAAGAGGAAAATAAAATTATAAAGGTAAACTACCTCTAAAATGTTTTAACTGCAACAAGATTGGTCATATTGCATCTAGGTGTCCTAAAAATGATAGGAATGATAAGAAAGACAAGAAAGAGAACCAATACAAAATTTTTAGAAGATTCAAGGAAAAAGGAAAGAAATCAAGCTACCTAGCCATGGAAGGGTTAACTGATCTTTGTGGCCTTATGAGAGTACAAAGCTATTATGGTGATTGGTATTTCATTTTATTTGTTGATTACGACTCAAGGATGTTGTTAGTAATGTTCTTAAAAGAAAAGTTTGATGCATTAAAAATGTTTAAATGCTAGAAGGAAATATTTGAGAAGGAAATAGGTAAGCAACTGAAGTGTTTAAGATCATATAGAGGAGGTGAATTTATCTCTGATGAATTTACTATCTTCTTTAATGAGAATGGAATCAAAAGAAAAGTCTTTGTAATGATAATTCCACAATAATGGGGCATAGATGATGTGTACAATAAGTACCTTTATAAGATTATTTTATCACTATTTAAATCAAATTGAGCTAAAATATGACAATTAGTAAGCTATTTAATGAAAATAATGACAAGAAACATCCCATAGCTCTCTATTTAGATATTCTAATGCAAAGCTCTCAACAAGCTTCCATTAGTGATAGAAATAAAATGAGGATTATGCTAAATGATTATACAATTAAGCCTATTTCAATGAAAACTATGCTCAATTATGCTAAAAATGTGCTCCTAGCTCAAATTCGCTATAATAATGATGCAATTCAAAGATGTGTGTGGGATCCTTTTCTCCTGATTTTAGCCCTCTATTTATAAATTTTAGCAAGAATAGGAGTGGAGTTAATTTGATCATGATTGAGTTAAGGTTAAGTCCATGGTTTCAAATATGGGGAAAATTTAAATATTTTGTCCTCAAATCTTGGGACAATCAGACAAAATGGGTGGCCAATATGCTTTCTCCTTATGATTTATTGAGAGTCAATGTGGCTTTGATCCTTGTGAGTCCAACACTTAATTCCTATTGGTTGAGGTAATTCCTCTTATGTGGTGGGTGAGAGAAATTAGGAATTAATTAATTGAAATTAATTAATTTTTTTAGTCGTGTGTACCCCTTGAATGGGTTAAATTTAATTTTAATCCAACTATACAAGTAATTGATTATTTTGATTTAATTAATTACTTGGGCTTATAATTTCAATTAATATTTGATTTTTGGCTTGATCACAATTAATACTTTGATTTTTCCTTAGTTGCTCACTTGATTTAATCTTGATAATTTTTAGGTGTCTACAAATGCCCCTCTTTGAAGCAATGTGTGAAGCACATTGGTTCAAAGAATGTTTGATGTCCTGATGCAGATTCTTGATGTTTGATTTGATGCTGATGATTGATATAAATTCCATGAAAAAATCTTGATTAATTGATGTTCTCGATGATTGTTATGATGATGGATCTTTGATATGAACTAATTCTCTGATTTCAATGCCCCACTGATGAATTCAAAAAAAATTATGTTGAATGATCGTGCAATTGATTTTGATTATATCAATGATGATCCAAGTGTATTCCCCCTTTGAAATGAAATGATTTTATTTTGGTGAAAATTTTGCATTTTTGATCAATTTCATTGAATATTTTCTATTTTGCATTGATTTCAATTTCATTTTTGATATTGTTTTAATGATAAAATGATGATAAATGCCCCCGATTTGGCTAATTTGGTGATCAATTTTGACCCTGTGTCAATTTTATTCTAAAAATACCCCTTTTAGGTCAAATGGCTATATATAGGGGTAAAAAGTTAATTTTACTATTCATTTTCACCTCTCTTATTTTCTTTTTACCCTCTGAATTTTTTGAGCTCTGATGATGGTGGTTCCTTATAGAGAGCACAAATTCAAGTGTGGTCATAGATATCAGCATCCCTTGGACTTGTTAGGAATAATAGACCATAATACAATTGAGAGGGGGGGTGAATCAGTTGTATAACAGAATATTAAACTTTAAACTTTAAGCTCATCAATATTAGAAATAATGAACACAATGAATGCCAACTCAATAACACAATATTTTGGTCTCAAGGAAACCTTGTTAAAGGTAAAAACCCTGGTGGGAATTAGCACCCAAAAATGATGTACTGAGAGTATAGTAATCCTTATTAGAAGATATAGCCCTGTTAGGAGCTTATTGAAACAATATAGTACATAGTCCTTGTTAGAGGATAGATCCTGTTAGGAGTCAAGGAATAAGGAGGGCTCACTACCCAAAGAAGGTTAAATCCACCTTTAGAACTCACTAGTTCACAACAGGTGTATATGAAGAAATACACAATCTTTTGAATTATTTGCCAGCAAGTGTCTTTGCTTGATCAGTTCCAATAAAGTCTACCAATAAACCTCTACTCTACATGTAGCAGACATAAGCTCACAGCTTTCACAACCTCTCTATATCATATATTTTCCATCCATGTCTTTTCCAAAGAAAAGACTCTACATATATACCTTATTACATTTAACCATGATCAGGTCAGCCAATGAGGCTTTCCTAATATAAAAATGATTACATAAACTCTTGCTAACATAGACATGGTATCTAGAACAAGTATACAATGACTACAATACAACAATTAAGGACCAACATCCTTAATTCATGTTTTCCAAACAAAACACACACTTCCTTTCCTAGGTCAGCTTCGAAATAAACCATCTCCAGAACATACACCATAGATGATGTCACTAATCACTCCATACCTTGTGCTGACAAATGAACATCCTTTAGTACCATGTCTTTCATTCTTCAAGCTCATATACCTTGAATCCAAGTCTTCTGAAAGATATACCAAAAACCTAGAGACTAACTCTATCAATTCTCACTGTCATAGTCTAGTGACTAGTTTTCATTAAACCATATGTATCTCTCACAATATGAAACATATAGAGATGTGATTTTAGATATAAGATCACAACATCCATCTCAACTCATGTCCAATTTTGCAGCATCTGAAGCATTTGTATAATGTTCATGCACTGTGATAACCTGCCTAGTCTTCTCTCAGAAACATATGTTGATAGCAGTGACAAAACAAAAATGACAATAGTATGAATGCCCATTTAGTAACATAGTGATTAAACATATGAAATGTCTCAATCACCACCCATGTATTAGAAATATCCAACAATCTCCCTATTTGACATTGATGTCAACATATGAGAAAATCTTATCCCAAAGTTATATCAATCCAAAGTCCTTCAATTGAACAATCTCCCCAAACAGTAGAGATTTTCTCATAGCAACACTCCTCCTTTGACAACAATGGAAAATGGTGCCATTATCCTTCAACTGCCTTCACATATAATCTTTCTTGTATGATCACTTCCCCTAAGGAGTAGATCCCTACATCTAGTCTAGAAAATGATAAGGCTCTGAATACTTCTGGACTAATGCATTTTCACATCAATTAGTTCTGACTAGGAGGGGCCTGAACCCCCAACATACCTCTGAGATATTCAAAGGTATCTTTTGGTAGTGGCTTTTTGAAGATGTATGCAATCTTCTCTTTTGCACTGATATATTCTAATTTGATTTCCTTTTGTGCCACCTTGTCTCTCAAGAAGTGATACCTAATAGAGATATGTTTAGTTTTGGAATGCATCACCAGATTCTTTGACATGTTTAATGTACTGGTGTTATCACAATGGATAACCACAAGCTCTTCAAAAATTACTCCAATGTCTGTCAGCATTTGTTTCATCCAAATAATCTGAGTGTAGTTTATAGTAGCATCAACATACTCTGATTCAACAGTAGACTGTGCTATACAATCTTGTTTCTTGCTTAGCCAAGAAACCAACTTTTTCCCAAGGAAAAATGCACTACCACTGGTACTTTTTTTTTCATCAATATTTCCTGCCCAATCAGCATCAGTATAAGCATGAAGTTCAAAGATATCATTTCTATCATACCATAAACCATAGTCTATGGTTCCTCTGAGATACCTCAGTATCCTTTTCATAGCAGCTAGATGTGTCTCTTTAGGTTTTGTCTGATATCTAGCCATAATTCCAACAACATTAGCAATATCTGGTATGGTGCGAGTCAGATATTGTATCCCTCCAACCATTGATCTATACAAAGTCTTAAAAACATATTTTGATTCATCATCAATTGTTAGCTTGTTGCTAGTCACCATAGGTGTTCCTACTGGTTTACAATCTTCCAATCAAAATTTCTAAAGAAATTTTTTGAGATACTTGGTCTGAGAAATGAAAATACCATTCTCATTCTGAGTTATCTATAGTCTAAGAAATAATTTAATTTCACCTATCATAGACATCTCAAATTCACTTTCCATTTCTTTGGCAAACTAAAACTAATTACAAACAACACTTCCAGATGAATTGGCTTAAGCATGCTTACAATTATACATGTACATATGTCGGCAACCTAAATACAATGGGTGCATGGCCTTTACATCATTAAATTATAATCACAAACCAAAAATATAACTATCAGCTCCATGCTCTATTCACTGCTAGCACACACTGGCTGTGCAACTTCAACTGATTGTAACTTTCACATCTTTGCATATCTACTTATGCACTCTTAGACTAAGCATAAGTATAGTCTAATAACCTTAACTTCCAAGGTGCATACCTTAATTCATCTATACACATGTACGTTGATGCTCTGAGTCTCTGGTGCTCTATATGTTGTCCAATCTTCAACACTTAACTAAATTTTAATCTTTACACTTAGTGTGCTGACTCCAAACTGCTATATAACTTTGTTTGCCATAATGACAACACTATATCTAGTCATATATCTTAGTCTAGACAACTTGCCAACATAAAGCATATTCATCTTGTACCCAACTAATCCTATATGGATAAGGGTGTCTCACCCTCTTTAAACCAAGTTTATGAACCATATCCTTAACAACCAAGTTATCAGTACTGCCACTATCCACAATCACATTAAAAAATTTACCTCCTGACTTGCACTGAGTTCTGAACAAATTCCTCCTTTGACAAGGTTCCACCTTAGTATTGATAAATGTTCTTTGAACCAACAAATTTTTTGACTCTACCTCAGGTTCACTCTGTATGTTCTCATTCACCACAACATTCCTTCTATTACCGAGATTCTTATGGGAACATTCAAATGATTGATGTCCTTCCTCACCAGAATTATAATAAGTACCCTTGAATCCACCTCTACCTGTTCTTCTCCTTGGTTCAATAGGTTTTGGTTCATTTTCAACCTTCGGCTTGTCTTTCACCAACTGTTCTTACTTTTCCTTTCCTTGGTATTTACCATGATTTATTCTCTTTAGCTTCTCTTCTTCCTTCAGGGCATATTGATAAGCAACTTCTACTAAACCAATCTTCAACATACCAATCTCATCTTGGATATTGAATTTCAAACCATTAACATACCTTGCCACATTTTCTTTAGAAAGTTCTCTATGCCCAGACCAAATTTTTAACTTATAAAACTCTTCGGTATAATCTTCCACAGTCATTTCCTTCTATTTCAGATTCTACAATCTCTTAAAAAACTCAAGTTCATAGTTGAAAGGGATGAACTTAGCTTTCAATTTTTCCATCATCAACCTCCACCGATTGATCTTGATTTCACCTTCTTCCTCTTGTCTTTCTGCAATTCTTTCCACCATAATGCAACATGTTCTTTCAATTTTTTATGTGCCAACCTTACTCTAAGAGTGTCATGCCCAAAATAAACCATTAAAAATGCAACAATTTTTTTTTTAAAACTAGATGTTCGAAGATAAAGTACATCGATTCAAGGATCAGTCGACTATGATTATGCCGACCACAACCTATGATTAAGTTTGGAGCTTCTGAATCAATCTTTGAAAAAGGTTTTAACTGAAGGTGATAACTAAGTCGGGTAAGGTATCGACAATCTTGAAAAGCTCTAGCTTCTCCAATTCCCAAAATCCATTAGGATATACCTTCCCATCACAATATTGCTACCGTCATGGTGTAGAACTAAATGAATATTCAACTCCTAACGATTGGTTTCACTAGGTAAAATTTTCATGGATCACATGGATTAACAACCCTTAAAGGGGTTTATGTAACATTGTCTTATTCCACGATGGTGACATGGGTTGACTCAATTGAACTAATTTGGCCACAAGAATATAACATAATGATCAAATTTAAAACCAAGATTAAACCTAACTCAACATTTCATTTCAATATAGAAATCAAATCATAGATGAATTTTAGCTATGTTAATATCATTTATTTAAGCCTAATGTCAAACATTATGAATACATTAAAAATATGGAATCATATATTAAATTGAATTTAATTTACTAAATAATAGTTAAACAAAGTTATTAACATAATAATAAATTATATTCAGTTTAAAATAAATTAAATAAAATTTACTACCAATATAAAATATACTAGTTATATTACCCATTGATTAACTCGTACTAATAACACCTTCATATAATTTAAATTAATTAAACATCAATTATTAACTCATAACCAATTAACTAATTAAATTATTTCAATGTCCATAAATTAACTAAACTAAATTAACTTAGAATAATCTTCAATAAATTAGACTTATGTTAAATTGACTAACTTTATCACATTGTAAACCTAGAGATAAAGTAAAAATAAAACAAAGCCCTATTCCCTTTGAACACCCATTTCACTTAATCAAAAATAAAGTAAAATAATAATCTAACTTTGCATAGGAATACAATTTAAAATCTAAAAAAATTAATCCTAAAATTAATCCTAACCTACAAACCTACTTCCCTACCTATCCCCTACTCCATCACCCCTCCCTTCTCCATGGCCCCACGTGCCAAGTGGGTGATGGGACAAGGAAAAATTCAAGGCTAAAGAATTTCGAAATTCTTTCAAGGAGATGTGAATAGGTTTAAGGGGAAACATAAAGTTTGGGGCTCACCGAAAATCATAAACTTAATCCAATGCAAGACAATTTCACATGGTAAGGGGAGGAGTAGGTAAACATGTTAGCAAGTCAAACAAGTCAAGTACAGATTTATGTGCATGGTATGTATGGGGAAGAAAGTGGTGACCCAAAAAGGTAGTCTTTTCAACATGCAAGCAAAGTAAGTTTATTTTTTTAAAACAATGATTTCTCCTTCCCTTATTTCCTACTACCATACCAATGGTAATAAAGAGTATGGGAGAGATAAATGTGTGGGTCCCATGAGTTGGGTGCAAACATTATGCTTTTTCATTTATTAAAATATTTGGGTTAGCACAAGGGTTAATTAGGAGGGTTTATTTAGGAAGGTTTATTTAGGAAAGTTATTATGGAGAGAATATTCTTTGTGTAAAGAGGGAATTAAATCCCTTTCCATACATTTTCCAGAGAGCATTTGGTGTCTCAAAAATCTGGAAAGTGTTATTTTTCCATTTCCTCTAACATTTTTGTTTTGCCTTTGTTGGAGTTAAGTGTTTACAATATATCTTCTATTGGGGTATTATACTAAAGGAATTATTTATTCAATATTGATAATATGCGATTATTAACTAGTGTCCCAAAGTTGATTAATAAACCATTGTTGCCATGTTTTTCTCAAAAGATTTGAGATTACAATATTGAATTCAAGGTTAAGTGTTGATCATGTTGTGGTAGAAATATAGATTTCAAAAGAGGAAATGGAGTGTATTAAACTTGAAATTTTACAATCAAACATTTAAGAGAATACAAGATTTACATACCAATAAGACATTACATTTTATGAAACAAAATACATTGCTTTCTTATCAACATTGAATCCATCCTACTATGAATAAGGATCAATTTCATAAATAACTCAACACACATCACAATTGCTCAATACATGATCAACATGAGATGAATTCTCATTTCAAAAGTTCCAACAACACAATGTTTTATGTTTCCTTCCACAATCACTTCATAATAGAAATTTTTTAAATCTTTTCTTATTGCAACCATGGCCTTCAAACCTGCAAATAAAAAAGGAGAACCATGGGAAGCTCACCTCCCAACCAAGGTCTCAAGGAGACCACCTCTGAGCTTGGAGAACCAAGGCTAAATGGGTATACACAACAAAATTCTCACAACAACATAAATGCACAATCATCAAATAACTCCCATCCAAGGCTTCAAAAATGAGTTTTCCAAACTCATTGAAGTAGGGTGAAGGTGGGCTTTTCCAAGGAGAAGAATGACATACCAATTTACATTCTCAAAAAAGTATTTCCATGCCTTTCCAAGGCCACATTTCTCATTTCTTTCATATACATTTCTTGTCATTCCATTTCAAAATTACAATGATTTACATCATGGCTTCATGGAGCCCATACCCCATGAATTTTTCCCTCTTCTCCAAGAGAAGAGACTCTCACTACAATGGAGAGTGCAACTAACCCCTTCACCCAAGGCCACTTCTTCCCTTCCCAAATGGTGAGTAATGCCTTAACTCCCATGAACAAAAATCCCAAAACAAAAGAAATAAAGAATGATACAAATCCAAAATGAAATCCTCAACCCAACACAACAATAACAAAATCGATATACAAGAACACTATGCAAGATTTACATATAAGATCTCCATACAAGATTTATAAGATCATCAAACAATAGCATACAAAACTAAAATGCACAAGAATTTCTCAATGGCAAGAAATCCACAAACCTTGGTCCAAGAAAAATGGCAAGAGATAGTTGAGAAGAGCTCCTTATCCTTTCTCCTTTTTTTTTTTTTTCTTTCTCCAACCCTAATTGTCTCTAAAATTAGAGAGTGGGTGAACACCCACTAAGTTTCTCCCATCCCTCTAAAAAGGCCTCTAAAATGTACTAAAAAAATAGCATTAAATGAGACCTGACACCAAGTCCTTGATCTTCCCTCTTGTCTCCCCTCTTAATTGTGGGTTTGGCAAGGAGTGTGGAGAAAGTTAGGATGCATGTGGCCACATCTATTTTCGCCACTTTTGAAAAGTAAGTTTTTTGGAGGCCCATAATGAGGTTCTAGGCTTTCCCATAGGTAAAAACTAACCCCCAACCCAAGGTACCTACTTAGGGTTAGCTAATTTAAGCCACAAATACACTTTAGGGTCACTTTTGACCCTTCTAAAGTACCCCTAAAGCTCAAATCCGAGTTTCAACTTGATTTGATCCCTACAAAATATCTACATGCAAGTGGGACTAATATAATATTTTATGAGGTTAGGTGGTTCTTCTCAAGCCCTAATTTGACATGTCATCCTCTACATGTACAATACAAGTGTCAAGTGACACCAACATAAGCACATCACATTCAAAATGACATGTCCTATTTAACAAAATGAATTTGAACTATTAACACACATACAAATCACATTTACAACAAGGTCACATTACAATGAGGTTTTCAATCTTTTATTGGATTAAACCTTGGTTTTTCTCAATTCACATATGTTTAGCCCCGATTCTCTGAATAATTCCATGGTTCTCTTACCTGCACACTAAACTCGAGCATCAGTAGTCCAAGATAATAAAATCACATGAAAATATAGATTTACATGTACAATTCATAATTAGCAATATAAATCCATATGCAGAATTCAATTCCTAATTACAACTTTCATTCAGTAATGTTTAAACATAGTAATTCCATAAATCATGATAACATATTATCCTTATTTTGTAAAGAATAATCCATATAGTAATCAAATCCATTCATGATTAAATATTTCACATCAAGTCACATTTCTAAGCATGTATAACCAAAATCAACATTATGTCCTAGGTCCTAATCCACCTCAAAATGTAATCCACATAATATAATCATCATCATCAAACATAGTATCGTAAGTTTCTGTCAGAATGATCAAAAGTACATCAAAGTATCAAATCATAAAGTGTCAAAATGTGAATGGATCAAAAATGTTATGATGAGTCAGGGTGAGGCCTCCCATCCTCTCCCTCTAGGCATGAACTTCCTCCTAGAGTTCATAAAAAAGGTATGGGTACTATGATCTCATCTTTGCTGCATCCTCCCATGAAGCTGTGACCTCATCATAACAATCCCACTGGACCCTAACCTGGTCTAGTTCTCTACCTCAAAGTGCTAGGGTCCATCAGGATAAAATGTGAATGGGCTTCAAAGCTAACTATTCATTTGAATCCACTTGCAAGGCATCCCAATCTATAATATGAGACTCATCATAAACATATTTCTATAACATAGATATATGAAACACATTGTGGATGTGTGGTAGGTTGGGTGGCAACACTAGATGATAGGCGACTGGTCCTATCCTCTCCAATATCTCGAAAGGTCCAACAAAATGAGGTGCTAACTTAGAGCCCTTTCCAAATTGGATTGGACTCTTATGTGAGCGCACTCTCAAAAAAACCCTATCTTCGACCATATACTCTCAATAAACTCTCTTCGCATCTGCATACTTCTTTTGCATATCTTGAGCTTCTCTAAGACATGTCTAATCAAAACCACCTACTGCTCCATATCTTTGACCAACTGAGGTCCAATAGATACTCTATCCTCGATCTTGTCCCAGCTCAATGGTGTCCTACATGGTTTACCATACAAAGCCTGATATGGAGGCATACCTATAGAATAATGATTCCCATTATTATAGGAAAACTCAACCAGATGTAGGTATTCCTCCCACTTGGCCTAATGATCCATCATGTACATGTGCAACATATCCTACAATACTTGATTAAATCTCTCAGTCTGACCATCTATTTGAGGGTGATATGTGGTACTAAAATTGAACCTAGTGCCCAACGTTGTTTGTAACTCTCTCCAAAAGGCTGATGTGAACAATGAGTATTTATTAGAGATGATCTTATAGGGAATACCATGAAGCCTAACAATATCCCACAAAAACACCTCAGCTAAATCTTGAGCTATGAATGTAGTATGTATGGGTGAGAAGTGGGCAGCCTTGCTCAAAGTGTTGACTGTCACCAAGATGGCATCATGGCAGTGAGAAGACATGGGGAGACCAATAATGAAGTCCATAGATATAGTATCCCACTTTGAATCGACAATCTCATGTGGCTGCAGGAGCCCACCTAGATGACTGTGCTCTACCTTCACCCTCTAACACTCTAGACATCTAGCAACTATGCTGACAATCTGGAATCTCATGCCTGGCCAATGATACAACTATCCCAGATCGACATGCAACTTCTTAACTCCTGGATGAGCTACATAAGGTGCTCTGTGAGCCTCAAGCACAATGAACTCTCGCAAGTCACCTAAAGAAGGTACATAGATGCGTCCCCTATGATGTAGTAGGCCATCAGATTCTAAGGAATTATCTATAAATCTCCCCTCGAGAGGTCTCTGTGAATGGATAAACTAACAAACCTCTACATAAAACCCATTCTCTGGCAAGTGACACAAAATGTGTTCTCTCAAATCTGTACTAGAAGTCATAGACAAGATCTCATGTCACCTCCTCCTCAAGGCATCTGCAACAACATTCTCCTTCCCCTTGATGTAATGAACATCAAAACCATACTCACATAAAAACTCCATCCATCTCCTCTACCTAGCATTAAGATTAGGTTGTGTAAAGATACACTGTAGGCTCTCCTAATATGAATGAAGCTCAAATCAGTGACCTAGAAGAAAGTGTTACCACCTCACTAAGGCATGTACCATTGCTGCAAGCTCTAGATCATGAGTAGGGTAGTTAATCTTGTGAGTCTTTAGCTTCCTAGACTTGAAAGCTATTGGGAGACCCTCCTACATAAGGACTACTCCTAAACCATCCAATGAAGCATTGATGCATACAATAAAGTCTACTAAAAGATCTGGCATTGCTAAGATCGGTGCACTAGTGAGAGCTTTCTTGAGCTCCTGGAAAGCTCTCTCACACTTCTCTATCCACTCATACTTCTTCCCCTTTCGCTAAAGGGAAGTGATGGGAAGAGATACTCTAGAAAATCTTGCCACAAAGTGTCTGTAATAACTTGCTAAGCCCATAAAACTCCTGACCTTGGTGACATTAGTGGGTGTTGGCCAATCCATAATGGCCCTAATTTTTGATGGGTCCATAGAGATCCCATTGTTGGATATAACATGACCAAGATAATGTACCTCAGGTCTAAAGAAGGCACACTTTGACAAGATGCCATATAACTGATTCTCTCTCAAGCACTACAAAACCTATCATAGATTCTCTTCATGCTCCTCCTCATTGCGGGAATATATCAGAATGTCATCGAGAAAAACTACCACAAATTTATCCAAGAATGTGCAAACTACTCCATTCATGAGACTCATGAACACCGCTAGAGCATTCGTGAGGCCAAATGTCACCACTGTGAACTCATAGTGACCATACCTCATATGAAAAGAAGTCTTATGGATATCACTCTCCACTATCTACAACTAATGGTATCTTGACTTCAGGTCTATTTTTGAGAATACTCGGGCACCCTGCAACTAATCAAATAAATCATCGATCCTAGGGAGTGGGTATCGGTTCTTAATTGTTACCTTATTCAACTATCAATAATCGATGCACAACCTAAGTGATCCATCCTTCTTCACACAAATCACTGGTGCACCCCAAGGTGCTACACTAGGTTGAATATTCCATTTCTCTAAGAGCTCTTCTAACTAAATCTTAAGCTCATTGAGCTCATGTGTGGTCATCATGTAGGGTGCTCTAGAAATGCGCTCAACTTCTAGCACAAGGTCTATATGAAAATAAACTACCCTAGGTGGAGGCATACCAGGTAGCTTGGTAGGGAATACATCTACAAACTCCTGAAGGATAGGATAATCCTCAAGCAAAGGATCCCCCTCTGAGTCCTCCTCTCTATCACTAACGATGATGGCAAATAAATGACATCCCCTCTACATGCACTGCCTAAGCTGCATAGCAAAAATCATGCAAAGAGATACATGTCTCTGTACCCCAAATATCACCATAAAAGTACCATGATCATCAATGCACTCAATCCTCTTCTCTCGACAATCCATCTTGGCACTGTGGGCATATAGCCAATCCATGCCAAGGACTACATCATAAGAACCTAGAGGGGTGATGCGGATATCAGACATCGTGATCAAGTCTCCAATCTGAATCTGGCAACTACGAACTAAGGAACTAATAGACACCCTAGCTCCTAAGGCTTTTCCATAGGTAAAAAATAATCCCCAACCCAAGGTACCTACTTAGGGTTAGCTAATTTAGGCCAAAAATACACTCTAGGGTCACTTTTGACCCTTCTAAAGTACCCATAAAGCTCAAATCCGAGTTCCAAGTTGATGTGATCCCTACAAGACATCTACATGCAAGTGGGACTAATATAATATTTTATGAGGTTAGGTGGTTCTTCCCAAGCCCTAATTTGACATGTCATACTCCACATTTACAATACAAATGTCAAGTGACACCAACACAAGCACATAACATTCAAAATGACATGTCTTATTTAACAACATGAATTTGAACTATTAACACACATACAAATCACATTTACAACAAGGTCACATTACAACGAGGTTTTCAATCCCTTATTGGATTAAACCTTGTCTTTTCTCAATTCACATATGTTTAGCCTTGATTCTTTGAATAATTCCATGGTTCTCTTTCCTACACACTAAACTCGAGCATCAGTAGTCCAAGATAATAAAATCACATGAAAAAATATATATACATGTACAATTCATAATTAGCAATATAAACATAGTAATTCCATAAATCATCATAACATATTATCCTTACTTTGTAAAGCATAATCCATATAATAATCAAATCCATTCATGATTAAGTCTTTCACATCATGTCACATTTCCAAGCATGTATAACCAAAATCAACATTATGTCCTAGGTCCTAATCCACCTCAAAATGTAATCCACATAATATAATCATCATTAGAAAACATAGTATCATAAGTCTTTGTCAGAATGATCAAAAGTACATCAAAGTATCAAATCATAAAGTGTCAAAATGTGAATGGATAAAAAATGCTATGATGGGTTAGGGTGAGGCCTCACAAAGAGTGTCTTCATTGTCTTCTAGCTCAAAGTAATCTTCCAACTCACTGATCCAATCAATCAGGTCATCAAGTTTCAATGTACCTTAGAAGTTAGAAACCTCCATTCAGTAAAATGTACTCAATCAAGCTCTAGGTCTTTGCAACTGATCAGTTCTATCTCCACTAGATCTATCCATCTGGTCAGCTCTGTCATCACCACTAGATCCAATAGCTTTAAAGTCTTTAGCAACTTCCTCATAACCATCATCAATCCCAAGATTCCTTAGCATACCTACAATATCCCTCATAATCTTGGTCACCATTTCATTTTTCATTGACATCATCTTAGATCTGACATCCGATTTTAGTTTCTTTGCTATCCTCATTTCTACAGCATAATAAAGATCTTCAATCGCCCTAGGATCCTGTTGACACGTAATTTTGCAAAACCAAAATTTGATAGGGAGTAGTTCAAAACTTAGATATTTTATGCTCTTTTATCCTGATTTATTACAAATCCTAATATTTACCATGCACTTACGTATGAGGAATATTTAGGATCAAATAATTGAATAATTATCATGATTTAAGTAGATTTTTCAAATAACATAGTTCTAAAATTTTATTTATATTCTAATGCTATGTTGAAAATTTTAAATTATAAAATAATTATTCTTGCTTAATTACCCTAAAAATGAAATAAGGTTGTAATAATATGTTATTTAAATAGTTTGGGAAAATTCCTATAAAATGTTGTCAATAATAAAATGTTTTAATAAAAGGGGTTTTTAAAAGTAAAATATTCCTTTTTGGAAAAAAGGGTGGCAAGAGGGAGTTGAACACTCAACCTCTCAAGCCAACCCTTTTTCCTACCTACCTACCCTTCCCCCCTCTAACTAGTTAGTTTATGTGTTTTCTTCAAAGTAGTTGTTAAAGAAAATCATATTATCTCATTTCTTTTATCTTATGTGTTTTTTAAAAGGTTTTACATTATGATGAGATTTGGATTTTTACTAAAATAATTCTTTTTAGGTTCTATTTTTAATTTACCCTAAATTACTAAAATGAAATATTATAATAGGGTAAATTATTTTGAAATATGTTATTTTTTTATTTGATTTAAAGAATTTAAATATTGCTAAGGCATTTAAGTACTACTGCTCGGTAAGTAAACATTATGTTCTTTTCTGCAGTTGGCAATCCAAAAGCATATTCTAACAGGGGACTGCCTTCAAAGATTGGGTATTGCAACAAATTTTAATTGTGTGTTATGTGAATCTCAATTGGAAGACCCTAACCACCTTCTAGTGTCTTGTCCCTTTGCCCAAGAAATTTGGTATTGGACTTTGAATAGAATGGGTTGGTATGGTACTCTACCAGCTAGTTTGATGGACCTTCTCAATCAATGGCCCCTTCCTAATTTGGACTCCTTTTTTCCACAAATTTGGAGCGTGATCCCAATGGCGGCTACATGGTATATTTGGTAGGAAAGGAATAAAAGAATCTTTAGAAAGGATAAGAGCTCAGTTGAGCAGGTGTGTGGGGTGGTAGATAAATCAATCTCAGAAATGGTGAATGCATACACTTTAAGATCAAAGTTTGTATCTTCTCTTTTCTCTTCTCAAGATTCAAAAATTTTAAACTCCTGGCCCCTTATTGTGATCCTATTTAATGGGGTTTTGTTAGGGAAAGTAACAAATAAAGAGAAAAGAAAAGATGTTAAGTGGATTCCTCTAGATGAGTCCTTTATAAAGTTAAATTTTGATGGCGCTTCCAAAGGCAACCTAGGCATTTCGGGTGCAGGGTGTGTTCTTACCCTCATTAGAGCTAGAAGCTTGAGAATTCCTTTTGGTTCAAACAACATTGCTAAGGCTAGGGCTCTGCTCATGGGCACTTGTATGGCTATATCACTAGGGGTTAAGAAGATCCACATAGAAGGGGATTCTCAAATCATCACCTCAGCTCTCAACAAATTCTTAGTCTCCAGTTGGAAAATTCAATACATCATCAAGGAAGTCTGGGCCCTCCTTCCATCCTTTGAGGAATTTTTTGTATCTCATTGCTTTAGGGAAGCAAATGGTTTGGTAGATTGGTTGGTGAATAAGGGTGTAGATCTCCCCTCAGGAGACATTCATTGGTAGTAAGACTATCTTATCACATCCCTGCTAAACTCAAATGGGGAATCCTAGGTTCTTAAGGAAGTACAACCATGGCAGAGGTAAGTATCAGGCCCTAATAATTAATTACTAAGCTTTGTATTCTATGGTTTTGTGGGAAGTGGTGTTATATCTTTTGACGGCTGGGTGGTCTTTTCACATCCCCTCACATGAGTGAAGTCTCTTGTCATGGGGTTGCTCATGCTTAGTTGGTGTATGTTATTACCCTAAGTTTCTGTGAAAACTTAATTGGGAAATAACAATTTTTGCTTGAAGTACAGATTGCTATCTGTCGCACAAGGCATGACATTGGGGGATGTCATCATCCTCTATGTTTATCAGCCTATTTCTTGGGCCTTGCTTCATCCCTTATTCCTCCACATTTCAAGCTGTGAATTTCATTGTCTCTCCACTATTTTTGTCATTTGCGGGTAATGTCAACCATGGAATATAGGGTGCTTAACCTACATATCAACATGCCAATCCAGCATTGGGAGTGTACAATGAATGGGGATTACCTCCAACGTCATTTTCGAGTGGTTTTTAAGCCACTACCTGCAGAAGTCATCTTGGTGGTTTGGCAAATCATCGGGGATTATGTGTTGGTTCCCTCTTCTCCAAGGTGTATCTTTCACTCGCAGATTCTATCAGTTTTTCTATCCAATTTTATGATGTTTTTCAAGATTATGTTCAGTTTATGCATGTGATTTCAAAGCTGGTTTGGGAAGATTTTGCATCCTCAAAGGACATACACAACGTGGTGGTGCGTTATAGTCTCAGGGCCTCACCAACAAGGGTGGGAGGGATCTTCTCCCCTTCCTATTTAGATAATGATGTAGGGATTATAAAGTTGTTTGACACATTCAAAATTGACATTTCCTGCATGGACAAGCCAGGTTTTAGCTCTATTATGGCCTCCTTGGTGGATTTTATCCCGGTCTCAGTTCGAGCACACGTGTTCAACGTCTTTGACTCCTACCTGGTGCTTCTGGCCTTTGCTCACAATGATGGTTTGGTTGGTTCCTCTTCACTTGGGCGTGTGGCTCCAGGTGTTTCTTTAACTTCATCAGAAGACACGGCTTCGACCTCTCCCTCTTCTAGTTGTAGGTGCCCTTGTCATAATCAGGGTTTTCATTAATGTTTTCGCTAGCTTCCCATGATATTTTGGATTTTTGGTTTCTAAGTTGGATTGGGTGGTGTAGTAAACATATGTATATATGCCTTCGATGGCTATTTTTATGCCCGCCCTTCATTTTGTAAGCCTTTTGGTGTGGGGATATATGGTTTGTAGGCCTCTGGGCTTGGGTTCGGGATCTCCATATTTTGGATTGTTTTTGTCTGTAAGCATTCAACAACTTCAGATTTCATGATGATATCTGGTTTTGTAAGTTGTCAAAAATTGTATATATTGGCTGCAAAAGGAGGTTTTCTTCCTACTTCTTTCCTCCTGGAGCTCCACCGAAGTAGTTATTTATTAATAAAATATAATGGCCTTGTCCATTTTTGCCAACAAAAAAATAAAATTGCTAAAGCTAAAATTATTTAATATTTTGACATTGCAAATTTTGGTTTTCAAAAATATTTAATCAAAATACCTTACTTTACCCAATGTAAATTATTTAGATTATCATTCTAGGGTAAGTTTTCCCTTTTATTTTCTAGGGTGAATTAAAATAACTAATGTACCTTAAATTTTAGGAACATATTTATATGAGGCACATATTATTTCACATTTTAAAAAATGTTTTAAGAGGGAAATGTATTATGTTTGAAATATGAAAATCAAAATTCAATTAAAATATAAAATTATATTATCTTTTTCTATTAATATATTGTTATGTATAAATGGATTTTAGGGTTGCCTTATTAAGCTTATATTGTTATGTATACATCTTTTCCTTGAAATATTATTGCCTTTTAAAATAAACTATTGGATGTTATTAAGCTTATATTTGTCATAAGGATCATTATAGAAATTTGAAAGTGTTATTAAATTATGTTGAGCCTTAGGTTAAAAGTTTATTTTAAAGATACCTGATTATTGATTTGGTGTGTAGGAGATTTTGATAACTAAGCAAATTATCCAAGGAATTGACAAACACATATTTCATTTTTTGTAAATACAGGAAATGTTTTATTCCCTCAAACCATTTATATGGTTAATTTGTTGTAATTTTATAGGGTTAGTTGTAGGATTAGTTATTTGTGAAAAGGTGTGACTTTTCACGGGAAACTTTTGAAGTAGATATAAATATTCAGTCATTTGAAATTGAAAGACAACAAGACAAATTTGAGAAAAACTCCAGCAACTGCAATTTTGAACCATTATGTACAAAATTTCAAATGTCAAATGATATAAGTTCTTTTCTATTTATTTGAAGTTATATGTTATTTATTTTCAATTAGTCCTTCGCATACTCCGTGTATTAGATTATTTCACTATGTTATATTCCCTGAGTATCATAATTCAAAGTTAACATATATTGTTGGATTATCAATTGTAAGATTTACATATCTTCTTTTGTTCTTATTGGTCTCTTAATTTGAGTTAAATTAGATGAGATTAGCTGTACAGATTGATTTGAATTATAAATCAAGTGGAAGCCTATGGAGTGATAGTATTGCTTTATTAAAAGTAAGTTTTTTAAAATTGTCTCCAATTGTACGTAGGATTGAGAATTTCTGACTCTATGACCTGAATGTTTAGTAGGCACCAATCTTATTATTGTTTGAAAGTTATCATTTGGTTCTTATTTTGTAGTTCGTAAATAATCTAATTACTTTTCCAAAGCATTTACAATTAGGGTTCTTAGTGATAATTCAGTTTAATTTAGATTTTGCATATTAAAGTTATCAAAACATTATATTATTTTCCCCCAAGGATCATTTACCACTTTGGGAGGAACTTTGTTCGTTTATGTAGGTAGTTGTGCAACATAAAGAACTTGATAGTTTAAAGTGAATTTAGGCCTACCATCCTTGGCTTGATTAAGCCAGAATTGCATAGTTATTAGTGTGTACCTATCTATTTGCCAAAAGTGATCCATCATTTTTGGGCACTAACAAATTGGTGACTCTACTAGGGACAGTTATCTGTGGAAGAAATTTTCAAAATATTTGGTTAAGATTGTGAATTGCGATAGTTTGGTTGAACTTTACTAGGAAGTAAGAGCTCAGAAGAGTTATATATTTCCACACAAAAGTGTGGTGGCGAATCTACAATTAAGTTTTAGTGAAAAGTGATAAAACAAATGCAGGGAAGAAGATCTTTATGATGAACTACATCTGATTGAGAACCTGATTGATGAAGTACAAGTGCTTAGAGATCACCAAACACTGAAGTGTTATGTAGGATAATTGAATCAGTCATTATGTTTTCAATCATGTCAACTAGTTTTGACAGTACTTATCATGGTAGTTGCAAATATCTAGACATCTGTAGAAAGGAGAGAAAAGATGAAGAACCAAGATATCTACATGGAGGAAGATGAATGTGACAGATAAGGATAAAGAATACTCTTGGTAACTTATTGATGAGTTTATGACTTCATATTGTTGACTTGATTATGTTGCATTAATATGCTATGAAGATAGAAGCAAAATGTTACAAAGCAGTGTGGTTGGTTAATGAAGCATTCCAGTATACACCGAGCCAATGTAGTGTATATCAAGTGACAGTATCAATCGAGCTTGTGTTTACCGATGCATTTCTTTGTTAACCAAGTATGGACAAAAGAACTAAATGATTAGTTTAGCTGACAAAGCTAATGAGCTTTAAAGTGTATGATTATGAGGTGGAAAGATAAAGTTTGTTGTAAGATCTATAGCTAACAAAATTTGAAGAATATCTAAAGGATGGAATTGAAACATGTTACTGACACATTAGCCGAGGAAGGTTTAAGTGGAAAAATCAATGGAGGAGATTAAGCGACAAAATCTGATGGATGAAAAGAAAATGGTTTACTTGTCTATTTAAGAGACTAGGGTTTCACAGTGAAACTAATGCCGAAAGAAGGAGACTGAAGAGATATCACATGAACAAGCTTCATGCATGCCTAATCATACTAGTTGAAGAAGAACTAAAATGCAGAACAATACTGAGTGTCAAAAAGCTTTACCGAGGGACAATAAGTTATTGAATGTTGATGAATTGAATAAGAAATATTGATCAAAGGATTGTATGGACTTAGAATAGATCTGTATATCTACAAATCAAGTTGTATTGTAATTAGATCACCTACTATTTCAATTTAACCATTGTAAATAGATAAAATCTCTTAACTGAGTGGACTTGAAAGTCTTATTATGTCACTCATAGAATGTACATTGTTATCCTGTCAACCCCATATTGAATGCTAGTTGGATGATAACTGTTAGTGTTAAATCCTCTAACAAGGTCACAGCTTATAGTGTGTTTTGTAACCTTTAACAAGGTTGGCTCTTCATCGAGATCACTTTAGAAGAGTGAAAATTTTTTGGGTTACCGGTCCCAAGTAGTTTTTCCCTTTGCAGGGTTTCCATGTTAAATATTTTTTCTTATGTGTTTATGTGGTGATTGTTTGGTTATCATACTTTACATATTGCATATTTGATTTGGTCAGTAATCACTATGAGCAATTAACTGGTAATCGGTAATTACACAGGTAGCCAATATTTTATGTTTATCGACCTGCATAATTAGCTGAATTTGTTTTAACTGATACATTTTCTATTTGGGACTGTGGATAACAGTCCACTCCCCTCTCAATTATTCTAACAATTGGTATTAAAGCATATTGGTTGCTTGGAATAGATTTTTAAGGACTTCAGCAAAAAGATCACAAAATGTATAAGAGGGAAGTGCTAAATTTGAATAAGGACAACTTTACAATATGTCAAAGCTGAATGAGACTTCATATATCTGGGATTGGGAATTCTTCCCTCACCCTATTTGATAATGGCTACTTAGCACCACCTATAGGACCTTTGACTCTTGATCAATTGAGAGATAGACATGAGCATAATTTTACCATGATGGAGATTGCTGCTACTCTATCAGATGTCGAGTTTGAAAATGTTAAGGACTATGTCACTTCAAAGGAAATGTGGGATAAACTTACTCAAGTTTACAGTGGTGATATAAATGTCAGAAGAGCCAGAGCTAAAATTTTAAGAGGAAGATTTGATGATATGAAAATGAAAGAAGGAGAAAACATAGTGCAGTATACAAACTGAATAAAGGAGGTAGTTAATGCTATCAGAGGATCTGGTGGTGTCATTGATGAAGACATAGTGGTAAGCAAAATTCTAAGGACTTTATTGCTTGTTTATGCAATCAGAATATCTGCAATACATGAAAATAGGTTAGCACCTAACAATAATCTCACTCTTGATAATCTAATTGGTAAGCTAACAACTTTTGAACTAAACAACTATGATAACAATGTTGTACCACCTATTGAGTCTTCTTTCATGACTTCTCTAAGGATTGATAAGTCTAGTAGTAGAAGTAATAATGATGAAAATGATAGTAATACTGATGATGAGCTTCATGAGCTTGAAGCTCTTATGGCTAGGAGGTTACCTAAAGGTAAAGGTAGATATAGGGGTAAATTACCTTTAGCATGTTTTAACCACAAAGAATTTGGTCATATTTCTGCTAGATGCCCGAATAGGAAAGAAGATGATAGAAACAAGGCTCGATCTAGTGAAGGAAGCTATGGGAGGAGAAACAATAGAGGTTACCAACACTACAACAAAGATAATCGAGACAACAATGATAAAGGAAAAAAGATATGTTATGTTGGTTCCCCTTCTCTTACTACTTGCAGGTTTACACTATGATTGACAAACTAATGTTACTAACTCTATCACCACTCCAAAGTCTACAAGGAAAAGGGCCAATTAACAAGGATCAACAAGGATCCTTCTACACTTTGAGTCTAGATGCTTAGGTGGTTGTACCTTTGACTCACTTCTTTAAAGGAGTCACAAAATATTATACAACTATACCCTTTACAAACTGGTTTTAAAGATTTTATCATTTAAATGTGTGATTGATGATGATGAACTGCTTCTAGAGAATGGATCAGTGCCTTAACCTAGGGCATAGAGTCACTCAATAACATATATCAACTAAAAGTCCTACCTCAAACACTCTTGAACTCAAAATAAGTGCTTTGCCTATTATCCCTCTCACTCCCAAACCTGATCATCAAATTCCTATTCAACCATGAACTCACTGAAACTACCTTAAAGACTTTAATCCTAACTGTCTTAGGAACTCAAAGATAATTCCACAATATTCTTTGTCTACCATATGCTAACTCACTTTGTGACATTAACATATATGAGCCCAAGATCAAAACAAGAAGACAAACATAAATCTAAGATTGGAATTCAAGTGTATTCTCATTAAAATTTGTAGAATCTATACATTACCAAGACAACAAAATGATAGGAAGCAAACCCAAAATCTAAGCTCTCCTTGTGCAGTCTTTTACATTGATTTTCAACATAACATCAACAACAACCCCAAAAAAGTTAAAAAAACTACAATATATACCATCAGTCATCTTGGAATCCCAAAAATTAGGATGCAACAAGCTACTGATGACTAGGGTAGAAGTTAGGGTTTTCACCCACCAAACCAACTAAATTCAATCAAAATTTATTTCATTGGAGGAAAACCAAGAAACCTGGTTTGATCAAATCCAAGAATGATCTTCATTTATGATATCTCTCAGAACAGTGTACCGAAGATCATGAATTCACCATGCTAATCAATCTAATTGTTTACCTGCAACATGCCTCAAGCAACTCTTACCTATTCCTTCATGGTACAGACATCTGCAATCAATCATCAAACTCTTAGGACCACACCGTAGTAGTTGACAAAATCAAATCTACCTGATCCAACTGCTCAAGCATTAAAAACTAGTCCTTTTTTTGTTGAAACCCTTTAAATATTTGAATTTGGAAGAAATGGCTACATTCATGGTGCCAGACAGCAAATCAATGGTCAACATTCAAATCTAGACTCACTTTATATTAGCACCATTAGATCTCTTCACCTTTCCTGGGTTCCTCAACTTAACTTCATAGGAATCTTGGTTTACATTTATCCTTTAGTCGCGAGATCGTGCAGTCATCTTCTTTAACCTTAGTTACCTTAGTGATTATGCAACTAAACAGTCTCATGATCTCGTGGTCTTCTCCCAAACTGCCAAACTATTCAGAGATCATGCAACTGAAGAGATTCTTAGTCATGAGACAAAATTACTAACTGCAATATTATCATGAGATCATGCGACTGCAGGGAAACCAACTATCTTGAAACCCTTTGACTTTATCTGGAGATTGCGCAACTGAGGAAAATCCTCATAGTCACTGAATTGACTTCCTTCTTTCCCTGATTTGGTGACTATAGGAGTTCCTTCAATTTTTCCATCTGGTGATTTGGAAACTAGCAAGAGAGTCTCATAGTCATAGAAATTTTTTGACTTTCCAACTTTCTTTTTGAGACTTCGCGACCACCATTGATCTTCCTCTTCATTCCATCCTATGGTCCACATTAAGTTGTGAAAGATTTTATGACTTAATTGTTTGATTCAGCAACCACGAGACTAACCGTATCGTCGAATCACTGGAGATTAGCTCTTAACCGTTAGGAACATGAGGATCACGTGACTATACAGTCATCAGATCACCGAACTGAGAAACTAACTGTCAAGCCAAACATGATGCTGACCTCACCTTAACCCCGCAATATCTAGAGACTTAGCGATAATGAGATTCACTGAGTCTCATAATCTTTTCATCAACTGGGGTTAAGTCCTAAGAAGATACGACTAAGACCATTCTCAAATTTGTGAAAACAATTCTTAACTCTGAGTCAGATCTTGAGATTAAATACTGGCCATTGATCTTCAACTTTATCTTGCGGTGATCGACGGTCCTTGCTCAATCTCAGAATGTTAGATAACTTAACTATTTTATCTTGAGATTGAGCGACTAAAGAGATTCATAACCGTCCACTAGGTCACTAAATGCTTGGCAGTTAACTGCTGGATTCAAGAGACTGTGAGACAACCCTAAGTCACCAGATCACTGAATACCTTATAACCTTTGAACCTGCTAAGATCAACGGCTGTCACAAAACTACGTAGGATAAACATTGTGCATCTTCTTCTTGAGAATATATGACAATCGTAAATCTCAAATGAACTTTAATTTACTCCATAAACACCTGGAAGATCAGACGGTCAACGCATGATCTCAAAAGCTCAAAAGATTCCATGCACTCATGCGCTTACCGTAGGATCTAAAAGGGAACAAAGATGAATGTCGAGCACCACTAACAACATATCCAACTCACCGTCCTACAACCAGTAACCATTGGACACCTCAACACAATATGACTGTATATCCACTTGTATTATTCCTTATGATGTGGGCCTACCATCTCCCAATTCAGTGACTATAATATATCTCTAAGTCACAAAAAATTTATTCACTTATCAATTTTGTCCAGTAACTAAATCTCCACCACACGATCCTGATCTGATGGTAATCACTGGATCTCTAAACCTTATGCTGACTTTGACTTTTCTCAAGAGATCTGGCAACTGAGGCCATCTTGAAAATATTGATATAGTGGTTTTCAAATCTTGAAATAAAATCTGGAGACCACATGAAGACCTGGAGACTTGGGGACAATCGCGAAAGAAGACTGCACCTCTATTTGGAGACTCAACGACTAAAGATGGAAATAAAGTGCACATGCTTATTTCAAAGCTTAAGTGACCCAATAAAGTAACAAATAATTAGAATAGGGCCTAGAAAAACTAGGTTTTTTTCCCTCCAATGGCTATAAATATGAAATTAGATCTAGGGTTTCAAGCCAGAGACAAGGAAAACAATTTAGAGGCTAGAGAAAAATTGATGCAGCCATGAAAACTTTTACAGGTGCTAACATGTTACATTGTTGAAGATAATGATACCGAGACCAACACATATGATGATGTTGAAGTAGTTTTTGTTGTGATGAAGGATGATTCTAAGGAAGAAGAAAGGTATATAGAGACAACACTCATTTCTAAATGCTTATTGGGTAGAAGGACTAAATTATAATTTGCTAAGTGTGGCACAACTTAAAAACTCAGGTCACCAAGTAGCTTTTGAGAGAAAAATGGTTAAGATACTAAATGATGGAGGAAAACTTGTTGGAACAGGAGCACAAATGAAAGGTAACTTGTTTTATCTTGATACTGATAAGTCTTCCTATTTAATAATGCAAAATAAGGATGCATGGTTGTGGCATAAAAGGTTATGTCGTGTAAACTTTCATAACATGATTAAAATCAGTAGAAAGAAAAAGGTTAGAGGTCTACCTATCCTAGCAAAGCCATATCATGTTATGTGTCATGAATTTCAAAAGGGTAAAGTGACAAAATCTAGTTTTAAGAGTAGAGACTATTCAACAAAGATAATTTTGGAGCTATTTCACACTGACCTATGTGGTCCCATGAGAACATAGAGCTATTATGGAGATAGATACTTCATTCTGTTTGTTGATGATTACACTAGATTAATGACAGTGATGTTTTTAAAAGAGAAATCAGAGGCATTTAAGATGTTTAAATGGTACAAAGAAAAGGTAGAGAAAGAAACCAATAAGAAACCGAAATGCTTGAGATCTAACAGAAATGGTGAATTTATTTTTGATGAATTTACTAAATATTGTAATGAGCATGGTATAAAAAGATAGGTCTCTGCACCGAGAACACCTCAACAGAATAGGATTGCTAAAAGGAGGAATAGATCAATTGTTGATTGTGTAAGGACACTGATGTTGCAAAATAACATTGCTCAGACATACTAGAGAGAAGAAGTTAGCACAACTATTTATGTTCTGAAAAGAGTACAATTGAAGGACACAAATAAAACACCCTACAAGTTATGGTTTGGTCATAAATTGACTGTAAGTTACTTCAAAATTTTTGGTAGAAAATGTTTTATTTTGAAAGATGAAAGAAATGGAAAGTTTGACTCTAAAGGGGATGAAGGGATATTTCTTGGATATTCCACTAAAAGAAAAGCCTATAAGTGTCTGAACAAAGTTACTAATAAAATGATTAAAAGTACTAATGTCAAGATTGATGAGTTTGATACTAAGAACAGTGAAGAAAGCACTAGGGAGCTAGAAGACTATGGTAGATTCACTTATATTTAACAACTAGAGTACCTACTGAAGCCGTAGACTATGTCAATGGATCATTAGGAAAACAACACTAAGGAACAGAAAGTAGAAACCGACGACTAGGAAGGACCTATTGAGCAGGCACATGAACCTGAATAGGATGAACAACAAAGAAGAGATCAAGTACTAGCTAGATTTTTTAGAAGACATCATCTTGAGAACCAAATAATTGGTGACAAGAAAGTTGACATTATGACAAGTAATTTGAGACAAGGTACATGCTTAGTTTGTGAGTTTGAACTGAAAAATGTTAAGGTTGCATTGGAGAATGAAGAATGGGTAAATGCAATGAATGAAGAGATAGAATAGATAGAGAAAAAAAGACATGGACTTTAGTACCTAGGCCTAAAGATAAGAATGTTATCGATACTAAATGGATTTTAAAAAACAAGCTGAATGAAAATGGAGAGGTTACAAGAAATAAAGCTAGACTTGTATGCAAGGGATATGCATATAAGGAAGGTATAGATTATGGTGAGACTTTTGCACCTATTGCGAGACTAGAAGGAGTCAGAATGTTACTTTCATATGCAACACATAAGAAGTTTAAATTTTATCAAATGGATGTTAAGTTTGCATTTTTGAATGGGATACTAGAAGAGGAGGTCTACATAAAAAAACCAGAACGGTTTGTTGATCCAAACAAGAAAGATATGGTATGTAGACTACATAAAGCTTTATATGGTTTAAAGAAAGCACCTAGAGCCTACTATGAAAGGCTACATACTTATTTGTTAAGTATTGGTTTTGTTAGAGCTAGTGAGAACAACAATCTGTATATGAAAGGAGATACTGATGATACTATCTTGATTAGTGAATTATTTGTGGATGATATTATTTTTAGAGGAAAAGATCATATATGTAAATCATTTACTAATGAGATGCGTAAATAATTTGAAATGTCTATGTTTGGAGAGATTAAGTTCTTTCTAGGCTTGAAGGTTATTTAGCAGAATGATGGAATATTCATCACACAATCAAAGTATATAAAGGAAGTATTAAGAACATTTGGCATGGTAGATGCTACACTAGTTGGAACACCGATGGTCTTAGGTTGTAAACTGACTAAAGATGATGAATCCATAGAGGTGAACTATACACTATACTGATCTATGATTGGTAAGTTGATGTATGTAGTACATAGTAGACCAACTATTGCACATGTTGTGGGAATTGTTGCTAGATTTTCTACAAATCCAAAGGAGTCGCACATGATTGCAAATAAAATAATCTTAAGATACCTAAAGAAAATAGAGGACTATGGATTATGGTATCCTAAGGAAGTGAAGTTTGAACTGAGAGTCTGCACCAACGCAGATTGGGCTGGAAATATAGATGACAAGAAAAGTACCACCGAAGGAGCATTTTTCTTTGGTGAAAGACTTGTTACTTGGACAAATAAGAAACAACCTTGTATTTCTTAGTCTACTGTCAAAGAAGAGTATGTTGCTACTACTACAAATTGTTCAAACACTACCTACATCAAGAAAGTATTGGAAGGGATGAACGAGGTAATCACTGAGCCAATGATTATATAATGTGATAACACAAGTGCAATAAACATTTCTAAGAATCCTGTAATGCACTCAAAGACCAAGAACATCTCTATTAAGTATCACTACTTAAGAGACCAAGTATAGGAGAAGCAAGTTAAACTGGAATATGTTACATCAAAAGAGAAACTTGCTGACATATTTACCAAGCCTCTACCGAAGGAAACTTTTGAATACTTGAGGACTAGACTTGGGGTCCATCCATTGTCTACCAATCACTAATGTGATCTGGAGGTTGCATCATCCTAATCTTATCAGAAGATCATTCATGTTGATGTAGCATTTATCACACTTTGGATTCTGTCTAAGGTTGTGAAAGATTTTAGGAACAACTATTTTCATATCAATATACTGAGATACATAGATACATTGTATGCATAGAACAACAAAGAGTCACATGGTTAATATAGAGCTGTAAGTTTATGTGTTTCCTTGGAATTGTTGTCAAAGGGGGAGATAAACAATATGATAACTGAGGAGATTACTGGAACATCTGTCTAAGGGAGAGACAATCTAAGAAATTCAGGGAGAGTTTTGAAGATTTGTTGCTGAGAATAAAAGGAATTTGAGAACTGGAAAGATCATATATGCAGAGGAAAGTCTACATTTGCAATGTTGTCATGTAACGTAGTGATTTAACATATTAAGCTAAGGAGAGCTTACCAAGCTACAACATTTTCTTACAAAGTTGTAAGATACATATTTGGTATGTGTATGGTATACTTCATATTTCTTGAGTTGCCATCAATGCCAAAGGGAGAGATTGATGAACTACAACTAATTGAGAACCTGATTGATGAACTAAAAGTGATTAGAGATCACCAATAACTAAAGTGTTATGTAAGATAATTGAATCAGTCATTATGTTTTCATTCATGTCAACTAGTTTTGATAGTACTTATCATGGTAGTTGCAAATATCTAGACATCTATAGAAAGGAGAGAAAAGATGAAGAACCGAGATATCTACATGGAGGAAGATGAATATGACAAATGAGGATAAGGAATACTCTTGGTAACTTATTGATGAGTCTATGACTTCATATTGTTGACTTGATTATGTTGCATTAATCTATTATGAAGATAGAAGCAAAATGTTACAAAGTAGTGTGGTCAGTTAATGAAGCATTCCAGTATACACCGAGCTAGTGTAGTGTATACTGAGCGACAATATCAACTGAGCTTGTGTTCAGTGACACATTTCTTTGTTAACCAAGTATGGACAAAAGAACTAAATGATTAGTTTTTCCAACAAAGTTGATGAGATGTAAAGTGTATGATTACGAGGTGGAAAGATAAAGTTTGTTGTAAGATCTACAACTAAAAAAATTTGAAGAAGATCTAAAGGATGGAATTGAAACATGTTACTAACACATCAGTCGAGGAAGGTTTAAGCGGCAAAATCAACGAAGGAGATTAAGCAGTAAAATATGATGGATGAAAAGAAAATGGTTTACTTGTCTATTTAAGAGACTAGGGTTTCACAGTGAAATTAATGTCAAAAGGAGATTGTAGAGATATTGTGTGAACATGCTTCATGCATGCCTAATCATACTAGTTGAAGAAGAACTAAACTACAAAATAGTACCAAGCGTCAGAAAGCTTTACCGAGGTATAGTAAGTTATTGAATATTGATGAGCTGAATAAGAAATATTGATCAGAGGATTGTATGGACTTAGAATAGATCTGAATATATGAAAATCAAGTTGTATTGTAATCAGATCACCTACTGTTTCAGCTTAACCATTGTAAATATATAAAATCTCTTAACCAAGTGGACTTGAAAGTCTTATTATGTCATTCATAGAATGTACATTGTTATCCTGTCAACTCCATAGTGAATGTTGGTTGGATGATAACTGTTAGTGTTAAATCCTCTAACAAGGTCACACCTTATAGTTTGTTTTGTAACCTTTAGCAGGGTTGGCTCTTCACCGAGCTCACTTCAAAAGATTGAAAAGTTTTTGGGTTATTGGTCCCAAGTGGTTTTTCCCTTTGCAGGGTTTCCACATTAAATATTTTGTGTTGTGTTTATGTGGTGATTGTTTGGTTACCATACTTTACATGTTGCATATTTTATTTGGTCAATAATCACTATGAGAAATTAATTGGTAATCGGTAATTACACATACAACTTTAATATTTTATGTTTACCGAGTTGCAGAATTAGCTGAATTTGTTTTAAGTGATACATTTTGTATTTGGGACTATGTATAACTGATTCACCCCCCTCTCAGTTATTCTAATACTTAATTTGCACAAAGAAATAGACAACCATATTGAATTGGATTTCAAGACTCGGTGAAAGAAATTCAAAAATCCTAATCTAGAGATGACACCTATTAGTTTTAAACAATCCCCAGATAGACAATATGAGAATGAAGATCCTCAACATAGCAGAAGTAGTCAAGGTAGTGATGAAAATAATAGAAATCCTTTTTATTCAAACACAAATCAATGCAATTAACAAAATGAGGAAGAAGACGATGAGGTTGATATCTAGATACAACAAGCAATCTGAGAATTTGTTGAACTTATTCCTGATAAGAAAAGATTCACAAAGAACTTTAAAAAAAATAACCAATTGATATTCTAGAATGTTTTGGACTGTAGAGAGATGACATCGTTACTCCTCCATAGAGTATAAGAGGATCAAAACAAGATAATGAAGGAGAGAGAGTTCGGAGAGAAGGAATAAACCAAAATTTTAGAGCATTAAAATATATGCCTCCACATAAGAAGGATGCTGAGCATATTTTAAACAATGCTTATAATAACCCATTGTTTGATGCAAATGCCGGAGTAAATTTAAATACGCAGTAGCACAATAATGATGAAAATCATTTAAATCATGAAAAAGGGGCATAGCTTGGGACAATAAAACCATTTGTAGCAATATGGAAGACCCACACAGTATAATTATTATTCTACACAATAATATTGAGGTTGTACACAGAATAAGAATGAGTATTCTAAAGAAAACACTCACGCGAATCCCAAAGGTGCCCAGGGTTATAATAAAAATTACATGTAGCCAAACAATTATATATGTGACCAGCACATTAATGCTAGAAGGGAATACATACATGCATAACGTCCATATGAATTACCTAGTCAGGATGATGCACACAAACATGTGCAATGCCACATGCAACACTTCAATTACCAGAATATGCGTAGCCTCAAAGGTGGTGAGGTCTGTTATCAAGCGCGTAATCATGTGCATCAAGTGAACTAACAGTAGCGTGACCTAATAAAAAATATGAGAGAGAATAGTAATCTCCAACAAATCAATCAGACACAGAACAAAGATATGTGCGAATTGCGGAATGATGATACGCATCATCAAAAACTCAGCCACTCTTAGCATTCTAAGGTTTATACGCAGCAATGTGAAGACTATACACAAAATGAAATGGGAGGTAATGATTATAATAAAAATCACAACACATATCCTAGAATTTGTGTGCAAGATAATAACCATCCTTACCTATGGTCAAATGAAAAACTACCTGGCCGACATGTTAGTGCTGAGAAGCATTATGAAGATGTGCTAAAATATGAAGAAAAATGTGGCCTACACATAAATAATGGAGGGAGATATGGAGGTATGCAGCTAGATAAGTATGCACACGAGGAAGGAAATTCTAATTACCTCCATACACAATTTAATTGGGGAGCACATAACCAAGATATTGAAGATGGAAAGAAAAATGATTACCTAAAACATAATCATGCTCACAATGCCGAAGTTTACATATACTCAGGAAACCACGTGCAAGGCCAGGATAATGCACAATGTTTTAATGCCCATGTGGATGATATAGGCAGCCAACATTTGCAACACTATGAAAATTATGCACAGGGAAAAGAAAATTATAGCTATTATTACATGCAACCTAATAATAGGATGCATAACCAATGGGGAGTTGTGGAGAACCAGTTTGAGGACATACATGACCTACGAGATAATAGTGCTCATCACCAAACATGTAGTCATGTCCAGAGAATGAATCACTAGCAGCGTGATCGGTGTAGTAATGTGCCAAAGGAAAATATTACGCAACATTTTGGGCATATCACACAACGTGAAGGTTGTGATCACATGAGAGTCTGTTTTGATAAGAATAATTATTATCACCAATGCAAGGAGGATAACGACAAGTAGAGATGTAACTTGTAGCCATTATATGAAGAATGTGTGCAAGAAAAAGGTAATAGTCATGAGAATAATTATCATGATATGCAGCACCTTAGCAAAAATGATGATAATAATGAGCATCATTATTTGAATATGCAATACGAGCCTAAGAGTGTTGCATAGTGCAATAATATAGGAGGCCTACAATATGGTAGTGCACCTCGTCAAATGCATAGTCAAATATCAAATAAACCATCAGCAGCCTAACACACATGATGAAGCGTGAGGGAGGGGTCACACACAACAATTCAATAACCAACAATTTGGGTGTTTTAGATAGAAACAACATCAACAACTTGGAGGTATGATGCAACCTCATACACACCAATATACGAATCAACTAGGAGGTCAAAATCAGAGAGGTAACCCTATTTTACAAAATCAATATTTTTAGAATAATGATCATATTAGAAAGTAGACAAATGTCAGATTTCCAATAGTAAATGAGAGATATAAATTGTTGGATTTTTCAAATATTTTATGTTCTTTTGACCCAATACCAAATAAATTAAAGTCTGCTATCCCTAAGTTTACCAGTGATGGGTCATAGTTAGTAGAACAATATGTTATCAATGTCAAGAATGGTGTATATGAGTTTGACATAACCTACAAGGATGTACTTATGAAGTTGTTTTTGCAGTCTCTCAAAGATAGTGCAGATGAATTGTATAGGAATTTGCCTGACGGATCTATTAATTATTAGAAAAGTTTTGTGAATCAGTTTATGGAAGAATTTGGGGATCAAAGAGATCGATCTTTTGCATCTCATGAATTAACTAGCATAAAAAGGAATGTAAATGAGACAGTAAAAGAATTCAACGAAAGGTTTAACATGGTATTAAATAAAATTCCAAAAGATATTTGCCTTGTGGATTCCTTTTTAATAACCTTTTATTTAATAGCTTTTGATGTCAAGACAAACTATGATATAAGGTCTCATAACCCAACAATATTGCAACAAGCATTAAAAATTGCATTAACTATTGAAAGTAATAGAATAGCTACCAGGAGAATGCATAAGAGAAATGATCCTAAGCTTTTCAACCCTACAGCCCCAAAAAGGAATGAGGAAAGTGATAAGATGGATGAATTAGTAAGTTTGGTGAAAAATTTACAACTAAATAAAAGTCATTTTCAAGCAAGAAAAAATGACAAATTTTTTAATAGAAATTATAGGTACAGGCTACAAGACATGCCCTATCACACTGACTAGAAGGATGGAAAGCCTTTGAAGAAAAAAATGGACACTCTAGACCCACTTAAGAAGAATAATCACTTTATAAAAGATGAGCTTTGGTGTGATATTTTCAAGTTTCCCCACCCACAAGAACAATGCCTTATAGCACGAAAAAATATGGAAGAAGAACATCAGAGGTGTGAGGAGAGACCTGTGATAAATGCTTTGTCATCTACCACTTTTTGGGTAGGAGATAGTGATGATTCTGAGGGAGATTATGTGCCAAATGAAGATTGTAGAAGGTTGGAATACCAACAAGAGAAGAAAGTTTTTTCAGACAATGATGAGAATCTAGATATTAGAGGGACAACAAAAGAAGAAAGAGAGGCATACACTATGGCAGAACTGGAACAAGTTCATAGAAACTATCACCTAAGGAAAAGGATTGTAAATTTAGGTAATGAACAGGCGGCAGGAGTATTTAAAATTTTGAACAAGAGTGGTGAGATAAAGAAAGGAAAGGTGGATATCCCTAAAAGGCAAGTTGATCAAACATTAAAGATAAGAAAACCAATGGACAAGAAAAGCAATGGTAAGTAAATTTATAATTGTGCTTCATTCATGTCTCAAGCATTATCTCAAGTAAAACTTTATGTCCCTCTAATGGAAATGATGAAATTAACTAATTGCAAGAATGAAATGCTCAAAATAATAAATGATGTTGTTAAAAAGGACTCAAAAGGACAAAAGGATAATGAAAAACTACATGTTATTTATTTAGGGACTTCTATTAATGAAGATGCTACTAAAGTAGACCCTTTCTTTTTAACTTTGTTGATAAACAATAGATTAGTTAAAAATTGTATGTTAGAATCTAGAGTAGTAGTTAATATTATGCCTCATGGAGTAATGAAGGAATTAGGAATGAATGTGGATACTACTTATGGAAAATGTTATGCTATGGATAATAGATCTATCCCAGTTATTGGAATAATGAAAAATGTTGAATTCAAGTTTCCTTCTTGTCTTGAAAAATATTATAAAATTGATATTATTGTTGTTGAAGTACCACCTAGTTACAAGATGTTATTATCTAGATAGTGGTCTAATTTGGTAGGTGGTAATGTCCAATTAGATTTATCTTATGCTTCTATCCCAATGAATGACAGGGTTATAATGATTGACAGGGAACCAAGGTCTACATATATCATCGAAGAAGTTGATCCAAGTCAGGTTACATACTTTTTCCATACAGATATGGATAATTTCTAGGTAAGTATTCATAAAGATGTTGTCAAAAATACTAATCCTATTGAAATACATGCTAAGGAAAATAGTGATCTCATTTGGAAAATGTTTTTTGATGGGTCATGTAGCAAAGGTGGTAATGGAGCAGGTGTAGTTTTTATATCCCCAAATGGGAAATCTTTTAAATATTCCTTTTTGTTGGCTTTTGACTGTACTAACAATACTACAAAATATGAAGCACTCTTACTAGGTTTAAAATTAGTAGGTAAGCATGGTATTAAACTTCTTTCTATTTATGGGGGTTCTGAATTAGTTGTATCTCAAATTTGGGATAAATTCGTTACTAAAAATAAAAACTTAAAAAGGAACAAGAATGAGGTTTGGGATTCCATAGAGTGTTTTGATGCTTTCTCAATAACTTGGATAGATAGGTCTGAAAATATTGTTTTTGATTTTATGGCTAACTTAGCAGTTAAGCATAATGATATCCCATGTGAAGATATTGCACAGGTATAGATCAAATCAAGACCAGCAATACCTGATAACATTGATAATTGGAAATTCTTTGAGGATGATAATGACAACATAAAATTCTTCGCATGTGAAGAAAGGTATGAAAATTAGTTTATTGATTTGAATGCTTATGTTGAAACAATAGAAGAAAAGGATACTCTATTTGGAAAAGAATTAATTCAACTTAAGACTAATAAAATACCAAAGGGCCTTGTGGCATTAGAGAGAATGTTTGATAATAAGGATTCTAATAGTAGAGTTAAAATTGATAATGCTACTTTAGAGGAAGTAGAGAAGATAAATTTGGGAAATGAACATACCCCTAAAGAGGTTTTCATTGGTAAGAAACTAACTCCTAAAATTAGAGTAGATATTATTGGTTTAGTAAGAAAGTATAGACATGTATTTTCTTGGTCTTATGATGATCTTAAGGCATATAGAGAAGACTTGTTCCAACATGAAATACCCATAAGACCTGATGCAAAGCCATTTAGACAAAGGAAAAGGCCAATAAATCTGACTTTGGATCCTAAGATGGAGGAACTAATCAAGATGAGGGATGCTGATATCATCAAGCCAATTAGGCACTCTACTTGGGTTTAAAACTTGGTACTTGTTAGAAAGAAAAATGGAGATATCAGACTTTGTGTGCATTTCAGGAACCCAAACATATCTTCATTAAAGGATAATTATGCTTTACCTAATATGGAGGCATTATTACAAAAGGTTACTGGGAATAAATTGTTATCCATAATGGATGGGTTCTCTGGGTACAATCAGGTGAAATTTAAAGAGGAAGAACAATATAAAATAGCATTCACTATGGCATGGGGTACATACGTTTATGTAAGGATGCCATTTAGACTTATGAATGCATGGGCTACATTTTAGAGAGCCATGGATGTGGCCTTCGAGGATTTCATTGATGTTATTATGGTAATATATTAGGAAGTCATCACAGCTTATTCCATAAGGCCATAAGACCATTGCAAGAATTTAGAACAATTTTTCAAAAGATCCCTTGAGTATGGAGTATCCCTAAACCCAAAGAAATGTCACTTTGGGGTAACTAAGGGTAAAATTCTTGGTCATATTGTATCTAGAGAAGGAGTAAGAATAGACCCAGAAAGGATTGAAGAAATTGATAAGATTTGGATTCCTAGAAATGTTAAAGGGATCTAATCTTTCTTTGGACAAATCAACTTTGTTAGAAGGTTTGTCTCAAATTTTTCAAAAATTGTTAAGCCTATTGCAAAGATGCTAAAGAAGAATGTAGATCTAGATTGGATAGATGAGGCCTTAGAGGCTTTTTCCAACATTAAGAAAGAAATCAAAGAAGCTCCAATTTTGAAATCTCTTGATTTCTCAAAACCATTTCAATTGTTCTCTTTTTCTTCTTTTCACACCATTGCAGCTATCCTATTACAGGAAAATGATGGACATGAGCAACCAATAGCCTTCTTTAGTAAAACCTTACAATATTTTGAGCTAAACTATGATATACATGAGAAACAAGCGTATGCATTAGTAAAAGAAGTAAAATCATTTAGACCTTATCTAGTTGGAGCTAAGATTATGGCATATATACCTAATTCAGAAACTAAAGACATATTGAGGCAATCAAAAGTCATAGGTAAAAGATGTCGATGGATTAATCAGGTTCAAGAATTTGACATTGAGATTTAAATCACTAAGTTAGTCAGAGGACAAGGGTTGGCTAGACACATGGAAAAGACTAATTTAGATGCAACCCAAATAAACCAAGAAGATCCAGAAAAGTTAGAAGCTAGCATTGAGCATTGTCCATGGTACATAGACATAGTCTACTTCTTAAAACATATGAAGTGTCAAGAAGGTTTAAGTGAAAATAAAAAAAGAACTATAAAGTTGCAAGCATCGAGGTATGTACCGATTCAAGCAGATCTATATTGGAAAAATAATGATGGTATCCTTTTATTTTGTCTAGACACCTGTCAGGCTATGTTAGTTACAAAAGAGTTACATGATGGGGTATGTGGTGGCCACTTTTTAGCTAAGAAAACAACTCATAAGATATTTCAAGCTGGGTATTATTGGCCCCATGTATTCAAAGATTTCTATGAATATGTTAAAAGGTTTGAATCTTGTCATAAGTTCTCTAAAAAATTGAAATACAATGGCACATTACCCCTTATTCCTTTACAGACTAAGGAACCCTTCAAAATGTGGGGAATATATTTTATTGGGTGGATTTTAGATGCTTCAAGTGGAGGTCATAAATGGATATTGGTTGCAACAGACTACTTTATGAGATGGGTTGAAGCTATACCTATGAGATAAGCTACAAGTAAGGTGGTCATCAAGTTCTTGATAGAAAAGATACTTACCAGATTTGGATTACCTTGCAAGATCCTTTGTGACAATGGTATGTGTTTTAGATCTAAGGAATTTTTTGAATTTTACAATAAGTATGGTATCAACTTGTCATACTCTTCCCTATACCACCTGCAAGGGAATGGTTAAGCAGAATCAAGAAATAAGAATATCATAATGATCATTAAGAGAATGTTAACCAATAAGAAGAAGGTGTGGGATTCAAAACTAAGCTTGGCCTTATGGGTAGACAGGGTGACAATGAAAAGATCGACAAGTTTTTCTCATTATGAACTGGTTTATGGGAAACAAGCAAGGTTACCATTAAATAATCTATTGCCAGTTTATAGATTCATTTGGGAAGAAGGGCTTGAGGACATAAATTTTATGGAGGATAGGTTGAGCCAATTATTAGAGCTAGATGAGATGAGAAGAAGAGAACAAGAAAGAAATCTTTGACAACAACGACAGATTAAGACCCTTCATGACAAGAGAGCATCAAACAATCCTTTCAAAGAAGGTGATTGGGTACTAAAATTGAATGCAAAAGACCAACATAAATGAAGGCATGGTAAGTTTGAAACATTATGGCTAGGACCCTACATGGTCATCTCAAAAGTAGGTGAGAATTCATACCATTTACAAGATACTAATAAAACTATTCAGGAGTTCCCAACTCATGGTCAGTATTTGAAGCCTTTCTTCACTTAAAACATGAAGTATTCTCTAAAATTGTACATTATTTTTTCTTTATCCTACTTTCATGATTCTTTTCTTACTATGCTCTGCTTCTTCTAGAGATAAATGGGCTCTCGCTGCATCCAGGGATGAATTCACGTCCCCAAATTTGAGCCACTATTGACACCTAATTTTTGCAAAACCAAAATTTGATAGGGAGTAGTTCAAAACTCAAATATTTTATGCTCTTTTGTCCTAATTTATTACAAACCCTAATATTTACCATGCACTTATGTATGAGGAATATTTAGGATCAAATAATTGAATAATTATCATGATTTAAATAGATTTTTCAAATAACATAGTTCTAAAATTTTATTTATATTCTAATGCTATGTTGAAAATTTTTAATTATAAAATAATTATTCTTACTTAATTACCCTAAAAATGATAAAAGGTTGTAATAATATGTTATTTAAATAGTTTGGGAAAATTCCTATAAGATATTATCAATAATAAAATGTTTTAATAAAAGGGGTTTTAAAAAGTAAAATATTCCTATTGGCCTTTAAACTTGTTCCCACACAGTGTCAGGTTTACACTATGATTGGCAAACTGGTTAGTCTTCACTCCAAAGTCTGACAGGGAAAAAGGGCCAATTGATGAGGACAAAGGGCATCCTCCTTCTTTGAGATCCACATCACTCAAGTGGGTATTGCCTTATCTGCACACTCATGACTCTTCTTGATACACAAAAGGCTTGCAGATAGATTATTGTGGAATAGTTTTCAGACTCCTTTAGGTATCCTGTACCCCAATGAAATCAAGCCTTATGCAATAACCTATTTGCATAGAATGAGTCTAAAAACTAGAAACCTACTCTAACAACATGAAAGGGAAACTAGCTAGATTTAATCAAGAATTTATTACATTGGAGGAAAACCAAGTGATCAGATCCAAGAATGATCTTCATTAATGATAAATCTCTGATTATTGTACCAAAGATCATGAAACCACCATGTTAATCAATCTGATCACCTCACCTGCAACATGCCTCAAGTAACTCTTTCATGGTACAAACCCCCTATAATCAATTTTCAAACCCCTGGACCACACTACACCAGTCGACAAGATCAAATCAACTAGATCTAGTTGTGTAAGCATTAAAAATCAGTCCTTCAATCATTGAGAAATGCTTTAAAAATTTGTATCAGGAAGAAACGGCTATATTTTGGTGCCAGACATCATATCGACGGCTAGCATTCAAATCTGGATCAACTTTATATCAGGATCATCAAATCTCTTCACTTTTCCCAAGCTTCAACTTTGCGTTTAGTCATGAGATTGTGTAGTCATCTCATTAACCTCAAGTTACCTTAGTGATTCAGTGACTAAACAGTCTCATGATCTCACGGTCTACTCCCAAACTACCAAAATATTCAGAGATCACGTGACTAAAGAAACTCTAAGTTGCATGATCAAAATACTAACTGCATTATTATTGGGAGACTACGTGATTGAGGCCCTCACTGAATAGACTTTCTTTATTCCACGATCTGGCAACAAAAGGAGCTTTTCAAATTTATTTGGTGACCTAGCGACTAAAGTCCACTTGAGATATATAATTTTCATTATGAGATATGGCGACTAACTAGGAATCTCCCAATCACTGAATCACTTTGACTTTTCAAACTTCCTTCTAAGATCTCATGACCACCTTCAATCACCATCTTTACTTCATCCTATGGTCCACATTAAGTTGTGAGAGAATCCATGACTTAAATGTTTGATTCAGCGACCATGAGACTAACTGTGTCGCTAAATCGTTGGAGGTTATCTACTTCACCATCATGAACCTAAGACTTTGAGACCACATAGTCGCTAAGTCATAGAATCAAATACTTAACCACCAGGGAAAACATGATGTTAACCCTTCTTAACCCAGCACAATCTAGAGACTGAGTGACAAAGAGCTTTATTGAATCTCATAACCTTTTTATTGACTAGGGTTAAGTCCTGAGAACATGCGACTGAGACAAATCACCAAGTTGCGGAAAGATTTCTTTACCTTGAGTTAGATCTTGAGATTAAATACTATCCATTGATCCTCCTCTCTATCTTGTAGCCATCGACGATCCTCGCTCAATCTCAAAATGTTAGAAGACTTAACTATTTGATCTCAAGATTGAGCGACTGAAGAGATTTTTAACCGCCCGTCGGGTCATTGAATATTTTGCACTTAACCACTGGAAACAAGAGACCATGAGACAACCTTTAGTCACTAAATCATAGAATACCTTTAACCTCACAACATCCTGAGATCAATGACTGTCATATGATCACATAGCCTGGGAAGATTCCATGTGATCACACACCAGCCGTTAGATCAAAAGTAATCTGAAAACTGGGCCCCACTGATAGCACATCCAACTCACTGCTCTGTAACCAATAATCATCAAACACCTCAGCACAATTTGACATCAGGTCCACCTAGATCATCCCTATTTGACATGGGCCTACATTATGAGATTCAACAACTAAAGAGAAGATACAAGCCACTCACGGAGTTGTAGAACCAAAACACTAACGGATTGAGGACTCAGAGACCTGGCAACTAACTACCAGTGGAGTCATTGAAAGCTTGGGACTTAAGTGCTAAAATCAAGAGATCTCATGACCAAAGGAATCTCCCAATCACTGAATAAAAGTGCTGACCACTGGAGGACCTAGAGATCTGGAGATTGCATAAAAATAATGCTGCCTCTATCCAGAGACTTGGTGACTAAAGCTCTTTTCCATACAAGACATTATCACATCAGTCACTAGATCTTGGGAAAAACATATTGAGACCTAGAGACTAAAGGGGGTAATTGCTAAGTCATTTGATAGTAAAGAATATTCCTAAAATGTTAAGAGACTATGCGACTAAAGGAGGTCATGAAGTTGCGTGATTAAAAGGAATATGTTGAATTTGTCAGGAGATTAAGTGACCAATTGAGAGGATAAAATGTGCACATGCTTTTAGATCACTTAAGTGGCCCAAAAAAGGTAATGAAGAATTAGAATAGGGCCTAGATAGAGTAGGGTTTTTTCCTTCCAATAGCTATAATTTTGAAATAAAGACCTAGGGTTTCAAGCCAGAGACAAGGAAAACAATTCAGAGGCCAAAGAAATCATTTATAGCCATGAAAATTTTGTAGGTACTAACAGTGGCTCTGTCTAGGGATGATGGGTAACTTGTGCCCTTGCAAGAATTTAGAATCCTTTGGGAGAGCAGAGCAGCTACTAGAAAAATTGGGACCTAAAAAACTGGCAACCGCTATAGGAAGATAGGAAGGGAAACACTCAACAGAAAGGGAAAATATTTACAAATATTTACAATAATGAATCTTTACTTGGTGACCCCAGGCCACCAAAAGAAAATCAGTGACCCTCTAGAGTCAAAAATCTGATTTTCATCCACATATGTGACCAAACACCTAGAATAATCATGATCATCATGCTGCCAGCACATGTGAATATTTATGGGCTAGAAAATGAAACTACACTTATCACTACCCATGTTCTTCCAGTCATAACCATTACATTCATACTCACATTCCAAGAAGTAAGGAACATCACTTATTTATTCTTGATGACTAGAAAAAATAAAAAACTTATCTAGTAATGCATCATGAAAATAAAGCATACTGATCATCATGCATTACTACAAAAATACCTAGTTGAGAAGGACTTGGATCCTCTAATTTATCTTCATACATTGCCTTAGCCACTAAGCAACTTGGTTCCTCTATGATATCTTCATGAACTAGATCATGAACCAAGTGAAGGTCTATTTCACAAATATTGTGACAGTGGGACAACTGATCTACATCATTATTTTCATCAAAAGAGTTTCTATCCCAATCACTGAAGACATAGTCCCCAATACTGTCATGATCACTATCATATCTAGCAGAAAAAGGAAATGGATGTGAACAAGAATTTTGTTCATCACTGCAATCTCTATAACAGGAAAACACATTGTCATGTCCTTCAACTTCTTCTTCTGTAGAGCCACTACAAGAGGGGACTTTTGGCACACATGGGTCACATTGATCACTTTGAACACTAGCCTCATTATCAGTGTCAAAGAATACATCAAAGGGTAGTTGGAAATCAAAGTCCACAATAGGTGCAAACCTTTGGAACTCTTCAGCAAAAAGTGCTGATAGCTTTTCACTGCTCAATGGACATTGGGCCTTATCTTGATCTTCCTCAACTTCATCCCTATTGTAGAAAACATCATCCTTGTCCAAGACAAGAATGGACATCTCTAGCCTTAAATCACCTTGTGTGAAGCAATCACTGTAGGAATCATCATCTGCATCATATCCAATACTCTGCCCTTCACACAAAACATCATCATATCAGGACAAGAAAGCTGCCTTCACATGTTGAATAGAAGAAAAATCTGTAGACAGATTGGAAATATTGTCAACTTCAAATTCATCTTCAGCATCCTCATATGCACTGACCTCAACATCAACTTGATAGTTAATACTCTTTGCATAATGAGAATCAACATCAGAAACACTGGCCTCTTCATGATCATTATAAGGAACCACCAGTCTCTGTAATCTTATGTCCTCCTCTAACTGCCAGATCTCAGCTTTTTTCTCTGCAATTTTCTTCTTGAGAGTAGAAACCTCATCAAAATGTTCTATAAACATTTCTCTCAATACATCCCAAGAAGGGATTGAACATGAAGGAAAGGATAGGAACCAATTCCTTGCACCATCAGTAAACATCTGCACAAGAAATCTCATAGAAACATCTTCATGTTCAATATCTATTTCACCAAAAAGACCCATAACATTATCTATATGCTGGCTTGCCGAAACAAATCCATTAGCTATGAATCTAGGCAAGCACTTTCCAACCTCAGTAGAGAACTCATTAGGGGCACCTTCAATGCCATCAAAACAAAATGGCCTGTATTCCTCCACGAAGAACTACCCACTACTATTTATCCCTTTACACAATAGTGCTAAACACCTAATAGGGACACATTCTCTTACAACTGATTTTTATAAAAACATGACATATGAAAACCAAAATACCTAGAAGTTTTACAGTAGGAACTTAGCTTGTTAATTGGAAGTAGGGCAGATCTAGAGCTCACTTTGGAACTCCATTAGGTTGTTTTCTTTGTAGAGTTTCCACCTCCTTAAAAAGGAATGTATTGCACTTTTCTTTGTATCTTCTTCCAATCAACCAAAACCACTAGGATTTGCACTATTTGTCAGGGACTACACTGATCAAATAGAGAACTCAGAGTCACCACTCAACACTTAGTGAGAAGATGTTACAAATGTGTTTTTTCTATTTGACTCTGTACTATGGCCACCAGAGATTATGATTTCTTTAACAAAATTTGTTGTCCTTCCCTAGCAGAGTTGCCATTTTGTTGGCCTTTAAACTTGTTCCCACACAATGTTAGGTTTACACTATGATTGGAAAACTGGTTAGTCTTCACTCCAAAGTCTGACAAGGAAAAATGGCCAATTGATGAGGACAAAGAGCATGCTCCTTCTTCTTTGAGCTCCACATCACTTAGGCGGGTATTGCCTTATCTGCACACTCAAGACTCTTTTTGATACACAAAAGGTCTACAGATAGATTATTGTGGAATAGTTTTCAGACTCCTTTAGGTATCCTGTACCCCAATGAGATCAAGCCTTATGCAATAACCTATTTGCATAGAATGAGTCTGAAACCTAGAAACCTACTCTAACAACATGAAAGGGAAAGGTGGTGCTTTACTTTGAATGAATTAAATTTTGAGTTGAATGGACCCCTGAAATACCGTAAGTTTCTCATAGACCAGTGCCTTATCCAATGAGCAACAGAGTCAAATATCTCACTGCAATAGAGGGCTATGCAACAAGAAGACAATACATCCTAATATGTTAGTGCCTTACACCAAACATACACCACTAATCAGATCTCACTTCAACAATCCACCTGTGTACCTAGATGTGCTATCACCTATTCAAAGGATTTTAACCCTCCCCTTAGAAAAGACCTATAAACAAATAATACATTAATTAGCATCCATTGAAAGACAAGCATAAAACACCCTTGATACCCCAGCTCATACACATCTGAAAACCAATCTTGAACTTAGTTATCTTTGCGAGAATAACTCTATTGCAGACACATAGGAAATGCAAATAGAAAGGCTAAAAAACCCTTGATGCTTCAATCAATAAGTTCAGGATTCAAATGGAGACAATCTGATAGTAGTACAAATATATTAAAATCCCATACATAAGATAGACTATTACAATTTGTATTATATTCTCAAAACCAGAAAGGAAAGAGGGAACACCCTATATGTAGAGAAGAAGGAAATATTTATAGGGAAGAACATTCATGGAACTAGAGAAATGGAACCCCTTAGATTACCAAAAATTGGAACCCTTTAAAAATCAAAATTACTACAATATATACCACTAGTCATCTTGGAATCCCAAAAATTAGGATGCAACAAGCTATAGATGACTAGGGTAAAGGTTAGGGTTTTCACCCACCAAACCAGCTAGATTTAATCAAGAATTTATTACATTGGAGGAAAACCAAGTGATCAGATCTAAGAATGATCTTCATTAATGAGAAATCTCTGAGTATTGTATTGAAGATCATGAAACCACCATGTTAATCAATCTGATCACCTCACCTGCAACATGCCTTGAGCAACTCTTTCATGGTACAAACCCCCTGCAATCAATTTTCAAACCCCTGGACCACACTGCACCAGTCGATAAGATCAAATCAACCAGATCCAGCTGCCTAAACATTAAAAATTAGTCCTTCAGTTGCTCAGAAACCTTTTAAAAATTTGAGTCAGGAAGAAATGACTATATTTTAGCACCAGATAGCATATCGATGGCCAACATTCAAATCTGGATCAACTTTATATCAAGACCGTAAGATCTCTTCACTTTTCTTGGGCTTCAACTTTGCCTTTAGTCATGAGATCACACAGTCATCTCATTAACCTCAAGTTACCTTAGTGATTTAGCAACTAAAAAGTCTCATGATCTTGCGGTCTACTCCCAAGCCACCAAACTATTCAGAGATCACATGACTGAAGAAACTCTAAGTCGCGCGATCAAAATACTAACTACATTATTATTGGGAGACTACGTGACTGAGGCCCTCGCTGAATAGACTTTCTTTATTCCCTAATTTGGTGACAACAGGAGCTTTTCAAATTTATCTGGCGACCCAATGACTAAAGTCCACCTAAGATATATACTTTTCATTATGAGGTCTGGTGACTAACTAGGAATCTCCCAATCACTGAATCACTTTGACTTTTCAAACTTCCTTCTAAGATCTTGCGACCACTATCGATCACCATCCTTACTTCATCCTATAGTCCACATTAAGTCATGAGAGAATCCATGACTTAAATATTTGATTCAGCGACCATGAGACTAACCATGTCACTGAATCACTGGAGGTTATCTACTTAGCCGTCAGGAACCTGAGACTCCGAGACCACATAGTCATTGAGTCACAGAATCAAATACTTAACTGGCAGGGAAAACATGATGTTAACCCTTGTTAACCCAACACAATCTAGAGACTTAGTGACAAAGAGCTTCACTGAATCTCATAACATTTTTATTGACTGGGGTTAAGTCCTAAGAACATGCGACTGAGACAAATCACCAAGTCGCAGAAAGATTTCTTTATCTTGAGTTAGATCTTGAGATTAAATACTAGCCATTGATCCTCCTCTTTATCTTGTAGCCATCGACGATCCTGGCTCAATCTCAGAATGTTAGAATACTTAACTATTTGATCTTGAGATTGAGTGACTGAAGAGATTTTTAACCACCCACCAGGTCACTAAATGTTTTACACTTAACCGCTGGAAATAAGAAATTGTGAGACAACCTTTAGTCACCAAATCGTAGAATACCTTTAACCTCACAACATACTAATATCAATGGCTGTCATATGATTGCATAGCCTGGGAAGATTCCATACGATCACGCGCCAGCCATTAGATCAAAAGTAATTTGAAAATCAGGCCCCACTGACAGCGCATCCAACTCATTGCTCTACAACCAATAACCATCAGACACCTCAGCATAATCTAACATCAGGTCCACTTGGATCATCCCTATCTGACATGGGCCTACATTACAAGATTCAGTGACTAAAGAGAAGATACAAGCCGCTCACAAAGTTGTGGAACCAAAACACTAACCGATTAAGGACTCAGAGACCTGGCGACTAACTGCCAGCGGAGTCACTAAAAGCTTTGGACATAACTACTAAAATCAAGAGATCTCATGACCAAAGGAATCTCCCAATCACCGAATGAAAGTGCTGACCATTGGAGGACTTAGAGATCTGGAGACTGCATAAAAATACTGCTGCCTCTATCTGAAGACTTGGTGACTAAAGCTCTTTTCCATACAAGACATTATCGTGACAGTTGCTAGATCTTGAGAAAAATATACTGAGACCTAGAGACTAAAGGGGGTAATCGCTAAGTCGTTTGATAGTAAAGAATATTCCTAAAACATTAAGAGATTGTGTGACTAAAGGGGGTCATGAAGTCACGACATTAAAAGAAATATGCTGAATTTGTCAGGAGATTAGGTGACCGACTGAGAGGATAAAATGCACACATGCTTTTAGATCACTTAAGTGGCCTGGAAAAGGTATTGAAGAATTAGAACAGGGCCTGGATAGACTAGGGTTTTTTCCTTCCAATAGCTATAATTTTGAAATAAAGACCTAGGGTTTCAAGCCAGAGACAAGGAAAACAATTCAGAGGCCAAAGAAAACATTTATAGCCATGGAAAATTTTGCAGGTACTAACAATTCATTTTTGGAAAAAAGAGTGGTGAGAGGGAGTTGAACACTCGACCTCTCAAGCCAACCCTTTTTCCTATCTACCTACCCTTCCCTCTCTAACCAGTTAGTCTATGTGTTTTCTTCAAAGTAGTTGTTAAAGAAAATCATATTATCTCATTTATTTTATCTTATGTGTTTTTTTAAAAGATTTTACATTATGATGACATTTGAATTTTTACTAACATAATTCTTTTTAGGTTCTATTTTTAATTTACCCTAAATTACTAAAATGAAATATTATAATAGGTCAATTATTTTGAAATATGTTATTTTTTATTTGATTTAAAGCATTTAAATAGTGCTAAAGCTAAAATTATTTAATATTTTGACATTGCAAATTTTGGTTTTCAAAAGTATTTAATCAAAATACTTTACTTCACCCAATGTAAATTATTTGGATTATCATTCTAGGGTAAGTTTTCCCTTTTATTTTCTAGGGTGAATTAAAATAACTCTTGTACTTGAAATTTAGGAACAAATTTATATGAGGTACATATTATTTCAAATTTTGAAAAATGTTTTAAGAGGGAAATGTATTATGTTTGAAATCTGAAAATTAAAATTCAATTAAAATATAAAATTATATTATCTTTTCCTATTAATATATTGTTATGTATAAATAGATTTTAGGGTTGCCTTATTAAGCTTATATTGCTATGTATAAATCTTTTCCTTTAAATATTATTGACTTTTAAAATAAACTATTGGATGTTATTAACCTTATATATGACATAAGGATCATTATAGAAATTTGAAAGTGTTATTAAATTATACTGAGCCTTAGGTGAAAAGTTTATTTTAAAGATACTTGATTATTGATTTGGTGTGTAGGATGTTTTGATAACTTAGCAAATTATCCAAGGAATTGACAAACATACATTTCATTATTTGTAAATATAGGAAATGTTTTATTCCCTCAAACCATTTATATGGTTAATTTGTTGTGATTTCTTAGGATTAGTTATAGGATTAGGTATTTGTGAAAAGGTGTGACTTTTCATGGGAAACTTTTGAAGTAGATATAAATATTGTGTCATTTGAAATTCAAGTACAACAAGAAAATTTTGAGAAAAGCTCTAGTAACTGCAATTTTGAACCACTATGTACAAAATTTTAAATGTCAAATGAGATAAGTTCTTTTCTATTTATTTGAAGTTATATGTTATTTATTTTCAGTTAGTCCTTCGGATATTCTATGTATTAAAGTATTTCACTATATTATATTCCCTGAGTATCATAATTCAAAGTTAACATATAGAGTAGGAATATTAATTGTAATATCCATGTATCTTCTATTGTTATTATCGGTCTCTTAATTTGAGTTAAATTCATTGAGATTAGCTGTAAAGATTGATTTGAAGTATAACTCAAGTGGAAGCCTGTGGATTGATAATCTTTCTTTATTAAAAGGGGAACCCTCTGCAACAAACCCTAAGCTAACCACCTTGTGACAACCTCTGAACTATTTACAAGTTAGATCACAACCCACTACCTTGCATGAACAATCAAAAAGGATTTCACAAGTCAAGGAACATGGATCTGCAACACAAATTTGTAAAGGAAACTCAAATTTTGCATCGATCAACCCAATCAAGCTTCGGCTCAACAAGGTCAACTTCTTCCCAAGAAGATAAATCTTCAGCTTTGATACCACATGACATAGTAGATAATGGTGGATTCAATTAAGGATAGTCCAAGCCTTGTAGCGAACATCAACACATTGGAAAATACTCAAAACAACAAGAGATAATAAAAAATAAACTAATATTCATTAATAACTAAGCTTACAAGAAACATTTCAAGCTATCAAGCCTTCTCGATAATGGCCAGTTACATCAAAACTAAAACAAGATCAACAAGGATCCAACCTTCCCTAGCTAGCCCAAATTTGTAGCAACAAAAACAATTGGTTGGACTACAAAGGCAGAACTAAAATTGAGCTCGCAAGCCTCCAAGCAATCTCCTTGTTACCAAAACAATACTAGATTTTCTATTACCAATATCATAAATACTATCTGATCTGCTATCCCTCACGAACTTCTAACCTCCTACCTTTGCCTCCCTAAACACTACCCATACCTTATATACTACTCAACCACTAGTTGTCTTCACAACAATAATTAATTACAAAATATCAGTTGGCCCTCAAGTAGCCTTTAAAAAATATATTTCTTCATGTCAGACTTCAAACAGTCTTTAGATCTACATAAAAGAATGCAAAATGACAAATTTAGGTCCCCACACATTTAACGATCAATCTGGATAACTCTTGGAGTATGACCCAAATTAAATGCACTAGTCAGGCAAGCCGATTCACCCAAACAAAAAAGTCAGTCAACAAGAACACTAAGTGCTAGTACTAGTTGATAACATAACACTGAGATCTAGTCATTAATAGAGCACACAACTCCTTAATCGAGAAACAAATACATCGAGTCACCAAGTTTGTTGATGAAGCCAAGAAGACACCCAATCAAGAACTATCACCGAGTGATCACCAACCACTGAGATCCATCGGTGAAGCCAAACAAGCTACAACCAAATAAAAATATATTTTTGGTTGATACAAGATTGCCAACTACCCTATGATGCTCTTGTATCAATCTATAAATGATAAATTTGATTCCATTCCAAGGGTCAAAATAATTGATTAATTTTTTTTCCATATCTATTGTTGCATTCTTTCTTATTGTTTAGTTTCTCTATTAGTTTTAATATATTAAAGCTCCCTTGGGGCCATGGATGTACCAACCATTGATTTTGAATCTCTAACTTAATTAAGGAAAAAAATATAACCTTTTTTGCTGCAATACTTATGTCTTTGATTCCAGATTTTGTGATTATCTTTCATGTTGTATTCTTCTCTAGTGTCCTTTACTCAAAGTTCTTTGGTATTTAGATGAAATTATTTTATTTCACTACTTATGTATTCCTAGTTGATGATCATGCATATATTTAGTACCATTACCAGTTCTATAATGCCCCGCTAGGGAACCCAAGAGAACTTAACCTAAACATGCATCTAAGTTTGGAGAATAATTTTTTAAAAAAAAGTTAACATAGAAGAACACCAAAGTTTTACAATGCAGAAGCAATACAATGAAATGAAAAAATCACTTAGGTTACAACTCTCAAGGATTCCAGACGCACAATGTATCCAAAACAACAAATAAACACAATAGGCAAAATCCTCCATAATCCAAAGCATAAGCTTTCCCAAAATTCTCCCCCCAAAACCTGTCTAATCTCCAAATGAATGCAATTTTCCCCTATTAGGGATTCAACTCCACCATTCATGCAAACCTTAGATGACTCACAATACAACTCCTAATCAAAGTCATACTCTTGAGTTGAAAGAAATTGCTAATTAATAATTAAATATATCTTTTAATTGTGCATAACTCAACTTAGTCTCCTAAAGACAAGTTGTCTCCTTTTTAAAATAAATAACATTCAAACTCAATAAAGCACATGTTAATATTAAAATCTATTATTAAATAATTTAATATTCCAAATATCATTAAATCATAAAATTTAATAATTTAAAAACTAATGGACAATATTAATCCCATTTTCACAAAATTAATTAATTAAAACCAAATATCTTAATCTTTGATTTTTAATTAATTAATAATCATACAAAACATAGGAAATAAATTTAATATTATTTTCCAATTATAATATTAATTTTCATGACTATAGAAAAATCACATAATCAAACAACAATAAATCAAGATCATCAAATAAACATACAAGCTTAAGATAGAGATTCCACGAACTTTGTCAACCTGACAAATTCAGATAGGGTAGTCAATATATACTTATCCAACAATTAGGATAAACAGGCTTAGGATAGGGTTTTGGATCCGTGTTATCTCCCCTCTCTTACCATTTGAGATATTGCGATAGGGTACGCTCATCCTAACAATTTAGGGAAGATGATGCTTGGTACCAGTGAACCTGTATACAACACCCACATGTACAAACATATATAAATATATAACAAAAAATGGCGGGCATCAGCCAATCATGTGGATCTCACAAGCAAGTAACTATGACTCTGTCCCTCAACCACATCAGGCATGTCAAAGAGAATATAAAACAAACACACCAACCATACACATGGAAGTATGGGATCAGTAAAATCATAAGCATCAATGATTTCCTAACATATAATCTATCATCTTAGATTAATTACAATATTTATAAAATCAAACTAGAGGTGGGGTTCTACATCCACCCCCCCTAGGATTAGGCTTACTCCTGGAAGCCTACAAATAGATAAGGGTACATATCCCCCAATCACAAAGCATTTACTAAAAAATAAAGCATAACATCTGAAATCAAGTCATAAGGTAGGAACATGATATGCAGTCATTAAGATCAATATAATATCTGGTTAGGAACAAACTGAAAATCACATTGATCAATCATTCATTTACAATTCAAATAAATCAAATCCTTAATTCATTCATCATCATATAAAACATCTAGGTTCAATCGCATAAAGAACACATTCATATCTATAACAAATAATAAAATTGAGGAGTTCGTGAAAATCTATCTAGTTAATGCAACACTTATGCAAACACATAGGATACACAATGATTCTAATATCTCACAACAAACATAGTACCATCTCTACGATGTCCTCCCTTATACATACTATCAGGGGTTCATGATGAACATGATAGAAACAACACTTATCATAGAACAAGGCCAAAATACCAAACATTTGGAGTAGCCACCATAAAACTTAAAAGGTAAAACCCAAACGGGGAAAATCATAAGTCCAACATTAAGTTATGAGAGCTCTCAATTTTCAACAATAAATTAAGTGTGACTAGCATCACAAAATAGATAGAAAAAAGAGAGTTAGGTGCTAATCCAATCATAAGAAAGTTCAAAAATTTAAATGCTAGCCCATACACAACACGAACAATTCATCAATCAACCAAAAATAAATCATCAAACATAAAATATCCACATAACAAGGTGACTAGAGGTAGCCACACTCAAGGGAGTAATCACTTCATGACATCCAAAGGTACTTCACCCTAGATGCATTAGAGAAGGTAACCATGCACAATAAAGAGTCCAATCACCTTTGACAATCACTAGGCAAGTGATATCTCAAAGACATTTAAGAGAAGCAAGAACATAATTGTTTAGATGTAATTTAATGGTTATCAAACACAAAAGAGTTATATATATATGTTTGGTTTCAAATTTTATAGTTAGACATCTAATGGGCACATAACTTCTCAGAGTTCCCAGTGTAGAGCTCGGTGCTCTGATACCAAGTGTAATGCCCTGCTAGGGAACCCAGGAGAACTTAACCTAAACAAGCATCTAAGTTTGTAGAATAATTTTTTTTTCTAAAGTTAACATACAAGATAAATATCAATGCTGAAGAAATTAGCATTTACTCACATTAATACAATAACCAACATAGGTTACAACTCTTAAGGGTTCCTCGACGAAGATTACTTTAACATAAATTAATTAATTTAGATCAGGCATAATTACAAAACTCATATAAACCAATGAAATTTAAAAGCATCATCACACATAAGAAAACATAAATACAACTGGTACCATAAGGTGTCCATAAATCTACATCCACTGCACATGTCGTAGGGTATGTAATATAATAATAGAAAAGAAGAACACATGACATCTCTGAAGAACTGATACAAAGATATGAGATCTCAAAGAAGAAGATCAAGAAGAAGAAGAATTACACCTCTCCAATAATGAAGATCAAGAAGTCACAACTGCAACAAGGATCATCCAGCACTGGTACACAAATGTCCGAATCTCAAATGGTAAAAGAATCACTACCACTCAACCTCGTGAACCTAAATGGTCCACTCCCACCATGTTGAGGAGATAACAATAGATCCTACTCAGATAACAATCATCACATAAAACAAGCTAAGGAAAAGATCCTAAAATCTCTCTAACTCAAGGTGAAAGGTAATAATGCCATGAAAGACTCACTATTCCAGAGGCAACCGACACATGTAGGATAACTAGACTATGCATAGGAAGGTGTCATCATGTACATCTAACCCTTGAGTTTTGTCTTGGTAATCTTACTGGATCCCGGCACCCAAGTGACCATACATGGTGTCAATGACCTCTCATACAGATGAAGTCATCGACTATGCCAACTCATACCTTAAAAAGGGGCTAGTCATCTTCTCCATTCCCACCTTAGTCTGTACTAGCACTAAGCCAGGGTGAGGAAACCATATCTTATTAGGTTCATTTTTAAATCTCTCAATGTTATATTTAGTTATCAATTGATTAAGATACTTAACAATAAGTGATCCTGGCAGCCACTTGTGGGCCCTGACGCTTATTGCAAGCCACCTCCTACTACATATCTAGGTAAACTACCCTAGGCTCATAGATCTCACATAGATCACAAAAAGATAACAATGTCCCTCAGGATTGTTCCACAAAATAATAAGAACATACTGGTTCTCACATAACCATGATATCACAAAACACTCTCAAAGTGTTCATGAAAGAAAAATACACATGATCCCATGGATCAGACATAAACAATCAATACCTTATTCTCCTCTATAGAATATGAAGTAAAACTCATTACAACAAGAGCCCAAATGGTTAAATCAGGTGATGATCAAAATACACACACACATCATACCATAATACTAAAAACATATCTAATTGACACATACTCCGGCCTCTATTTTACCCCTTAGGTCATCTAGTATCTTGAAAATACAACAAGCAAAAGAAGACACTCTAGGCACGAAGAAGACACATTTGCACCATAGAAAACTAAGATCTAATTTCATAAACACTTTAATTTCCATAATGAACATAATTGAATCTAAGTATAGAATAGTGTAAATCTACTGAGATAAGCTAATCATAAACACTAATACAATGTCATAATGAAGGAAAAATTCCCTAGAGACTACCTAGGGTTCTAACCAAATAAAACGCCCAATTTCGATAGTTACACATCTATTTCCAAAATGATTTCAATCTATGTGCATATCATCACCTATCATATATATACATCCTGATTATCATATGAACAATGCATTTAAAAATATTTAGTCTAATAAAAAACAAATTATATAATTTAATATACTATTAAATTAATTTAATACATAAGCGTATTAAAACAATAGTTTGAAAGAATAAAAGAATAATAAAAGTATTAATTTGAAAGATTCAATTTAAATAAATACTAAACAAAACTTAATTAACTATCTATTAAATTATGTTTAATAAAAATTATAATCAAATCAAAATTTCAATGTTAAATAACCTCTAATATTAAAATCTTTAATTTTCAATATTAAACAAACAAAAATTATAAAAAAAACATAAATTAAAATTAAATATGGGGTGAGGGACAGTGGTCCTCACCACCCCCTACCCAACTAATGGGCACACAACTTCCCAAAGTTCCCAATGTAGAACTTAGTGCTTTGATACCAAATGTAATGCCCCACCAGGGAACCCATGAGAACTTAACCTAAACATGCATCTAAGTTTGCAGAATAATTTTTAAAAAAAAGTTAACATAGAAGAACACCAAAGTTTTACAATACGGAAGAAATACAATGAAATGAAAAAATCACATAGGTTACAGCTCTCAAGGATTCCAGATGCACAATGTATCCAAAACAACAAATAAACACAACAGGAAAAATCCTCCATAATCCAAAGCACAAGCTTTCCTAGAATTCTCCTCCCAAAACCTGTCTAATCTCCAAGTGAATGCAATTTTCCCCTATTAGGGATTCAACTCCACCATTCATGCAAACCCTAGATGACTCACAATACAACTCCTAATCAAACTCATACTCGAGTTGAAAGAAATTGCTAATTAATAATTAAATATATCTTTTAATTGTGCACAACTCAACTTAGTCTCCTAAAGACAAGTCTCCTTTTTGAAACAAATAACATTCAAACTCAATAAAGCACATGTTAATATTAAAATCTATTATTAAATAATTTAATATTCCAAACATCATTAAATCATGAAATTTAATAATTTAAAAACTAATGGACAATATTAATCCTATTTTCACAAAATTAATTAATTAAAACCAAATATCTTAATATTTGATTTTTAATTAATTAATAATCATACAAAATATAAGAAATAAATTTAATATTATTTTCCAATTATAATATTAATTTTCATGACTATAGAAAATCACATAATCAAACAACAATAAATCAAGATCATCAAATAAACATGCAAGCTCAAGATAGGGATTCCACAAACTTTTTCAACTTGAAAAATTTAGATAGGGTAGTCAATAGATACTTATCCAACAATTAGGATAAATAGGCTTAGGATAGGGTTTTGGATCTGTGTTATCTCCCCTCTCTTACCATTTGAGATATTGCGATAGGGCACACTCATCCTGACAATTCAGGGAAGATGATGCCTAGTACCTGCGAACTTGCATACAACACCCACATGTACAAACATATATAAATATATAACAGACAATGGCGGGGATCGGCGGATCGTGTGGATCTCACAAGCAAGTAACTATGACTTCGTCCCTCAATCACATCAGGCACGTGAAACAAAATATAAAACAAACACACCAACCATACACATGCAAGTATGGGATCAGTAAAATCATAAGCATCAATGATTTCCTAACATATAATCTATCATCCTAGATTAATTACAATATTGATAAAATAGGACTAGGGGTGGGGTACTACAATTTCTCTGTATTCCAAGCATTGTTGATGTCTAGAAGTTCATTATATGATTATAAGTAGATGTTATTCTTAACTCTGGTCTATCTTTTAGTATTTATTCATTGAAGCTAATGGATACTTGCAGGGAACCCTATCCCTATTCTTAATTTATGATTCTAGATGAGCATAAAACCAACAAGCCCCTTATTATAAAAAATCATTTATCCAATCGAACCATTATTGCACCATCATGAACTTACTATCAGGTTCTTGGAGGCTAGGAGAGATCTCTATCCAATAAACCTCTTTAGGAAAATTTGGCTGGTACCCTGGTACCTGGTGACAACTCTCTCACTATTGGTGAGGTCATTACAAAGTCTCATCAATAATTACTTTTGGTCTTTGTACCTAATGTAATATCAACATTTGAGCTTCCCAAGATTCTATATTTTCCATTCTTGAATTATAGATAATAACCTTTATCAAATAGTTGTCCAACACTCAAGAGATTATGATTTAGACCTTTAACATATTAAACATCATCAGTATTGTTGTTACCATCAAGAGTTATGGATCATTTTCCATAGATCAGAGATGGAGTGTCATCACAAAATCTCACAATGCCACCATTATATCTTTCTAACTTCACAAACTTGTTCTTATCTTCATTCATATGATGTGAATACCCACTGTTAATTATCCATTCATCTTTCTCCTCAACATGTGTAGCAAGAGACCTTTCTACATTCATGCAACTAGTAGTCTCACTAAGGATCAAATCTTCTTCATTAATAACAATAAACATCTATTCATCATTACTGTTACCACATGTCTTAGATTCATCATCACTCACACCTTCATCAACTGGATATTAACATTTCTTCTAATATCTAGGTTGGAATCTCATGGGTTCATGTTTTTAAACTCTTTCTAGACACCTTGAAGAAAAATGACCAATTTTATTACAAGAAAAACATTTAAGAGGTAACTTTCCTCATACTTATCAACACCTTTAGGAAAGGTCTTGGAAATACGAGCTTCTAGTTCTTGAATCTTTCTCTCTTCTTCTTCAATCTCTTCCTAATCCTTTGCATATCTAGATGTAATCATAGAATAAATCTCCCCTTATCCTTAGAAATATTAAGTTTGAATTCAGATTTGAATTTAGGAATTTCATTACTAAATTCACTCATCTCAAAACTAGATATCTTACCAACCAACATTTCTCTTGTCACATTTGTCACTATCCAAATCTCTTAAATAGTAGAAACCTTGTGTCTATAAGAAGGAGGAAATGACCTTAGTAGCTTAGAAATAGTCTATCTTTCCTCTATAATTCCACCAACATGTATGATACCACAAAAAATCTCATTAATATTGTCTATATAAGAGGCATTCTTCTTATCTTCTCTCATCTTCTATGATTTATACCTTTCCTTCAAACTATCCAACTTAGCTTTCTTCATAATGATATCACCTTCATGCAAGGTCTATTACTTCATCCAAATCTCATGTGTAGTCTCCAATTCCATAACATTTGTATACTTTGTATCATATAGGGTTCTCACCAATGCTTCCTTATCTACAATGTTGTATTCATCTTTCTTCTTCTCATCAGCAATAACAATAGAAAGATTTGTAGGAGTGGCATATGATTTTTCTATGATCTCCCTTTAGTGGTCTCTAATGCATCTTAAATGTTTCTTCATGCATCCATTCCATATAGAATAGTTAGTTCCATTAAATATCAAACTCTCCATCTTAAAATATTCTATCTTGGATCTCCTCAAGAACTTAATCATACCAAAGAGGAACTATCATTGATATCAATTGATAGAAAGAAGGTAGAACACAATTGAGGGGGGGGGGAGGGGAGTGAATCATTTGTATCCAAACACTTTATTATTTAACCAACTTAAACCTTAAACCTTAGATGTGATAAATAAGCATACAACCAAAGATCCAAAATACATTAGAAACACATAACACCAAGACTTTTTCCATGCAAAATCCTATTAGGGGAAAAACCATAGTGGGGATGGAACCCATAAGATGATGTACTTTGTTAAAATAACTATACTCTGTTAAAGGTATTCAAATGGGAATGCACTTTCATTCAAGCATACTTCTTAGAGATCACTTTTTAAAAATAATAAGGGCTACAACAACAAGGAAGGCTTACTACCCTACAAGAAATATATGGACTACAATCCACAATGGATAACAATCCACAAATCATGAACCAGATAATAGCATCTTCAACATGTTTGGATCAATTCCAATAAAGTATATATTACAATCATATCTCTACCTCAATTACATATTCCACTCATATACTTTTTCTCATGCCTTCACACCCATGTACATGATCTGTAAAGGGATATAATTACATTTATACAATTAATCAACCTTGAAAAAATAGGTAAGGTTGGATAAAATCTCACAACTTCAATTACAAAATTACAATCATACATGATACAATATTAATGAAAACCAATGAATGTTAGCTAAGACATGGAACTATCCCAAATCTTCATCCTCAAATATGCTAGGAATCCATAAATCATGCCTCAAACATTCACAACAAATGATATCACCAAGTAGGCCAAGAATAAGAAGAATATGAACTTGCCAATAAAAAATCACCAAATTTGATAAACTCGATCAATGAAAACCAAAAAAATAAAAATAAAATGAAATAGTTCAACATCCAAAAGAACCATGAATAACCACATGAACATCCACATCATATCTAATATCTGAAATCATCAACATCTCTGAAACAAACCTCAAGAAAGCAATAATAACCTCTGCCAATCAAGAAAAATTGCTCGTGAACCTCCAAATTATGAACCAATTGAGTTGAGGAAACACATCAATGTTCTAAACATACCACATAGTTCCACATACAAAAATATTAAAATATTAAACCATAGTGACCAAGAAACTAAAATACTATCACCACTGAACATCTAGAAATACCAGTCTCAACACAAAAATGAATAATTCACTAGAATTATCATGAAAACCTCTGTATATTGACATGAATCAACTACAACATCTCTCAACACCATTGTCACATTTATAGATTTGGATCTTAAACATAGTAACCATAGCAAACCAATCATCTCACTGAACATCTCAGGAAAACTGCCACAAATAGTAGAAATATGTTGACATCAATGATAAAAAAATTAATACCAACACATTTATGCATGATATTCCAATAATCTTCCAAGATAATCATTTATTCGTATGCCAATACAATTCTTAATAGGTATCATATTATAATCAGGCCAATAATTCCACTGTATAGAATTTATCATACTCTCTCCGGAGATCCACCCTAGAGAAAAAAAAACCAAGCATTAATTATGAATGGAAACCTCATCATTACCAAATTTGATAATCTCATCTCACCTCTCATTATAAAGGATTTATTTAAGCTTCTTGGGTCATTTCTAAAAGTTAATATAAGACCATTCTTGATAATTAAGGCCTAAACTATCCATATGGTCAATATTGTTGTTTTCTTCCCTCAAAGTGTGGCTAATCTCATAATTCCTAAACATGGACAAAATTCTCTTACAATCCTCCAAAATATGTAGCAGATACCATGGAAAGCCATCACTTCCTTTTAAGTAGTCCTTTATTAGCTTTGAGTCTTCCTCGAGGATTATATTATAAAAATTCAGTTATTTTATAAGTTTTATACCCTTCCAAGCTATAATAGCTTTAACCTTATTATTTGATCCAATACCTAGGTTTTTGCATAAACCTTAAATAAGGGTACCAGGTTCCAATCCCTAAAACACCACCTAAATTATAATTCATAGTGTTTCCTCTAGAACAACCATCCACATTCCATTTGATCCATCCTTCCTAGAGGGGGATCCATCTTATCAATATTATCTTTATTATTGTGGTCTAATTAATATTTAGGAGGTTTTGTTGTATTCCCTAATTCTATGTAACCCTCAAGTCTTAGAGACTATGAAATATTTTCCCTTTCCCAAAGGTAGCAACATTGATATTTTCCTTAATTTATTATTTTATAGTTTGGAATAAGATAATGCTCCTTCTTGATTGATCCCTACATACCTTGTTATTTCATTCCTTCCAGATATTCTATACGAGAAAAGGAGGGATTTAAGACAAAAGGTTTATGACAATGTATAAGATAAAATATGGATGGGGTCCTAGGGCAATGCCTTGCACATAAAAGAGACCCCAAAACCAATATTTTAAACATACATTTGAATTGTATTGATATAGAAAGTAAATGTAAATGATTAATATTGAAATTAAGAAATGAAGGTACTTACCTCCGAAAAAGAATCGGCTAAAAACCCTGTCAAACGATCTCAAAAACTGTTGATTCCCACAGCCTTAATCCAAAACTGCGAGATCTACAAAACCCAAAAATCTTTTTCTGAGATGAGATCAGGTCGACCTTGACCCTCATAAAAGGTCAAGGATTACCTCAGGAAAATGAAGGTCTAATTTGACTTTGTTCATGGATCTCAGAATTTCGACGAAAAGGGTATCCAAATCTACTCTTAGATCTGAAGTTCCGCACCTGTACCTACAAGAAAAAGAGGGTTTTTTTTTTTTTTTTTGGGGGGCTTGCCTCAGTCAAACCCCAATTTAGGAATTAACCTTGAAATTGAATTGAAATTGCTGGAGTAAACAAAGTAAATGGAACAATTCACCTTGCTTGAGTTGAAACCCTTGTGGAGGATTCAAATCCTTGAATCCACAAGAATGGATGAATGTAGAATCAAATGTAGGATGTCTCCAATCAATTATCTTTAGATCTTCAACACCAATCTTGAATGGATCTTGAACTTGGAAGAGGCTTGAATGGAAATGGAGGAATCTTCAACAAGAGAGCTCCATAGAGCTTGAATCCTTCAATGGCTTCTAATGGATCTCCTTGATGAATTGGATGCTTGAATGCTTGAAGGCTTGAAAGCTTGATATTCTTGCTTGCTTTCACTTGAGAGCTTGATCATGAAAGTGGATGATGAAAATGAGAGAGGAAGGCTCCCTTTTATAGTGATCTAGGGCACAAGAGGGGCCTCGTAGAAAACAATAATTAAGGGCCCATGGCACAAAACTCTAGAGAGGTGCACATGGAGAGGAAATTAAATTAAAGTCTTGACACAAAACTCTAGGAGGGGACCACCCTTAATATAGAAATAAAATAATTATTTAAGAGCCTTGTCACAAAATTTGAGGTAAGGCCAACCCAAAAGTTAATTTGAGCATTAGGCACAAAACTTGAGAAAGGCTAATCTCCAATAATAAATTAGGAATCCTATACAAGTATCAAGAAAGGTCCACCTCAAATATTAATTTGAGAATTCAACACTTAATCCAAGAAATAGTGGCCCTGAAGAGGGAAAATGCAGGATTTTGATGAAATCCTGAAACCGAAAGCAAACCCTAAAGATCTCAAAACCTAGGGTCAAGGTCGAGCTTGAACTTGACTAGGTCAGGGTCAAGGTTGATCCTGACCTAGTCAAGATTGAGGTTGACTTTGACCCCATAAGGTCAACTTTGACCTTAGGGTCAAAAACCTCAGGTTCATGGTCCAGAATGCTAGGAAAATGCTAGGAAGAAGTGGAAAATGGGGTAGAACAGGGGGAAAAGCTAGATCCAAGTTGAATATCCATTCAAGGCATTCAACATGACCCCAAACCACTTACTCAGAGGGCTAAACACTCTTAACATGGAAGTGCTTCCATTTTAAGATGATACAGACAATAGGGTGATTGAAGGGGTATTAGATCCATTGGTTAATGAACAATATCATAGAGCTTTCATTACCCACCCAACATTGATCAAGGAAATCAGCTAGTCCCACAACTCCTCAACATAGGCAAAAAGTAAAAATAGATGGTCAATACTTTCAAAATGAAAGTAACAGAGAACACACATATTCACTAAAGATAAGCCTCTTCTATTCATCTTATCAATTGTCAGTAGTTTTCATGGGCAATGGTTCACTAGAGGAAATTGATCATAGGGATAACATTTAGTATCCAAATCTAATTCCATATCTGGTTGTTATCTTCCTCTAATTCCAAAGCTCTAAAAGGTGGTCTAACTAAATAGTGGTATGAGGAATTATGTTTCAAAATGCATTTATCTTTGTTCAACCCAGAAAAGAGAGAGCAGTCAAGTAAGAGGAGAAACATAGGGTTTAAGTCTTCCTGCATACTTTTTCTAACTTGCCGGGGAATGCCTTAACTTTCTTGTAATTGATATTTTAAGTTCTTCCATAAAGCTTTGCCACATTTTCATTCAATGCAGCTACTAACCAAATTTCCATATTTTCTCACAAGACATCATGTAATCTATTTGAAGTTGTTATAGTCACCTAGGGGTTTATTTTGATACCAAATGTCCTCCTAGAACTTCGTATTATTGATGTAGAAGCATCTTGGGTCTTGAGCAATTTTGCATCACCAATTTTTTTTCCTATTTTCTTGTACCTTTCTAATGTTTGTTTTGTAGCCATTGCTGAAGTTGGTTTCTTTCGTTGTGAAGTTAATGCAGTGTTGAAGACCTAATCTTGAGCATTTTCCTAAGAGAGCACGTCCTAATTCATTTGGATCTTGAAGTTATCGCCATTTTCCTTGGGTATCAATTTTTCACTAGTTTTGAATGAAATGTGGAGTGTTTATCCTTGCATGGTTCCTTATGAGGAAATTGGATCTTGCGAAGTTCAGGATATGTTCTTGGATGATGTGTGGACCTAAATGTAACTTTGTAGTGTGTTGTGTTACTTCTTTCTTAGTTTTTGGTTTCTCTCCCTAAGTGGACCTATAATGTAATTAAATGTCTGATTGGATGACTTGTAGCTTTTGTGGCTATATATTTTGAGCTTGGGCTGATGTAGGAGGCAAGGGGAAAGTAGTAGTAGACTAGCATAGCATAAAATGTGAAGATTGTAAAAGAGATATGATGTGAGTTGTGATACTATTTTCATAATTCTTTGTATAAGACCAAAACCCAAAAGGCCTTACAGCTGGGCATGTTGATGATTTTATGATAGTTATACCAATGTAGTTTCCAATTTCCTTTCCTTATATCTATTGTGTTTATATTGTTGTATGTTATTTCTATATTGCTTCAGTGTGTAACTCTAAGCAAGGCTTATTTGTGGGTTTAAGTAGAGTCAATTCCACTTGATTCTGCCTTCACCTTCCCTCCCCTTGTGTTAGGTGGTATCAAAGAGAGTTATTTTATTGTGGATTGGATCATGGAGAACCTTATTGGATTAGTTGTAGGGTGGAAGATCTAAGATCTGACCTATAACTTGCTGAAGGTCACGTTCTTGCTGGAGCCTGATTGTCAAGATGGTTTGAGGTAGATGAAATGATAATGCTATCATGGATATGTTGAAGTAGATTCAACTAGGCTTGAAGCTATAGAGACAACCCAGAGAAGAGGCACACATCTTGAAGATGTTAGTGATGAAGAAGAAGCAACCCCTAATCTTGAACTTGAAGTTGAACAGGATGAGGAAAGACTCTTGAGAGTTTTGTCTAAGGCTAACTCCAGACCTATAGTTGAAGTTTCTTGTTATGATGGAAGACTTGAGACTGATACACTATTGGATTGGATCTTTGAGATGGATAAATACTTTGAGTATGAAGGTACTCCTGACAATAATAAAGTTAAGATAGCAGTCACAAAGTTGAAAGGTCATGCATCTCTTTGGTGGGATCATTTGCAAACTGAGAGAAAAAAGAGAGGAAAAGAAAAGATCAAGACATGGATGAAGATGCTTGGAAATATGAAGAAGTTCCTTCCAACTGATTACCAAGTTAGTTTGATCAGAAAGATGCAAAATCTAAGACAAAAGGACATGAGTGTGAAAGAATATATTGAGGAATTTAATAAATTAGATATCAGATTTGGACACGTGGATGATGAAGTTGAGAAGCTGTCTAGATACCTAAATGGCCTAAGGACATCAATTAAAGATGAGATCAATTATGTTAAAATAGATAGTGTGGAAGAAGCATAACAATTTTATTTAAAGGAAGAAGAGAGATTGACAAAGAGACATGAATAAAGACAAAGATGAGGAGGAGGTATATTTCAAAGAAGTAGAGGTAGATCTTATGGGGAAAGTAGTAGATCTGACAATGCAATACAAGAGAAAGGATGGAAAGATGAACCTTCTGGTAGAAGAGGTAACTACTCTAGAGGTAGCTATACTGGTTACTCTAAGAATAACAGTAGTGGGAAAAGAGAAGAGAAATCTTGGTTTAGAGGTACTTGTTACAAATGTGGTGAAGAAGGACATAGGGCCTTTGAATGTACTAATTCTGGAAAGAAGACTGGAGGTAATAGAAAAAATAATTTGGCTTGTGAAGAAGTTGGGAATTGTCTAATGAACCTAAATATGGTGAGAACTTGATGCTAAGAAAGATCTTGTGGAATGAAGAAGCTGATGAGGAATCTATTTTGAGGAAAAGTTTTTTCAAAACTAGATGTAAGATCGCTGATAAATTTTGCAAGGTAATCATTAACAGTGGAAGTTCTGATAATTTGGCATCTAAATAGCTGGTTAACAAATTATAGTTGCAGAGATGCCAAATTACTTCTAAGTGAACAATGCCTTGTTAAATTCAAAATTGGGAATTATCATGATGAAGTCTTGTGTGATATTATGCCTATGGATTGTTGTCATATTCTTTTGGGTAGACCTTGGCAGTATGATAGGAAAGATTTGCATGATGGTAGATTGAATCAATATACTATTTGGATGGATGGGAAGAAACAAATATTGTTGCCTTTAGTAGAAAATTTTGAGGAAAGTCACTGTACTACAGTCAGAGTATGTTTGGTTGAGGGTAAAAAGTTTGTAAGAGAATTGAAAGAGCATAATTTTTTTTATGCTTTGATTCCAAGAAAAATTGAGAAACAAGATGAGTTAGAACATACACCTGAGATTGAACCTTTGTTGAATGAATTTCATGACATCATTTCTGATAATGTACCTAATGGTTTACCTCCTATGAGAAGTATAAGTCACTGTATAGATTTGATACCTGGAGCTAGTTTTCCTGACAAAGCACCACATAGGTTAACACCTGATGAAAAGATAGAGTTGAATTGACAAGTGAAAGAATTACTTGAGAGAGGTTTGATTAGGGAAATTTTGAGTCCTTATGTAGTACCTGTTGTGTTAGCACTGAAAAAGAATGGGGAATGGAGAACATGCATTGATTCTAGAGCTATAAACAAAATAATAGTAAAGTATAGATTTCCTTTGCCTAGGATGGATAACATAAGGGATAGTTTGAGTGGAGTGAAGTATTTTACAAAGATTGATTTGAAAAGTGGATATCATCAGATTGGGATTAGAGAAGGGGATGAGTGGAAAAATACTTTTAAGACTAATGAAGGTTTGTATGAATGGTTGGTTATGCCTTTTGGTCTAACTAATGCACCTAGTACTTTCATGAGGCTGATGAATGAAGTTTTGAAAAGATTCTTCGGTAAGTTTGTGATTGTGTATCTTGATGAAATTTTGATATTCAGTAAGAGTAAGGAAGAAAACCTTGAATATATTAGACAAGTATTGCAAAGATTGAAGGAAGAAAGGTTGCTAATTAATTTGAAGAAATGTTCATTTATGAAAGAAGAGATTGTGTACCTTGGTTTTGTAATTTCAGCTGATGGATTGAAGATGGATCCTAAGAAAGTGAGAGCTATACTTGATTGGCCTACACCAGAGAATGTTTGAGAGGTAAGATCATTTCATGGATTGGCAAGTTTTTATAGGAAGTTTATCAAAAATTTCAGTTCTATTTGTAATGCTATGACTGAAACCATGAGAGGAGATAAAAGGGATTTCAAGTGGACACATGGAGCACAAAAGAGTTTTGAAACTTTGAAAAAGAATTGTAGAATTACCTACACTTGCTTTGCCTGATTTTAGTAAAGTTTTTCAAGTTGAATGTGATGCTAGTGGAAGTGCAATTGGAGATGTTTTGAGTCAAGAAGAAAGACCTATAGCTTTCTTTAGTGAGAACTTGAATGATGCTAAGATAAAATATTCAGTTTATGACCAGGAATTCTTTGCTATTGTTCAAGATTTGAAGAAATGGAGACATTATTTGATGCCTAAAGATTTGGTGTTGTATACTGACCATAAAGTTTTGCAGTATTTGGGAAGTCAGAATAAATTGAATTAGAGACATATGAAGTGGGTAGAGTTCTTACATAATTTTTCCTTTTCATTAAAACATAAGAGTAGACAGTCAAATAAGGTTGCTGATGCCTTGAGCTGAAGAAGAAGTTTTTTGACAGAGATGATAGTTGAGGTATTTGGTTTTGATGATTTGAAGTGTTTTTATGAAATTGACCTTGATTTTGTAGAGTCTTGGAGAGCTTGTAAAGAAAAAATAGTGAGTGATAAGTGGACTGATTATTTCATTCAAGAAGACATGTTGTTTAAATGAATTCAATTGTGCATACCTAGTGGATCTATGAGAGAGAATATAATAAAGGATAAACATAGTGGTGGACTTGCTAGACATTTTTGGATTGATAAGACTATGAAATTGATTTCAGAAAGATACTTTTGGCCACAGATTTACAAAGATGTACATAGAATGATTAGAGGTTGTAGAATTTGTCAAGTAGAAAAAGGAACTAGTCAGAATTTGGGATTGTATACACCTTTTCTTGTACCTAATAGACCTTGGGAAGATGTGAGTATGGACTTTGTTCTTGGATTGCCTAAAACTCAGAGAGGTAATGATTCTATTTTGGTAGTGGTTCACGAATTTTCAAAGATGGATCATTTCATACCTTATAAGAAGACATCTGATGCATTGCATGTAGCTGAATTATTTTTCAAGGATGTAGTAAGATTGCATGGTTTGCCTAAATCTATTATTTCAGATAGATATACTAAGTTTACTGGTTACTTTTGGAGAACACTTTGGAAGAAGATGAATACTGAGTTGAAGTTTAGCTCTACATTTCACCCTCATACAGATGGACAAATTGAAGTTGTGAATAAAAGTTTGGGAAATTTATTGAGATGTTTAGTTGGAGATAAGCCTACTAATTGGGATTTAGTTCTGGTACAAGTAGAGTTTCATATAACAATTCTATGAATAGAAGTAATAAGAGGACACCATATGAGATTGTTATTGGATTTCATCCTAAGGGAACTACAAAGTTAAGGGATTTTCCTATTGAGACTAGAAGAAGTGTTGAAGCTGAGGATTTTGCAGTATATATGAGAACTTTACATGATGAAGTCAAAAAGAATTTTTAGGACAGTAATCTAAAATATAAACAAAGAGTAGATAAGAGAAGGAGACATAAATATTTTGAAGTTGGAGATGAGGTTATGATTCATTTGAAGAAGAATAGATTTCCATTTGGTACCTACAACAAGATGAAAATGAAGAAATTTAGACCTTGTAAGATTCTAAAGAAGTTTGGTAGTAGAAATGCTTATGAATTGGAATTACCAGAGGACATTGACATATCACCTATATTCAACATTGCTGATATCTTTGAGTACTTTGAATCAACTGATGAGGTAGAAGATGATCTAGATTATCCTAAGAAAAATAGAGACATCATTGTAGAAATTTTGAACAATAGAGTAAGAAAAAGTACAAGTGGAAAGTACTACATGGAATACCTAGTTCAGTGGAAAGATAAACCTATTGAAGATAGTTCATGGATTACACAAGCTGAGTTGGATCTTTATGATTCAGGTCATAATTTGAGCAGTTCCTTGATGTGGACATCAGTTATTTATTAACCCCAGGTGTCTGATGCAGGAGCATCTTGGGTCTTCAGAAATCTTGCATCACCAAAAATATTTCCTATTTTCCTATACTTGTTTGATGTTTGTTTTGTAGTCATTCCTGATGTTGGTTTCTTACCTTGTGAAGTTAATTCAGTGTTGAAGACCTAATCTTGAGCATTCTCCTAAGAGTGCACATCCTAATTCATTTGGATCTATAAGTTATCAGTCGGGTATCAATTTGCTGCCAGTTTCGCATGAAACATGGAGTGTTTATCCTTGTGTGGTTCCTTATGAGGAAATTGGATCTTGTGAAGTTCAAGATATGTTCTTGGATCATGTGTGGACCTAAATTTAACTTCATGGCATGTTGTTCTACTTCTTTCTTAGTTTTTGGTTTCTCTCCCTAAGTGGACCTATAATGTAATTAAATGCTTGACTGGCCAACTTGTGGCTTTGTTGGCTATATATGGAGCTTAGGTTGATGTAGGAGGAAAGGGGGAAGTAGTATTAGATTAGCATACCATAAAATGTGAATATTTTAAAAGAGATATGATGCGAGTTGTGATACTATTTTCCTAATTCTCTATATAAGGCCGAAACTTGGAAGGCCTCAGAGTCGGGCATGTTGATGATTTTATGATAATTGTACTAGTGTGGTTTCTAGTTTCCTTGCCTTATATCTATTATGTTTATATTATTGTATGTGATTTCTATATTTCTTCTCTGTGTTACTCTGAGCAGGGCTTGTTTCTGGGTTTAAGTAGAGTCAGTTCCCCTTGATTCTTCCTTCAGCTTCCCTACCCCTACATCAATTATTTCCATCCTCTATAATTTTATTGCTTCCCTTCTGTAGCATGTGTTTGGTCTTGAGAATTATGTTCAAAACTAGGGAGCCCAAAGTAGAGTTAGGGTCATATCTAATAGAGTCTAGAAATCTATTTTGGAGATATTTGGAACTAATAAGATTGGTCTTGTCCTTATTATTCTCTATAAGAAACCACCCCACTTTGGTTATGAGGGGTCTATTGAAGTGTCTTATTTTCTTGATACCAAGTTCACCAACTTTATTTCTAGTGAAAATAATATCCCATTTGACTAGTGGTAAATTATAATTTTTCCTCTATAGAATTTATATAATATCCCATTTGACCATTGGTAAATAATATTCTATTTGACCATTGAGATAGGTATTTTAAAAAGAGAGAAAATACACTAGGATATTTTAGAGGTAGGCCTTAAGGAGTTAGATTTTCCTTTCCTAACTTAACAAATTAACTTTCCAACCTATGAGATTCTTTTGAAATCTCTCAATGAGGTTATTCAAATAAGTAGAAGAAGTGAATTTAGTAGTAAGAGGTAAACCTAAGTAAGAGTTAGGTAAGGAAGTAACATGATAACCTATGACCTTATTTATCTTGTTTTGGAGGGATTCCCTTAAATTAAAGAAATAGAGTTTACTCTTGTGATAGTTTACTTGTTCTCTAAAATATTAGCATAGTTATCAATAATTTCCTTCTATTTCCTGGCTTTAGGAAAGTAGGCTTCCACAAATAAGATAGTATACTCAATGAATTTTTGGTGGGAGAAAGATTGGAGTTGGGAGGCATCTTTTATTCCTTTCAACTTATTCAATCATCTAATATTTTGAATATTGTGAACTAGTACTTTAGCAATAATAATGAATAATATGGGGACAAGGGGTTGCCTTTTCTTAAGCCTTTTGCAATAGAGAAGAAAAATTTAACAACCCATTTATAAGGACTGAATATATAGTTGTGTTAACACACCCCATAATCATTTTTTATAATTTTCCATTAAACACATACTTCTTGAGGAAAAAAAATAGTAAATTCAAGTTCACTCTATTGTAAGCCTTATAAATGTCCAGTTTAAGAATCATACTTTCCTATTTGCTAGTGTCCTTAGAGTGAATAATTTCATGTGTGATAATAATCAAATCCAAATATTTCTCCCTTTAACAAATCCCTTCTGGTTTTGAAAGATGGTCTTTTTAAGGGAATTTTTTAGTCTATTAACTATCACTTTAGAGAAAATTTTATACAAGGTATTAAAAAGGTTGACCAGGTCTATAGTCAAGCATTTCCTTAGCTTCTAGAACTATAAGAATCAAACAAATGAAGGTGGGGTTTAGTTCCTTCAGTAGTCTTCTCATTATAGAAAAATATTGAGAAGCATTATAGATGTCAACACCAATGATTTCCCAATAGAGTTCAAAAATGGCCAAAGGGAAGCCATCAGGTCCTGGAGCTTTGAATGTGATGAAGGGTACTCCCCTTATTTAACCAAACACACACAACACAATAGGAAAATAAATAGAAAAATTCCAATAAAAAATTATTGGAAAGAAAAGAAATACTTTCTATCTATTATCCTCAATAAAATAACATTACATTATTAAAAAATGGCATGCTACAACCACATGGGCATTTTCATTACAATAATTTGCAAGACAAGGCCATAATCTACACTTCTATAACTGAACCATAAATTTACCCTTTATCCCCATAGAAGTAGCACAACTAACCATCTTAGAATATTCTGGAAAGTGAAAGTTTTCCATTTTGGCACCCAACAGTTCAATTTCCTTCTTTAAGTGAATTTTCTCTCTATTTCACTTGTATTGAAACTAGAGTCCCGAAGGCACAACTTATAAAACCCATGACTTGCAAACCTCTTAGTTGATTGGCTATTATAAAACCTACCTCAAAAATGGCACAAAGTACTCTACACCCTAGGCTTACAAAGTACTATCCAATCAAATTTTGATCCCTTTTCAGAGACTCTAAAGCCTTCAAAAGTGAGTTTAAAGTTTTTGTACCACCTTGCCAAAATAGAAAATATAATAACTTTAAAATAGACTCGATCTTGCTATGAAACTTTACCAGAAGGCTAATATATCAAAAATGAACCTCCAGGGAAGAAAATGGAACAATTCCTACTCAAATGAACAACCTAATAAAAATAGTAATCATGTCCAAAGATAGCCCTTATTGAAACTAATTTTTTTTTTTGGGTGATGCATGATTTATCTTACACCCTAGATGCTCCTACATCAAAATGTTCCAAAGGAGAAAACAACCTCTTCCACCTCTTGAAAGTGACTTGTCCAACTACATTTCTATTTTCTTCCTCAGTGACCAAGTAGGGGATAACATTAATAAAAACCATTAGGATCAGAAAAAACAACATTCCCATTTCTATGAGGGTCCCTAAACTACCTAACAACCTAGACATCACCCATTTTTCCTTCCCATTTTTTGAAGTTAACATTGGGAAATTGCATTTTCATGATCCTTTTTATACTCCCATGTTTAAGGGTGGATAGGTGAAAGAATTTATTAATTTTTCCCCCTTAGTTAGCCACTAAATTGTATATTTTTTCTTCCAGAACACCTCATCCTTTTTTCTTAGTTTGATCCATTTTTCTCTTAGGGATATTTCCTCTTTGCAAGTAACTTCATCTTGTTATCCTCTCTCCATTCTACCTTGTATTTCTTGGAGTTCAGTAGTAACCTTTTATTTTCCATTAAATATATTTCTAAAGGAAGTTATATTCCATACCTTCACCTTATCTTTGATAATTTCTGAGTTTTTTTAGTGACTTGAACCAAAGGTGAGCTCGTACAATGTGTATTCCACCAATTTTCCATTAGACTTATACAATTAGGGTGAGAAGTTTATATTATCTAAAATATGAAATGGTAGGGTCTTTTTTCCGGCCTTCATTCCAAACTAACACAATAGAATTATGATCATATCCATTCTTAGGTTGGGAGGAGAGGGAGAAATCAAGAAGATTTTAAAAAATAGAGCATAGCATAAATCTTTCCATTCTAACTTGAATTATAATTTTACCTTGCCATATATTGGACCAAGTGAATATTGATCCCTAGAACGCAATGTTAATCATCCCAGTAGTATATAGAAAGTTCGTCAGGTCCAACATGCTTCTAATCATTATGTTCCTTTTTACCACTATATTTCTCTAAGGGATATAAGGGGGAGTTAAAGTCACTACCCATCATCCATCTAAAAACCAAGTTTCCTTGGATAGTAGAAACAACTGAGTCCCACAAGGATATCCTAGTCATTTTAATATTAGGGGCATAAAGATTAGTGAAGTTCCAAGAGATGCTAGAGCTCAGAGACTTGAAAGTGGTAACCAAGATACATTTGAAGGAATGATATAAGGTACTATCAACTTTATTAGGATTATAGAGGGTCAAAAACCCCCTTGAAGCACCATCCACATCACTATATTCCCATTCTATAGTAGGCCATATATGATTTACTATCTTCTTGAACCCTTCCTTCTTCATTTTGGTTTCCTACAAAATCATAATATCCACCTTTTTTCAGAAATAACACATTTCAACATATGTTGTTTGATTTTCTTATTTAAGCCTCCCAAGTTCAAAGACATTATCTTCATAATTAACTTAGTTAATATGCACAACTCGTCTTGGGTTACACACCCAATCCCCATAAGAGAGTCCCACTCATTTCTTTTTATTTTTAACATCAGAGAACACATCAATCATTCTCTATTTTCTAGTCACTACATCCTTGTATATTCCTTTTTATCTTCTTTCCTTCTATGTTGGTCTTCCTACTTTTGAGCCACATTTGACATATGGCTTTTTATTCTTCTTACATTTTTCTCCTTCCATTCTCTATTCACAATCATTTCCATCAACATCATTCCCCACTTTAGAAGTAGATGGAGTAGAGTAGAACCCAAGAAAAGGTAAGTTGTCACTAAGGCAATAAATGGTATAAACATCCTTTCATTTGGTCCAAACATTAGTATGTCCTCAACAATCAGATAGGTTTGAAAAATTATGCTTGCATATTCTGCTATACCTATTCTAATTATGAATGTAAGAGCTAGGGAATATTGACCTCATTCACCAATAATTGGCTTTCCCATTCTTCTCCACTCCTTGAGGACTATAGACTCACTTAGTCATCCATCCTTTCCAATTATTCCTCAATCACATTCTCTTATGTCATAATTGAACTTCAAATTATAACATTTTTATCAAAAATATATAATAGATCTTTTGTATTTTTAACTATACAATTTTATTCTTTTACATGTCATGAAATCATGCTCCATATTTTGTTCACTTCATTTCTTTCAATTTTGACTTTTGAGTCATGTGAACTCTTAGGATCTCATTTTGCATTTTCTTTTTTCCATAGTCATGAAATATTATTTATATCTTTTTTTATTCTCACTCTAACATTTGTTTCTTTTATATCCATTATCCAAGTTAATCATAACCTAATGATTCTTCTTCTTCATTGGGTAATACATTTTACATCCATATGTATTTGTCTTTGTCTTATGTATAATATTCTTACATTTTACAATGTTACTAAAAAGGAAAATGACGATCATAGTTTCGATTGAAGAAAATAAATAATTGCAAGGATTCTTAAATGAAAAAAAAATCAAATTCTTATGGTCCCTAAGATGTTCTTGTTAGAGGAGAAATAGTGAGGGAGGAAGAAATTTTCATTAATTTTTTCATGGATAATAAGACACTTAGAAAGGTATTATTCATACCTTTGTAGTTGGAGGTAGATTAATCAAAATGAGACATGCCACTCATTTTCAAAAGTTGAGAAATGAGTTTTTTTTTTCTTTTCTTTTTTAAAGTGGATAAGTTGAATGAATTAGGTCATAGAGTGTCACTTGGAACAAATAAGATATTTGTGGATTAAAATTAGTTTGTTATGATAGCTAATTAATTAATTTAACATGAAAAGTGCCCCTTGTAAACTAAAATAAATTAAAGATATACAAATGTTATTTCTACCATTATAAGATTATAAAACATTTGTTAAAATTTAAACACAACCTTTTTAATAGAATAAAATTTATTTAAATTTGTATCAATATAGAGAAACTAATACAATGTTCACAAAAAATAGGAAAGGTAGTAGAAAGACACATCCATAGGTCCAAACATAAAGATTTTGTCTTAAGAACAAATAACAAACTAGGAATTCAATAAAAAACTTTAAGCTACTAAAACAATTTGGAGGAAGATAATTAAAAACTTAATAAATTAAAAAAATCTTGTCATATATCAGAAACTTAATTTTTCATTGTAATTCTATATAAAATTATAGAATTTTTTTAATAAAAATTAAGTTAAATCAACTGTCCTCAATTAAATATTATCCAGGGAGCAAATGACTTTTTTTTTCTCCATATTGTAATGAAGAAAAAAAAATCTTAAATTATACCAAATCTGATGTTTGAATAAACAATGTTTGAGTGAATATAGAAACTAGGGTTTCTTTTTTCATTCTAGATTTCAAAGAACCAAAATTACTTATTGGATCACTATAGTTCAATCTCACGTGTAAGTATCTAGATTTTTGAAATCTCTGCGAAATTATATAAGGAAGAACAAATGAAATTCTATTACTGATACTAGCATTAACAAAACAGAGAAGGATAAATGAACATCAATTTGCAGATGGTATTAGAGACCTGGATAGTGTGCTATATTTGCAGCTAGTACAATTGTTTATCAACTGATGACAAGTTACAAAACTTGTTGAGCTAAAGTTATGTCCAATTAAAATAGATAATAAATTTGCAGAAAAATGTAGGCATAGACATATTTTTCAATGTTCAAAATCAAATTCTTAGATTCATTATCAGAAAGTATTAAACAACAAAAGTAGTCCTAGATATATCTTTTAATAAAAAGTTTTTAATAAAAACTGCTTATTAATCTAAATATCTTGGCATTTGCCAAACGTTTTTTTATTGATTATGTTTCAAAATTAAGGATCTTAAACCCTATGATCCATTATGTAAAATATATATAAAGAAAAAGGGTAGACATATCTTTTAATATAGAATTTCTCAATTAAAAAAAACTGCTTATTACAATAGATCAGTAATAAAATATGGCCTCATCTAAATGTGCCAGACATTCTTTAATGGATGCCAATAAGTTGCACTCGGTTAAAAACAAATTGGAATGACTGAGTAGAAGCTCAGGAGGGATACTTGCCTAGGAAAGATGTTGTGATTCATGAATCTCTAGGAATAGAGACGGGTACTGTGGAATATAAACATACATGGAAAGTAGGGCAGGAGGAAAAAGAGAAATATAGATAAAGGAGGAAATTGTAATAATGGGGCAATGGAAGAGGAAAATGTGGATGCAAACAGTTCACACAACACTTGTAACAAAGCTCAGAGGGGATAGCGCCAGTTTGTGAGTAACAGCCCACTTATTTTAATGAAACTACAAAGATCTGTTACCACCTTCAATAAAACTCTACACAGGATATTATCATATGTTTTCATACTTAAAAAGAGTTCCTGTTCTTGTTCTCTCCACCCACCATTCCCATATCTGCGAATCCCAAATACAAAAAAAGAACAAGAAAAAGTGGTGCAGTTAAAAAATGAACTGATATTGCAATAAAAACAAGAGGAAACCATGTCCCAAAAGCAAATATCAAGAAAGAGAGGAAGGAAGACCTTGGAGAAGAAGCGATGGGGTGTAAGAACTCTGAGCTTTGAAGATCTGGTTATGATCATAGAAGCTCATGAAAGATGAAGAAGAAAAGATTATTCTTCAATCTCTTTGCGAACAGGAAGAAAGGCTTGTATGAAAATGGGTCTCTTAAACAGGCAAGGAGCACTAGCTTCATCCTCAAAAGTCCATGTCTGTAATGATTATTTTTACCATCATCGTGACCTTAAAGAACGATCACTGCTCGGCAAAGAAATAGGAGGCATCTTCCAGAAGCGAACATGATCCAGAAGCGAACTGTCCTCGCTGTGCCGGTATGTTTCCCATCTACCTAAGTAGACACCTGGGCTATTTCGCAACCCCCAAAATTTGTCACTTCTTGGCAATACAAAGCATGAATAATACAACAGAAAATTCTCAGGGGATATGATTAAAGAGACGTAACATGACGCATCCAAGACTTGCTTTGAGGAAACCCAGTGTTGGCAAATAAAGCTCTGCCAAGTAATTAATGCTTTGTTGACAATTCTGTCTTTGCCTTGCACATAGTTTACTGCAGGATTATGATTATTATTAGGTCAAGGAATGGCATTATTAAGGTTTAAATTGGCTTGGATTAGAAGAAGCAAATGCAACGGTTGTTGGGTCAATTGCTCTAATTTGTGGTGAGTGACTTCTGACAAACAAACAGTGTCTCCTGCAGGGCGGGCCATTGGAGGAACTGCCGGTGCAGTTCAACTTCTCTACCATTCAATGACATCCTCTTTTCTTATTTGTACACTTTGTTGTCATTCAGACATAACTATTATCCACACTGCTGGATAATATACTCCTCACTTCACTACAGTGTTTCGGTGTCAGATTTAATGGGCATCTTTTATTTCACACTTAGAGACAATTGTAGAATCATGTCGTTCTCATCAAAATCCCCATTTTGTCCAGTAAAATTGCTGGTTACTGCTTTATTTTCCTTTTTAATGTTGCTTTTGTTTGAATATAGGGAATGATGCCAATCAACTTTTTGGTATGTTTGTGTTCTTGAATGGGAGCGAAGTCAACGAATTCTTAATTTTTTTGGGGGTGAAATTGAAGGGTTATAAATTAGTCTATTAGAGATCAACATTATAAGAGAGTGGTGGATTGTGTCTAAAGTGAATTTGGTAAAATAGTTGAAGAGATTTCAAATTGAGATTTTGCTTTCATATTGGATTGCTAAAAATAATCTTGTAAATCACATAAAATCTTTTATGGAAAAGAGAATGACATTTCTTAATATGTAGTATATGAATAATATATTTTTTCATAAAAAATTGTAAACTACATATATTTTATTGATTTTGACATTCTATATTTTAAGGGTTCGGATCTAATCTACATTTTATTATTTTTCCATCCTAATTTAATTTCATAATGTCAAATTAAGTCCATTTTGATTTTGTGGTGTGACATTGACCCTTGTACATTTGACTTCAAATCTTCACATTGGATCCATGTTGTCCCCTTGTAGGTAGTCATTGCCTACCAAGTTAAGAATATAATATTCAAAATTATATTTTATATTGTACAAAAGGACAAATCCTAATCCACTATGATCATATCCAGGAGGTATTGAGCATATATTAAGAAACTAGGATATCCATTTGTCAAGAGCTCCACTATACATTACATCATTATTTAACTTTTACATCAAACTTTGTACATGTAGCAACAAATAAGCATATTGCATGGAAGTTTGTTATATTCAATTGTTGTTCACAAATTAAAAACATGACTCACTTAGCTATATTTGATTAAAGAGAACATTACCCTTGTTTAGAAATATCTTTAAATATTTCTATCAACATTGTTAGTTTTGCTTTGTGATGTGACATTGACCCTTGTACATTTTACTTCAAATATTCACATTGGATCCATGTTGTCACCTTGTAGGTGGTCACTGCCTGCCAAGTTAAGAATATAATATTTAAAATTATATTTTATATTGTACAAAAGGACACATGCTAATCCACTATGATCATATCCAAGAGGTATTGAGTATCTATATTAAGAATCTAGGACATCCATTTGTTAGGACTTTCACTGTACATTACATCATTATATAACTTTTGCATCAAACTTTGTACACATAGAAACAAATAAGCATATTGCATGGAAGTTTGTTATATCCAATTGTTGTTGACATGTTAAAAAAAATAATTATTCAACTATATATGATTAAAGAGAACATGACCCTTGTTTAGAAATATCTTTAAATGTGTTTATCAACATTGTTAGTTTAATTGTTTGATGTGGCATTAACCCTTGTACATTTGAATTCAAATCTTCACATTGGATCCATGTTTGTCCTCTTACAGGTAGTCACTTCCAACCACGTTAAGAATATAATATTTAAAATTATATTTTATATTGTACAAATGGACACATCCTAATCCATTATGATCATATCCAAGAGATATTGAGTACATGTATTAATAATTTAGGACATCCATTTGTTAGGACCTTCACTATACATTACATCATTATATAAGTATTACATAAAAAATTTTACACATAGCAAAAAATAAGCATACTGCATGGAAGTTTGTTATCAATTGTTGTTCACAAGCTTTAAAAAATTGCTCATTTAGCTATATTTGATTAAAGAGAATGTGACTTTTTGTTTAAAAATATCTTTAAATGTGTTTATCAACATTTTTAGTTTTATTTTGTTATGTGAAATTGAACCTCACACATTTTACTTCAAATATTCATTGGATCCATGTTGTCCCCTTGTAGGTAGTCATTTCTTGTCAAGTTAAGAATATAATATTTAAAATTATACTTTATATTATAGAAAAGGACACATCCTAATCCACTATGATCATATCCAAGATGTAATGATTATATATTAAGAATCTAGGACATCAATTTTCTAGGAACTCCACTATAAATTATATCCTTATATAACTATTGCATCAAAATTTGTACAAATAGAAACAAATAAGCATATTGCATGGAAGTTTTTTATATTCAATTTTTGTTCACAAGTTAAAATAAATTACTTATTTAGCTATATTTGATTAAAGAGAACATGACCCTTATTTATCAATATTGTAACTTTAATTTTGTGATGTGACATTGACCATTGTACATTTTACTTCAAATCTTCACATTAGATCCATGTTGTCCCCTTGTAGGTAGTTATTGTCTGCCAAGTTAAGAATATAATGTTTAAAATTATATTTTATATTGTATGAAAGGACACATCCTAATCTACTATGATCATATCCAAGAGGTATTGAGTTGTAGAAACCTAAAAATATTTCACACATGTATTTGTCCCCTTTTAACATTTCTTCTATCTTGTGTCATTTCTCATTTGATTAATTGCTAAAATTTCCCACATCTCCCAATCATAGCCTCAATCACTTTGGTCAAATCGATCAAGTTTTCATCATGTTCCTAAATGTTCCTAATCATTCCTAAATCGATCCTAAACATTCCTAAATGTTCCTAAACCAATCCTAATTGATCTTAAACTATTTCAAATCTTCCTAAATAAATTCAAATAGATCCCAATCAGTCTTAATAATTTCAAGACCATTTCAATCATATTTCATGATCATTTTAAAATTAATTCTAGGGCATTGTCAAAGATCATCAATGTATGATCAAATCACTTTCAAATTAGTACAATCTCATTGAATCTTTTTCAATCTTATCCTCATAAATTCAATTCAATTCAATCCCTAATCAATCCAAGGCATTGTCAAAGTTCATCAATGCCTTATCCTTAGTCATCATCATCAATCCAAGGCATTGTCAAAGTTCATCGATACCTTATCCTTAGTCATCATCATCAATCCAATTCGAGTGCATTGTCAAATTTTATCGATGCCTCATTGTTTTCATCCTAATTAAAATCAATCCAATAACATTGTCCAAGTTTATCGATGTTATTTCATCATCATCAGTCAACCCAATAGCATTGTCAAAGTTCATCAATGCTATTTTATCATGTCTCCCTCGACCATGCACATTGTCAAAGTTCATCAATGTTGTGTCATTCCCTAATCAGTTTTAAATAGTCAAGATCAGTTCAAACCCTAGTCAAATCATTCAAGACCAAACCCATTTTGATCCTGTATCATCATTCGATCAATTATTTTACTAATTTTTCCCCTTGGGATAGATAACTCATAGTTTATCCCTTTTGTATTAATCTATTTATTAGATTAATCCCCCTATAATTATACTCATACTATCAACATATTTCTTTCTTTTTTTCACTATGGGAGCTACATCAAATCTTATAGAGAAGAAAGAAAAAGCACAAATGCCAAATTAAGGGAGTTTTATTTATAGTTTACATTTCTTTGTCTCAATTTATTTTGTGTTTGGATAGGTTGATTGTCCATTCTTTAGAGCTTGATGGTTCCTCTTTTGTGCATTTTTTCCTTATTTTCCTATCCTATATTTGGTGAACCTGATGTGAAACATGTTTATCTGATGGATTTTTTATGTTTTTGAGCACTTGCAGGTTCTAGGGAGCATCCTAGCACTTGGTTGATGTTCCTCCCACTTGGTTGATGTTCCTACGCACTTGGCCCTCATATTTATGCACATTTTCACTAGAGATTCACACTTGATCATGAAATTTGCGCACTTGGGGTTTAGAATCCCAAAATTGGGTTTTTAGTTCTCATTTTAGCTTCTAACTTGTTCTTGTTTGTCATTTCTCTATTCTAAAGCATGAGTGAACCTAAATAATGGATGAATGAACTTAAAATGAACTCACATTTGAATTTAGGAACCTAAAATGAATAATATTACTTGATTTGGGCTCCTAAAATGAACATTCACCTAGTTTAAGGTTCAATTCAAACTTATCTAGTTAAGGTATTTTCAAATCTTGATCTAGTTTAATTAGGAGTTCAAGTTATTTCAAAATATTTCAAATAAAGTTTATTAAGTGGAAAATTAACCTCATATTTGGTTTTTTAATCTTGAAATGAACTCTCACATTTGATTTGGGGTCTTAAAATAAACCTTGAACAAAGTTTAGGGTTCATTGGGAACTTAGTTACTCTATCTTCTTTCAATTTAATTCAAGTTCACAATCTAGCCTAATTACAGGTCCTAGTGGATAAAAATGTGTCAAATAAAGTTTATTAATTGGAAAAGTAACCTAAAATTAATATTCATACTTGATTTGGAATCCTAAAATGAGCATTCATCTAGTCTAAAGTGCATTACAAAATTGCTTAGTTAGGGTGTTTCCTAGTCACTCCAAATTTGCATCTAGTTTAACTAGTGTTTTATATTGATTCAAATTACTTTTAAAAAAATAAAATTTTAATGGATTAATTAAACCTAATCATGGAAATAAAATTATTATCAATGCAAATTTGGTCATTATACATGTCCTGGTAGCATTTTGAGTCATTTTGACCTCTGTTTCAGGTCCTGCACACTTGGTGAGTGTTCCTGCACACTTTTCCTTGGATCCATGTACTTGGTCATTATATCTATGCAATTGGTCATTATATTTTCACACTTGGTCCATATTTAAGCATAATTGATGAATTTTAGGGTTTTGGGGCTTAATTTTGCAAATCTATTTCCATGATTGTATTATGAGCTTAGAATAAGATTTTTTTTTGCGTTACTAATGATATCTTAATCTCTTTTACCATTGTGGGATGAATATTAAATCCTAAAATACTAACACATTTGATGTAGGATGTGTGACGAAGACCTTGTATGTCTTCCAAAACAACTATGTGTGTATTTTCATACTTGTCAAACACTTGGTTTGGTGCTTTAAAATGAATCTTTTCTTTTTAATGTTTGGTGTGTCTTCTCAATTTTATAATTGCAAAGGGTTGTATGGATGTATCCTCTTCCCTTTCCTTCACGTATCTTAGGTGTAAGAGAAATCCATACAATTCATTTAGAGAGACATGCCTTGGATCTAGGCATTCACTTTGAACATGCCAAGTATAGGTGTCCATCCAAACCACTATATAAATGCATTATTGTGCCTAATAATCCAATCAAAAGTTTGGTTTGGTGATATTTCTCCTCCAATACCCTTGTGGTGCGTAAAACCTTGGTTCTCAAGGCTGGGAGACCTCTTGCAGGAATGTATCATGCCACCCATTGAACTATATATCTCATACTAAAATTTTTGTTGTAGTGGCCAAAAAAGCTTCTATTCACTAATGCAAGGGATCACCCATTCCCGTGAAGACATCCCACACTTTTTGTGGTTCTTGGTAGAGACATTTGTTCCTTGGGAAGTGATGACCCTTGGAATTCAAAGCTTGGTGTAGCTGAGAAGTGAGTGCACTATAAGGGGGAGCTTGTGCCTCCAAGCTTCTAGGTTGTCTTCTTTGAGTAGGTGTGGCTGAACTTAGTTCAAGTGGGAATTTAGTTAATATTTCCCTTCAAGCCTAGGTTGTGGTGTGTTTGTTTCATTTTACAACAAAAATTCTTCTTGATGTATCTTGTGTGAGTGTTCAAATATTTCAAACAATTATAAAACACTTTCAAAACATTTATAAAACCCCTAAAAATATTCCAAAACATTTGAAAAACCTTTCAAAAGTTTCCTAAATGATCATTGGTCACAAACACCTTGATTCAAAACCCTTGTGAACATATGGACTTTCAAAACACTAACCTTGAATCCTTGTGGCATGTGTAGGAGTCCTCATTTTCATCCATTTCCATAGCATTGTCCTTGAATAATTTGCATTATCCCCATTGCATTTTCAACTTTTGATCCCTATCATAGCCCTCATTTTAATCCTCATTTTAGTCCTATTACATTTTACAATTAGAACATTTAAAATATTTTTAAAAATTCCACTAAAATCCAAATTTTAGAGTCTCTCCTTATGTTTTTGAAAACAAGATCTTTGCTTAGTCCCTATAGTCTCTCTTATCAAAATTGTCCTTTTGTCAAACTCCATCTTTATCATGTTAGATTTGACCTAATCCTTTTTTTATCCAAACATATTTGTCCTTTTGATCCTTTCAAGTAAAGATCCCTATTGAATTTCATAAGGTTATACCATTAGATTTGTATCTTCCAAAGATTCTGATAAAGTCCAAAATTCCAAAAACATAGTTTGCATGATATTCATTTTCAAAGTCCAAAGTCCAAAGACCAAATCGTAAGTTGTATAACCCAAGCTTTCAAAACCTTCAAAATCCAAGATCAAGTTTTATTTTGCACATCCTAAGTTTCATTTTCATATAATTTCATAATTTTTTCAAAACCCTAAGGACATTTTCATTTTCATATCTTCCAAAGTTTCACATCTTTCCAAAAAGCCTTTACATAAATTAGATTGCATTCTCATTCCAATGTCTCGTAAAAATATAAAACAAAGTTTCATACCCTTCATATCCTTAGGTGCATTTAGTCATCATTCCAATTGTGACAAGGAAACAAGGTTCTTACCAACCCATGTATATTTAAAATGAGAATACACAAATAGCCTTTGATCCTAGACAAGGTATTCCCTTTAAAACACGATGTTTTGACCCAAACATCATCCACCCTTCAATAAAAGAGACCCAAGAACCTTATGACACAAGCATCATGTACCCTTCAAGACAAGAGACCTAGGCACATTATGACCCACTACCCATGACATTATCACAAACACTCCCTAATCCAAGATAAATGACATTCTCACATTATCAATCACATCAATCCCAAGAACATTCGATTCAAAAGTTGATAGATGAATTGGAGAAATAAATTAATCTTGTGGAACAACAAATAAAAACTTCTAAAAATACTAGAAGAGATATGAATAAACTATGTAAATGCTCAGAAGAAAGTTTGGGTGAAATTAACATTAAAGCTCTCATTGAGATATCAAAAATACCAAAAATTCATTTAGAATTAGAGGAACCAAAGGAAAAGCTCATCCAAGGCCAACACACTCATGGTCAAGAGTAAAAAATTTCAACCAATTCCCAAATCATTCTCAATTCAATCCAATTTCAAATCAATTTCCATGAGATCAAATTTCAAACCAATCATTCAACCAAGTTCCTACTCAAACCTTTCAGCCATAGTATGGCATAATTCAACTTGGGACACCACCTAGTATTGGACCAATCTTTATTCCAATGAAACCAAGTATCCCTCAAGTAATTTCACAACCTTTTGTACCCATCATGCAATCAAGTCAACCAATTCCAAGGTCACAAAATTATTTTCCTTCAAGAATATTGCATGATGGAGAGAATCCTTTTATGTCCTTAAATTCACCACCATTTTTTTCCAAAATGAACACAAATTCAAATATCTCATCTCTTGAATATGAATCAAGCATGATCAATAAACAACCTTTTGTGAGACATGTTCCATGAAAAAATTCTTCACAACATGCAAATATTAATGTGGTCTCACCAACAAGACCAACTGAGAAGAAAAAGTTCAAATCTAATGCTTTAACAGATTTGTTTCAAACATTGGATTGTATATATGAAAATAATAATTTACCCATGTCTAGAAATGGCCCATCCCAAAACAATCACATAGATAACATACCCATTTCATGTCAACCAATTGACTTTCAAAAAACATCCATGTTGCCTTCTATCCCTTTATCCCCTAACTCTTCACAATAACAATTTCCTCAATCTCCCACTAGTGAAATATCTAATGATGCAATCTTCTGAGGACCATCCATAGAAGAAACCCAATCTAGTCCCATTCTTGATGTAATTTGATCTCGTGCTTCCAAAATACTAGAGTCAATACCACCATGTCCTTCATTTGCAATCAATCCTATTCAAGAGAGTCTTATGCAAATTCCATCTATTTCATGCAAAAGCATTGACCCCTTTCTAGAGCCCCCCATGTATATCCCAATTCAAACCCCATGTCAAGAGGAAGAACCAAAGGATAAAGAAATGAGTCTTGAAACAAACCAAGATCAAGATCCTAATAATGACCAATCCCAACTAATTTTTGACCAAGATCTCATTTCCTTTGACCTTCATGACCTAGTTCCATCTCAACAAAAAAATTTCCTTTTAAATCCCATTGATATTTTAATCCCTAAGAAAGAGCATGATCCCCCTTCCAATATTCCTAATGATTCTATTTAAAACCAAGAGAAAACTAACTTTAGTATGGAATCCCATGATCCTTTGCCAAGTCAAGATCAAAGTATCCCCTTACCTTGAGACCCTCCACATGATCTAATAATACCTCTAGATGCTTCACAAGATACCATCATCCCTTTAGATCCTCCCCAATATCCATCCATTCCTTCATGTCATTTCCCTTATCTTCCATATCCTTTGCAAGATTCTATCCTACTAGATGATCCTATCATTATTCCATCATAGAATCCACCAATTCCTCTTGATCCCTCTAATGATGAAAATTCATTTTTGCAAGATGTTCATGAACCCCTTACACTTAAAATGGGTTCCACTATCTCTATCAAGTCTCATCCACTTCATGATCCTATCAGTCCCTTCATACCATGCATAACTCAAAATAAACTTGCATCTTGTAGCAAGTATCCCATTGGTCAACAAAATCATTGTCAATTCAAAGGGTTTAGCATTCAAGAACAAGGTATATTAAAACCCTTTCAAGTCAAAGAAAAGTCTAAAGGTCATTACCTCAATTCAAAATATCACTTTGAAGGCATTGGTATCCCTTCAAAACCTAATCCAAACATATACCTGCTTCCTCACCACATCCATCCATCTTAAGTCCATGATGACAGTTAGTCACTTAGCATTTAGTGACTCAATGATAAAGGTTTTCTCCAGATCTCTAGATGTTTGACAGTTAAGACAATATGTTCAGGGAATTAGAGAATGTGGTCATCTCTGAATCTCACCGTGCTAGTAGTTAATGACTAAACATTTAGTGATTAAGAGACTACCATCGATAAGGACCAAGATCAACGACTATCATTGAACCTTGACACAAAGCTTTGGTTAAGAAAAGTATCCAACGACTAACAGATGCTTTTTATCTCCGATCTCATAATGAGACCGAAGTTAAGGTTAGTGTTTAGAGATTATAAGAATTTTGTGGTCCCTGATTCTCCCAATCAAACATGAGTTAAATTAAATGCCTAGAGACTAGAAGATGTATTTAGTTGCTGAATCTCCTAATAAAACCATGGTTAAAGAAAAGATCTTGAGATTTAGAGATTTTCTTTAGTCGTTGGATCTCGTGATCAAACCAAGGTTAAGTAAAGTGTTCGAAGATCATCAAGAGCCTTCATTCACTGAATCTCCAAAAGAGATGTGGTTAGTCTCCATGAAAGATAAAGAAAAGAAAGCATCTGACTTGTAAAAGTACATGGCTTAGTCAGAAAAAATAAAAAAGTAACGGCCAATCAACATAAATTAAGGGTTTTTATCAATTTTTGAGGGTTTATCACAAAGAAAAATAATGATGGCCTTTTTTCTTGCATCAGAGAACTAAATAGACATGTCAACTTCACACAGCATGGCTAACTAATTTGAAATTGGTTATACGCAAAAGTAAATATTAAAGTGATTGCATAGGGATTTTCTATGATCTTGACATTTTTGCATTCATTCATGATGATATAAGGACAAGACTGCTGCCTCTTTGTACACTTAACAAATTTTTAGTCTTTTAGAAAGCTATAGTTGAGAAAAGAGCTTTGTTGAGATATAGTGCAGCCCATTGGTGAAGGGTGATATTGCAGTGACAGTTTGAAGAACATAGTGTTTTCAGAATTCTTAGAATCAGTCAGCCAGAATCAAGAAGGATGTCGTATAGTTAAGGAGCTAAGGAACAAGGAGACGATTAGAAGGGAAATAACGATTATTCAGAGGAATTCACTACATTGATCCTAGGATCAACCCAAAATAAAAAAGTAAACGATGAGACCTTTTTGGATTCAATGGAAAATTGTAGAGATCCCCTTACTCCTTCATGCTCTAGCTATCATTTATTCAATTATTTCTATAGTAATAGAATAAAAAAAATCTATGTCTACAATTCTTGGAAGTTAGGCATGGCCAAATTAATAGTCCCTGATGTCTTTCTAGATGTAGACCTATTTTTTGAATTGGCTAGAAACTACGACCTTGTTTCTAAGACCATCAAGAAGAATGACAAGTCTACCTTGGTTACTCTAGACCAAGGGTCATTCATGAAAGATTTTGGAGCTTATGCCTCTTCCTCCACAAAAATTGACCCAAGGAAAGAGAAGTAAAATTATGCCAAGCAATTGAACTTGGTAAAGTCTTAAATAACATAGTTTATGCCCAAGATAGGGAATTACGTAACCCCTCTACCTACTAAGATGAATGCACCATATGAGTTCAAAGACCTCCATTTTTATATGAAGTACTTAGCATATGAGTTATGTAGGGTGCTTGGTATGGATGGAGATGTAGAGAGGATGCCTACAGAGTTGCTAATGATTATCTTAGATGTACACAATTCACATGTGAATACTAATTATGATTACATTCAGTATGTAATTGACATTATACATGAGGCATGAGGGTTTGGTAAATATTAGAGAAGATAAAAATCCATCCACATTCATGCACTACTCTCTTTTGATGCACCTGATCCTAATTTTTAATATTGGTGACATGAATGTCCACATGTTAAGACCGAGAATAATGATAGATGGACAGCTGAACCCAGTGCAACTTTGGTTGAGGGTTTGGAATTATAGTTCCCATGAGAATGAGTTATGTTGTTTCCAAAATTGGATTGTCAATCCAATTTCAAATTTAATGGGTACTAATATTGTGAGGCTCCCTATCAAGGTTATTAGACTCCTAAGGCCTAAGAAGTATATTGACAAATGGCCTGGTGACCACAATTGGGGTGAATTCTACTTGGGAGAGACCTTCACTTTGATAAGAGTTTATGGTTTCCCCCAACATCCTCATGAAGTCCCAAAGTTTGTGCCACCAAGGGTGTCTTTGATAGAATTCATCTGGAAACTCATCTAGATAGATAAAGAGCACCTGGATCCACATAGAAAGGGAACATTCACTCCCTGATAGTTTAAGATAACAAATTTCACAATAGGGAAGAGAGATTTTTTTGGGGTCAGCATGTGGTTGGGCCACTTTAAAATGAGCACAATAGACTTCAGGTATGTAGACCTTGAGGGTTTCATCAAGAACATCAAGAGGTCGTTGATTCCCAGCATCGATAACATCCATGACCGTGAGGGGTTGGATGAAGAGGATATTGTAAGAAATATGCTAGATGAAGATTAAGCAGGGAGAAGGGCTACCAAAGTCTATGACCTCCTGAATTTGGAGGCTCAATTGAAAAAGGATAGAATTGTCTTTAGAGATTTTTTCCCTGACTTTCCCTATATTGCCAGAATAAACAAGATGGTGGAAATGTATGATACTCTGTCTAATCAATTGGAGGCACAACTTGATAAGAAGTTGGAAGTAAAGATGAAATACGCACCTTCTGAGTATGAGGAGGATAGTGAAGGGTCTTATGAGGAAGATAGTCCTCAAGAAAATAAACCTCCTAGTCAAGACCAAGGAATTGATGCCTCAGAAGAAGGGGATACGCATGAGCCTCCTTAGAAGAGGCAGATGATTGAGGAGGGTGAGCCATCAAAGAGGAAGGGCTCAGACAGAAGAGTTGATAGAGTAGCTTCCCTCATTCCTGTTGATAGGCCCTATCATCATCAGCTAACAAAGAATATTAGGGAAGGGAAGAAGAAAGAAACTCACGAGGAGGTGGAGTTGCCCCTCCAAATGTGAAAAGATGAGAGGGGGCTCTATCAAGAAGAGATGTTACAAGATGATTAATTCAAGAATTTTATTATTTTCAAGAAGCAACATGAGCTAAGGTGTTAGGTTCAAATCAAAGATGGGACTGACCCCAACAATGAAGCTTTGAAATCCCTAGCCACATATGATCCTAGCTTAGAGAGCATAACAATGTATGAGGCTAGGCAACTTGTCAGATCAAGTGGGATGTTACTTGTCTCAGGGTGGGATCTGGCCTCTGCATTCATTATTGATCAAATCAGGAGGCAGCCAAAGGCCCGATTGACTCATGAGACACATATTGTAGACATGATAAGGGGATGTGGATATGATTCCAAATCCCAGACTCTAGCAATGTGGTCTTTGGCCCCAAGAACACAAAAGCCTTCTCTTGTCAATGTTGAAGACAAGATGGAGGGAGATAAGATAATTTGGACTATGCGAAACACAAGTGCCCTTGAAGTTTCCAAGGATATCACACATTTTTCTCACCTCAATGAGGCAAAGACTGCACAACTTTCCAACATATATGGAAAGTTGTATGATGAGGCCATGTTATTGGGAAATGATAGGGAGAAAAGTCTAATGAAGATCCAAGTCATGGAAGAAGAAATTGAGAACCTTAAGGTCAAGCTGGAAGAACCTTCTAAGGTTTCTCCCCCTCTAGTTCTTGAGATTGAGGCTCATGTTCCCCCAGTGGCAGAGGATCCTAATATAGCAATGGAGAAGTTAGATAAGGACAAGAAAGAGGTGGCCCTTAGTGCCCTGTCACACATATTGAAACACAAGAGCCAAGAAATAAAGGAAAAGATGGATCTAATCCATAATTCTTTTAAGGTGTTGCATAAAACCAATGAGAGTAGCAAAGATGCAATGGCTACTTTGGAGCCATTATTTTGCATTTGGTCTCATAGGGGGTCACTTTTTGAGAAACTAGAGATGTTGCAGCCCCAAAGGATAGATATCCCTGAATCGGTTAGGGAGGTTGGAGAAAAGATAGAACTGGTGATGCAGGGGCATCCAAGGTTAAGTTAGGGGCATTCTTGTCCTTGGTGAAATTGCATGGGGTGTTGGTATTTTGGTCGGTGTTACTTGGTTGTAGCCATGAAAGATGGCCTCGGTCATTGAAGAAAGCTTGGTCACTGAAGGAAGTCAGCAGTCTCTGATGCTTAATGAAAGTGTTACTCGATCATGCATGTGGTGCTTGATCGACATTAGTGCTCGACGACACTTGGCTTGCTCGATTATTTCACTATTGCTCGGTATTTCTGGTTTACCAAATGGAGTTTTGTGTGATTTGTTGAGCTGAATTGGTGAATTTATTTTTGGTAGCCATTTTTATGGGCTGACATGCTGAATTAAATGTTTGTATACATTTGTAAGATGACTTGTATGGCATTTAATTATTTGTTTGGGGAGTTAAGGGTTTCATCCAGCCGACTTGTGGCTAATGATTAGTATTTATAGGATGTTTGGGTAGATGTTTAGGAGGGGGTAGATCAAGGAGGAGAAGAGAAGTTCATGAATTAAAAAAATTAGTGAGTTAGATATGAGGTTCTAAAGCTAAAGTTGGTGAAGTTGTGGAAAAGATCTTGCAGATCAGATTGTAATCTGATAGTTTTTTGTAGCAGAGCTAGGGGTTGCATACTTGGAGACAAGGAGATTGCTTGGAGGCTTGAGAGCTCAAGTTTAGATCTTCCTTAGGGTTTCCATTAGCTTTTGATTATCTTCAGAGCTGAACTAGCTGGGTTTGTATTGGATCTGGTTGTGGATCTTGTAGAATTGTTTCATTTTGTAATTGGCCCTAACCCGGAAAGCCTGACAGTTGGACATGTTAATGCAAATTACTTGAAAAAATTGTAGTGTTATCTATTGTGTTGAGTATTTTGCTATGTAATTCTATTGGTTGCAAGGTTTGGACTATCCTTCATTGGATCCACCATCCTTGACTGCATTAGGTGGTATCAGAGCTGAAGTTTGTTCCTATTGGAGCTGATCTTGAAGGTTAACCTAGCAAGGCTGATCTTGTGAGGTTGATCCTATTGAAGTAGAGATTGTACGTAATATGGACTATAGATATGAATCACTGAACTTGTGAAATTATGCCCTAGTTGTTTACAAGATGGCAGGTTGTGATCTGACTTGTTTACAACTTGGAAATTGTCACAAGGTGGTCGGTGAGGGTTTGTTGTAGAGGGTTTATTTTGCATATCTTTAAGGATGCCTCCGAGAAGATTGGACCCTAGAGTTATTTTTTATCTTTGTGATACTATTGAATCCTGGATCATAGAGAAGGTGAAATCGGATTTTAGATCTGAGATGGAATTGATGAAGAATGACATGGTCACCAAGATCATGAGAGCTATTACTGGTATACCTTAGAATGCTGGTACTAAGGATGGCTATGAAGAAGTTGCTAAATAATTTGAAACTGTTGGATCTAGTGGTGATGACCGGAGGAACAAATCTGGTGAAGAAAAAACTACTCGGGTACCTAGATCTACTACTTGGTTTAGTAATTACTGAATGGAAGTTTCTACTTTCTATGGTACTTTGAAGCCTGACTATCTAATTGATTGGATTGGTGAATTTGAAGATTTCTTTGATCTAGAAGAAATTGAAGATCCTCTTTGGGTGAGATTAGCATAGACAAAGTTGAAAGGACATGCTGCTCTTGGTGGAAAGAACTACAAAGAGACTGAGAAGATGAAGGTGAAACAAAGATCAATTGGTGGAGGTTGATGGTGACTAAGTTGAAAGCTAAGTGCATACCTTCTGACTATGAACTTGACTTTTTTAAGAAGTTGTAGAATCTGAAATAGAAGGATTTGACTGTCAAAGATTATACCAAGGAGTTATAGAAACTTACTATTCAGTCTAGACACTGAGAGCTCAGTAAGGAAAAGGTAGCTCGGTATGTGAATGGTCTAAGATTCAATATTCATGATGAGATTGGTATGTTGAAGATTTATTCTATTGAAGATGCTTATCCATATGCTCTGAAGGTCGAAGTAGAGACCTATGGAGCCAAAGAAGAAGATAGGTAGAGTTATCTTTAAAGGTACTTGCTATAACTATGGAGAGGAAGGACACCGTTCTTTTGAGTGTACATAGAAGAAGGTTGACCAATGAATTGCTGTGATGAATGAGAACATTCAGAATGAACTTGAATCAAAGAACTTGCTACTTCGGTGAACATTGCTCGGTACAAAGGATAAACCTTGTCAGAGGAGTAACTTGTTTAGGACCCGATGCAAGACTGAAGGTAAACTTTGTGATGTTATTGTTGATAGTGGTAGTACTAATAACCTTATTGCTGAGGACCTAGTTCAGAAACTTGGTTTGAATAGAATGAAGCATCCTTGTCCTTATAGGCTTGGCTGGTTACAAGATGGTCATACTTTGGAAGTAAGAGAACAATGCTTCATTGATGTTCAGATTGGCTAGTACAAGGATCTTGTGTTATGTGACATTGTGAAGATGAATAGTTGTGATATATTGCTCAGTAGACCTTGGCAATATGATTGCAGAGCTATTTATAACTGTGTCTAAAATGTGTTTACTATTGAGAAGGATGACGGGAAGTTTTCAGTCATGCCTTTGATGGGTACAACTCTCGGTAGGAGATGCTTGAGTATTGGTAGCCAAGTGGAGATTGTGGATCCAAATAAAATGAATGATCGATATGGAGAACCAACCTGTTCATTGTCAAGAAAAGACTTGAAGAGACAGAGGAAACTAAAGTGGAAGAATCTGCAAGCAGAAAAGGTGGAGGACTTGTATGTGAGGAACTAGTTCAAGATTTATGTGCTAAATCCTAGAAGATGTTCTTCTCACATATGAACATCTTTTGGAACCTAGGTTATCCGATGCAGGGGAATCCAAGGTTAAGGTATGGGAATTCTTGTCCTTGGTGAAACTACATGGGGTGTTGGTATTTTGGCTGGTGTTACTCGGTTGTAGCCTTGACTGACAACCTCGGTCATTGAAGGAAGCTTAGTCACTGAAGGAACTCAGTAGTCTCTAATGTTGGATGAAAGGGTTACTCGGTCATGCCTATGGTGCTTGATCGACACTGGTGCTTGGTGACACCTGGCTTGCTCGGTTATTTCACTATCGCTCAGTATTTCTAGTTTACTGACTAGAGTTCTATGTGATTTGTTGAGTTGACTTAGTGAATTTATTATTGGTAGCCATTGTTATGGGCCGACATGCTGAATTAAATGTTTGTATACATTTGTAAGCTGACTTGTATGGCATTTAATTATTTTTTTGGGGAGTTAATGGTTTCATCCAGATGACTTGTGGTTGATGATTAGTATTTATGGGATGTTTGGGTAGATGTTTAGGAGGGGGCAGATTAGGGAGGACCAGAGAAATTCATGACTTGAAAAACTTAGTGAGTCAGATCTGTGGTTTTGAAGCTGAAGTTGGTGAAGTTGTGGAAAAGTTCTTGCATTTTTTTGTAGATCAGATTGTAATTTGATAGTTGTTTGTAGTAGAGCTAGGGGTTGCATACTTGGAGACAAGGATATTTCTTGGAGGCTTGCGAGCTCAAGTTTAGATCTGCTTTAGGGTTTCCATCAGCTTCTGATTCTCTTCAGAGCTGAACTAGCAGAGTTTGTATTGGATCTGGTTGTGGATCTTGTAGAATTGTTTCATTTTGTAACTAGCCCTAACTCGGAAGGCCTGACAGCTGGGCATGTCAATGCAAATTACTTGAAACATTTGTGGTGTTATCTTTTGTGTTGAGTATTCCGCTGTGTAATTCTATTGGTTGCAAGGTTTGGACTATCCTTCATTGGATCCACCATCCTTGAGTGCATCAACTGGTCAGTGCAACCTTGTCCTTTTTAAAAGAGAATGCAATTCAAGTCAGGTCTAAAATGGAAATGTTTGGTCCTAGTTTCAGTAAACATATGCCTCCATTACATAAAGAAGATGGTAACATCAAAAGTGTTGAGGAATGGAGAAATGACATGATGAATTACTGATAGGGGAAGAATCATTTTTAAATGAGGATGGCACTTTGAATATGGATAGGTTTATTCATGTCCTGGATGACATGCTCAAAGTAGAGACTGATTGTAGAAGGTTTGTATCTGACACCAAGTCCATAATGGATTCTAGGTGGGACAGGCAAGTGAAATATTTACAAAGTTTAAGGGAGTATAGTTGGCCAACAGAAGAGGAGGTTGTAGCATGGGATAAAAGCACAAAGCCCCCAAAAAAAAAGCTTGCAACTGTTGATTTGGAAGCAATGGAGGAGGACTAGGAAACATCTGGCACTTGATCATTGAGCACAGGGAGGGTAGTTATCATGAAAAGGATAGTGTATGTTAGCCAAATGGTAGCCACTACTCATGTAGCAACTTTTGAAGCTACCTTGAATACATGCACAAAAAGGTGCCACCTATTGTAGATTTGATATGATTGGGAAATATATTCCTTGAGCTTACTCTCCTTATTTTGTAATGACTGTAACTATTTTTGTCTTCTAGTGTTTCTTTTTCTCCTAGCCATTTGAAGCTTGTTACATCTTGATTCTTCCAGGATTCCAAGATGGCAAGTGATTTTTATATATAGGTAGTTATTTTATTTATATAAGGATGGTGAAATTAGCAACTGAATAGACATAATTTTGATCTATAGGTTTTGTTCTAGCATTTTTCCATTGTCAATGTACTGATACTGAAGAATTTTAATAAAAATACACTGGAATTCCATCTCATATTTATGAATGTCTTCTTGTTATGATCTTGAGTTCTTATATGTTAATGTTGCAAATAAATTTAATGTATGGTTTACAAAGTAGATTGTGAAGTTATTTTTGAGTTCCTTTCAAGGGAGGGGTAATTCTTAGAAATAATTTTTAGAGAATTCATATTTCTTGTGATAATTTGATGTATGAGTCTGAGAGTGAGAGGAATAATCTACAAAGAACTTATTTTGGGTTTTGGGTGTGTTTGAGTTAAATTTCCTGTTAATGTATGTTGTATTTGATTCTATTCCCTAGAATAAGACACTGATCTATTGTTAAGAAGTAGTTCTTCATCATCAATCAACTAATATATGATAAAATCTTTCAGTCACTATATCAAGGATACTAATGTATAGTGTTTGTATTGAATAAATACAAATAGGTTTTACTGATTCCTTTTAAGAAGTGAATCCATAGGTATACCCACCTGAGAATTAGGGCTTGAAGTGTAGAAGGATCATTCTCTTGGTCCTTATTAATTAGTCCTTTCTCTCAACAAATTTGGACTAAGTTTTAAAGAGTCAAAGACAATTAAGCTATCATACAAATTAAAAATTTGTTTGGAATGGAAAAATGAGCCAACAAAATGGCAACTCCGTTGGGGACTGTAATAGTAAAAAGTATTAGAACCTTTTAAAAATAATTAGGTTTAACAAATTCTTAGAAGTCTTTGGCTAATTTTTTTAAAATTAGTTTGGTGCATTCTATTTCTTTCCGAGTCTTTGTGTTTCTCATGTTCTATTTGCAATTTTCTTTAGATTCTCAAGGTTTGTTTATTAATAATTCCCATTGAAACATGGGTGGAAAATCAAAGGGTTAGAACTAGTGTTTTTACAAGCTAAAAACCATGGATAGAAGAGAAAATACAAGATCCTTTGTTAGGAGACACCCAGAGGTTAATCTAGAAGAGTTTCCTAGGTCAGGGAAAAAAAGTTGGCTTAGAAAAGGTGGAGAATCCACTAGTGCACCTCTAAGGGAACAAAATAATGTTGAATATGGGGTAGTACATACATCTACTAATGAAGATGGATCAATGTACATAAAATTTCATGGTTTGATATTGATCTCTATGGAGACAATTTCTATGATACCCCAGATGTATTATTTCAAGATAAGGTCATACTCCCTACAAATCAAAGTGCAAAGGCAGGAAATAAGGATTATGCACCAAGTATGCATCAAGATTGAGTTAATCTAGAAAGGTAACCAATGGATCCAAGAAGTGTCCGCTTTCCATATCAAGATGTCACATATATGGAGATATCATTGAGCTTTGATGATGTTATGATAGACCCGACTAATTTGGGTACATTAAGATTGCAACTAGAAGAGAAAGATGCAATATACAAGAGATTATAGAAAGAAAGAGAGGTTGAGACTATAAATGCATTAATGGAAAGAGAATCTCTACTCAAAAAGATTAATGAACTAATGGAGATAAAAAAAATGTTTTCCTCTACTCCTAAATCTATGCAACCTGATCTCTTTGGTGACCTTGTTGTCTTGAGAAGTGAGAAGGAACACATGTTGCATGACCATGAGTTTGAAAAAGAGGGCCTTGTGATTAGACAAGCATAAAGTTATTCTTCTCAGTCTAAATAGAAAAGTGCAAATGAAAGTACTAGACCTACTATTGTTGATAATAATAAAGGAAAGAAAAAGATGGTTGGGATCCAAATATATGAACTTGTGGTTATACCAAAAATCCCACCACCTATTTCAAGTTTTGACATAGAAATGGAAAAGATATAGAAGGAGAGAGATTATCTAGCAGAGGAATTGGAGAAGGTTGAAGTTGAAGCATCTATTGCAAAAATAAGAAGGAAGATCCAGTTCTTGAAGGCTTCATGTGCAAACACTTTGGGACCATCTACAACTGAAATAGGTATGCCATCTGCAACTTCTAATGCTTCTCCACTTGGTAATGTTGATGTTCATGACTTTCTTTTTGCTTCATCTGCCAAGTTAAATGTTGACCCTAAGCAACAATAAAATGTATAAGTAGGTGGGAATATAGTTGTTAATGTTGGTCCTAGTGGAGATACATGATTAAATTTTCAAAGAATACATATACAACTAGAAGGGTATAGGCAAATTAGTTTTGATGGGATACTAGGTTACCCAAATGCTATTCCAACTGAGATAAGGTAACCAAATTTTCTGGTAATAATGCCATTAGTTGTGAAGAAAACCTTAAGTTGTTTGTAGACATGTTAAATGACTATGAAATACAACATGAGGATGTAGTTATGAAACTATTTGTTCAATCTTTAGTAGAAGATGCTAGAGACTGGTTTAAAAGACTCCCTGACTATTATATTGATACATGGGATTCTTTTGAAAAATGTTTCAAATAAAAATATGGAGATAATCCTAATGCCAGTTTCATGCTAAATGAGTTTAACAACATAAGGAAGAATCAAAATGAGTCTACAACTGATTTCAATATGAGGTTTTAAAAGGGTATGTACAAATTGTTTCAAGTTATGAGGTTAGATGATAATGTCTATCTGACCACATAAATCAATGCCTTTGATGGTAAGGTTAGATATCTACTGAGAAGAAAAGAACCAAGAAATCTTAGAGATGTATTTAGGATTTTAGTGAGCATTGAAAATGATATGAAAATATCTGGTAAATTGGGTGGGAAAAGAGACAAACCTAAGTTGTTTGGGAATAAGAACTATAAAAAGGATAATGAAAGGAATGTTTGGAACAAGAGGCAAGAAGAAGACAAGTTGGATAAAGAGCTAAATGTTCTTAAAGACTTGAAAATACCCAGCAATAAAAATGATAAGATTTATGTTGTAGAAAAGTCCCATTTCAACAATAATTTCAATAGGCAGAATAGGCTGTAAAATTATCCTTATAACACCCAATGGAAGGATGGAAAACCTATTGTCCCAGTTGCAAAAGGAAATAATGACAATATTATCCCTGATCCCTTAAAAAAATTTCTATGAATGTTGTTGAAGATACACCATGGTGTATGACTTGTCAGTCACCTCATTTTGTAGAACACTGTGTGGTTGCACAGTCCATATATGCATACCAAGATGATGGTATTGAAGAATTAGATTAGGAAGAAAATAATGATGATATTGGTTGTAACCCGATTGATTCATATTTGGGAAATGAATATGTTTTTGACACTGATGAAGAAATTGATATGTGTTTGAAAAGACACAACAAAGCATTATTCCATCAAGAATTCTTTTCTGATGATGAGGACATTGATGAAAAGACATGTAACATGAACTCTTCCTCAGAGAAAGTGAATTTAAGAAGACCTTCAAAAGAGGAAGTTGCTAGGATCACTGCAAAAATGGTAGCCAAAGTTTAAACTAGAAGTATGAAAGCAAATGACACCACTGGAAAAGTTGTAGGGATATTAATAAAAAATACAATTCTAAGGAACCCACTAGAAACACATGAAAAAATAATTATGTAGTGAAAATAAAAAATGTCAAGGGTAAGAAATGGCAACAAAAGGGAGTTAGAGTTGTAAAGATGTCCAATGTTCATGACAAAGACATCCAAAAGGAAGTTGAGAAGCTAGTTAGTACAATGGCTAAAACTGAGAAACTAAAGGTGATAACAATAACTGATGTATCTAAAAAATAGAAGGATAGTAGAGCAATGCAAATTTAAATTCCTTCTTCTACTCTTGTTGACATGTTGCCAGTATTGTCTCAGATTATTGTTAAGGTTCCCTTGTCAAAATTATTAAGACTCTTTGAGCATAAAGAAAGAGCTCTAGCATGGGTAGATAATGTTCATGACAATAATGTTGCTTGCAATACTAATGAGGCCCAAGAAGAAGATAAGAAATAAATGGAAGTTCAAGGAGTGGTATTTCAAATGCCACCTATGTATTTGGAGAACTTTGTCAATGCTTGCATTGAAAACATAGATCCATTTTTCCTAAGTATCGTAGTAAATGGAATGATGGTAAATAATTACATGATTTATTTTGGTGCATAAAACATTATTATGCCTCTTAAGATCATGTAAAGGTTGGGTCTCAAGGTTGATACTATTCAGGGAAGATGTTGTGCAATGGACCAAAGAGAAGTACCAATCATTGGGACTATTAATGTACTGCCCTACAAACTGGCAACCTATCCAAAAAAGGAATTGAATATGAGTGTCTTTGTAGTAGACATTCCTCCTCATTATGGGATGATACTATCTAGGAAATAGAGTGCTTCCATGGGTAGAATTTTTCAATGTGATATTTCCTATGAAACTTTCAAGATTAATGATCAATCTGTCAAGGCTGAGAGGGAGCCAAGAGTTACCCATATGATTGAGAAAAATATTGATAATGAGATTACTTGTTTTGTAGATACTGATATTGATGCTTTCAGAGAAGAATTCACAGTGCTTCAAAGAGAACCTATCTTTCCTCCTATCACTATGGAAGTAAATTCCAGATCTAAGAAAGGTGAGTTGTGGGTGATGTACTTTGATGGTGCAAATTGTAAAGATGGTTCAGGAGTAGGTATTCTACTCATTTCTCTTGAAGGAAATACTTATAAGTCCTCTTCTAAATTAATCTTCTCATGTAAAATAATATAAAAAAATATGAAGCATTATTAATAGGATTAAGATTGTCACACAAACATGGAATCAAATGTATAAAGGTGGTTGGTGATTATGAGTTAGTTGTATCTCAAGTGAGGTCAATTTATGCTTCTAAGAAAAAGAGGTTGAAACAATATAGGAATTTTGTTTGGGATATGATTGAAAGTTTTGATGTACTCAATATTGTATGAAAGGATAGGAGAAATAATAAAATGGCTGACTTTTTAGCCAATATATCAATCAATCCTACTAACATCACTTTTGCAGGCATCTCAAAAATTGAAACTCAGACTAGATGTAATATACTAGATAATATTGAGAATTGGAAAGTCTTTGAGGATGACGAAGATATCTTGAGGTTTATGAACTGTGAAGTATCATGGTCAAGAATTGGACTGTTCATCTTTAGTTGAGGTTGTAGAGGGAAAAGAAATTGTTCTTGGAAATGAAGTTCTGCAGCTCAAAACTAACAAGGTTCCCAAGGGGTTTGTTGTTTTAGAAATAGTTTTTGATAGTTAAGATAGAGTCCAAATGGATACTAAGAAGAGAGACCAGATGGACCTAGAGGAAGTTAATCTTGGTACACAAGAGACACCTAAAATGGTGTACATTGCAAAAGAAATGTCTCAAAAGGTGAGAAAGTCTTTGATTGAGCTATTAAAAAAATTCAAGCATATTTTTGCATGGTTATATGATGATCTAAATGTTTATAGAGAAGATTTGTTTCAACATATCATTCCTTTGAAGAAAGATGTTAAACCTTTTAGGCAGAAACAAAGGCTGATCAATCCTACCCTAGCACCTAAAATGCAAGAAGAACTGATGACGCTAAGAGATGCTAGAATCATAGAGCCTATCAGACATTCTTCTTGGGTGTCAAACTTAGTTCCTATTAGTGTTACTCAAAATAACATCATGCAACACAATAAGCATAAATAGGAAAAGATTGCACATTTATAGGTCCAATTAATACTACCTTCCATATTTTTTATATTGACATTTAATTATTGCATTCATTTTTATATTTCATTATTGTACTCTAAGTATTGATCACATTTCAAATTTCATAATCCATTACTGATCATTACATTGTGCATTCAAACTGAATGTAGTATACAAGTGTCTTTTCATATTTCATATTTCTTGTCAATAATTGAGTACATATGTAGAATTGAAAATATGATAGAAGTATGGAATAGAGGTCCCATGCATTGCCTTGTTATTAGTTTGTTGTTAGCTAGTTGTCTACCAGGTCCTAGGTCCTCAGGTCCAAGTCTTCATTTGCATTTAGGGTTTAGGGTTTCCACCTGCATGAGAGAGAAAAATGTTGTTAGATCCTGTTGGATCTAAGAAATGCATGAAAAACAAATAACATACAGTAACAATAAAGTTTTCAATGCTACATATCAATCTGGTAAATTCAATGCAATAAGGAAATGTACATCCACACTCACTGAAAGGTAGTATTAAAGGGACTTATTTTTTCTAAACATGAAACCTTTTACTATTAATGATAATTTTAGTGTATGTTCTTTTTCTTAACTAGGTATCTGATTTAAAAGGACTTAGTGTTTCCAACTAAGAAACCTTTTTCAGAAGTTGCAGTACCTTGATAGATTAGTGAACATAATGGTCTAAATGTTGATTCATAAGTGTCATTTTGGAATTTTTCTAAATTGTTTATTATGTTCACTAATCTAACAAGTTCAAAGTGTTGTTGCTTGAGAGCTTAACAGATTTTTTTTGCAGTGTTTCAAGTTGACTGGTTCTCACATTCAGTCAAAGAAAAGAGATGCAAAATAGGATGAACTGTTATAACAAAGTGCCAAAATTAAAAAATGTCATGATCAAATGTAGTGACATAATCACTAGTACAATATATCTTTGTTGATTTAAAAGTAAAAATTCAATAATATCACAGTTGTTGCTAATTACAGAAAGAATGGTATAGAATTGTGTTTAAAAGTATCATAAAATGTTTATCAAAATGTATCTTTGAGTGTCATGAGCACATGCTCGAACTTCATTGATAATATACAAACATTTTTTACATCTTATTGCATTCCTTTTAAAGAATTCAATTTCAACATCAAAGGAGAACTATATTTAATATCTGGTAGTTTGTGCCATGAATGTACCAATTTTATTGAGAATTTTGAGGACTTGGTTTCATATATGGAGTTTTGGTGACTATGTTAAACAGAGGAATAAATAGTAGTCATGATGCTAAAGGAGTTTCAAAATAGTGGGTTCTTAAAATTAAACTGATTGATTAAGCTGTAGGAACTTGCATATGTGATTGGTGCATAATAGTGACAGTGACTGTGTCATTAAGTGGGCACTAAAAATGAGTTTGTTACAAAAGTTATAAGACATGATATATAAAGATGGTACATTTAGTTGACTGGTGTGTTGGTGTTTGATATATCACAACCATAAATGAATACTTTTGCAACATACAGTATGACTGGTTAAGAAAGAAAAAAAAGGTAGTAAGTATAACAATAGTGGCAAAATATATATAAAATAGTCAACATTTATAGCTAGGTCATATGCACTTTACAAGTTTTTCAAAGAAATCATCTTAAGGAGTTCATATTCAAAACAGTGAAGCATAGGTTCATGACATTCTATCAAATGTCTATGTTCATAAGTAGAGTAAAGTGACTGGGTATTACAACAACATTTCAAGTTGTGTGTGCATGTGTTGAAAGATGGAAAAAACAAAGATACAAGATGTTCTAAGCTGCCAACAAAAATAAACAACAAATAGAAAGAACTTATCTGTAATTTTCATTTGAAGTTTATGTCTCTTGTTTATCTTTTAGTCATGTTTTCAGTCAGCTGAGCAAGGTCGAAGCTTATGACTAAAAGATGTCATGGCTTAAAACTTGATACATCTTCCACATCTTTCAATCATAATTTTAGCTTTTCTAACTAGACTGTAGAGAACCTGATAATAGTGGAAGCTCAACATCAAGTCTAGTTGATTCGGTAAGAGTCTCAAACTGTGACTGGGAGATGTCTTAACCCATGCATAATCCCATGTCTCAGTCCTAGTTGGAACCTTGTCAAGCTAACCAAAGTGAGCTCACAAAAGATGACTGAAGAAGAGTCTTGGTTATGGGACTGTCAAAGTTGTAGGAAAAGCCCACATCAAAAGTGGTATGAGAAACATAACCTTCATGCTTAAAATGAGACACTGAACTCAAGAATATCGAAGAATTACCAGTTGGAAGCTGAAACTCTAAGATAAGTCATGACTTTATGCATACAGCTGAGTGTGAAGTCATAGTCACAAAGTTGTGACATATAATAAAAGAAGCTCAAAATCATGTGCACTGAGCTCACGGTTCAAAGCCCACAAGCTTAAAATTTACCATCAGTTATGGTTTTTACATATTCAAATTCATTAGGAAGTTACAGGAAACCTATGACTTGTGATGAAAGGGAACTTGAACCACAGTCACAGTTTTTACTTCCAGTTTGAGCCATGTATTCACAACCAAGAGTTGTTCATTCATAGTCAAAACCAAAAGAGGGAAGGCAAAAAGGATTATCAGTCACATAATACATAATGAAGCCTAATGTATACATTAGTCATAGTCACAAAAGGAAACACACATTAATTTACCTGCTAAGAGGCTGAGAGGCTTGAAGTTGAAAGTTGAGCTCCTAGCTTCATGATTAAAGCAACATTCGTATGTCGAGAATGACAATGAAAAAACTCCAGTGATGACATTATTTAGGCTGAGCTTGAAGATGAATACACAGTCGAATGTCAAAGGTCAACCAGAAGTGATCTCTAGATCATTAATAATGACCGAGACTTCATAGATTCAAGCCCCAGTCTAAGTCTGATGCTAAGTAAGAAAATAATACATGATAGAGAGATCCATCTATAGACAACTCAAACTTAATGGAAAATTTTGCCAGATTTGAGCTAGGGTTTCAAGTTCTTCCCATTTCTTCTCTTCTGAGATAGACATAAATGCCAAGTTCAAGAATGAAATGAGCCTTTGAATTTTTGGAGTCCACCAAACAGAGTTTCATTCAATGCCATCAATGTTGGTGTGGAGATCTTCAAACCTCAAGAAGTGCCAACAGTGCCACCTCACCCCTTTGTTTTCGCATTGTATGCAAGTGGGATGAGTGGTCACATCGACCCTCTTCCACTTTGCATTATTTTTACTTAGGAGTTTATTTCTTAAGTTTAGGGAGGTGTATATTTTTGTATTTTTGAATTTACTTTAAAATTTAAATATTGGAAAACTATGTAAAAGGATTTTTAGTCCTTATTTTAAGACAATATTTAGGGCACTTATCATGGAGTCTTCATAGGCTAGATTCTTGGCACTTATTTTGGAGAAATTAGGGCAATTTTCAAGGGGCTTTCATTTTTAGATTTGAGGCTAGGCCTTGGTATACGATTGGTTTTTATGATCAATTTTAGGAGTTGTGAGTTTTGGAGAGAAGGAAAAGTGAGATTATTGTTTCTTAGTGCCTTGAATTCATGTTTGTAACCACATTTTGTTAGATTTTGAAGAAAATATAGAAAATTTTTTTGGCTCATACATTTTGAGTGTTGATTTTATGATCATGTCTTCATCTTTCTTTGCAAGTGTCATTTTCATTTGTATCCAAGAGAAGTGAGTGCATTTATGTTTCTTCTTAGGGTGATCAATTATTCAAAAACCTTGTATGGAAAACATATGTTTGTTGACTATTTGAGCTATTTTTGGTTCAACCCTAGTAGTGAGATTTGTTAACCTATATGTTGAATAGATATTTGAAGTGTCAAGCCTTTAATAGATCAGTTGGAGTTTTTGTTTTATCTTTCTAGCAGAGTCTAAATCTATTCTTGGTGTATCACTCCTATCTATTTTCATTTTAGAGTTTTCTTCTTCCCTTTTCCTACCAAGTTACAAATCAGGAGGTGATATCCCATATCAAATAGGAACCAACCTAGAATCCGGAGACTCCTCCTCATTCAGAGTCCACCCACAACTTGAGGAGGTTTCCATTGTTAGGATAGAGATACTATGTAGTCCCATTGCTTGAGTTGGGGTGGTATTTCTAAACCTAAATAGTTTTTGGCATGCTTGGTGGGACATGAACTGCTTCTCAGTTCTCAAGTTACAAGTTTTTATTGTTATTTTGGTGTGAACAACAGTTTTCCAACCTTTTAGAAGGCATTTTATGGCACCTGGTGACTCTATGTTTTGGAAGGTTTATTGCATATTCAGTTGCAAATTTGAGTGTTTATTTTAATGAGAAGAACTCCAACAAGATCAAACAAGGAAGGTTTTGTGTACCAGGAATTGCAGCTAGGTAGAAGGGGAGGTAGATCAGCTAGAAGAGGAAAGACATCACAAGATCCAAGAGGTAGATCTTGTCTATTTAATTTTGATTTTTCATCATTTGATAACCCTATTTTTGAAGGTCGGGTTGCAAATTCAAATGAACCTGAGGTAATTATTGAGGATATTAGTTTTCCTAAAGATGTAAGTGCTCTTGACAACTCTGGATCAAAATTACCAAGTTTCAAAGATTTACAAAAGAGATAATTATGTTTTTGGAGCATCTACAAGTGGTGCTACAAAAACTCTTCAAAGTTTTAAAACTTATGAAAGGAAGGTGATTCAGCCTACCCAGCCTTCTGTTACACCTAAAATTTAGCAACAAGTACCACAAGTTCAAGCAATGGCAAGAAATATGCCATTTGTTACATTCAACCAAGGTAGTCCTCTAAGGATTGCAAACCACAATAACGTTCCATTGGCTGCTCTGAAAGGCTTTCCAACATTCACTGGAGAAGGACAAGTAACTGCTATAGAAAACATCAAAGATCTTGCAACTCTTTGCAATGTTCATCATGTCATGGAGGAGGATGTAGCTTTGAAGCTATTAGCTGCATCTCTAAAGGGTAAAGCCCTTGACTAGTTTAGAACACTCCTGGTCGATTCTATTGCCACTTGGGATGTTTTGGGAGAAAGACTTTCCAAATTATTTGAAGACAACTCTAATAACTTGTCCCTAGTGGAACAATTAACCATATTTAAGAGGGCTCCACAAGAGGAAATGAGTGACTTCAATCTCCATTTCCAAAAGACTTGGAATCAGATTCTTGCTATGGTAAGGCCTTTAGCTGAATATACATTCTTGTATTATTTGAAGATTTTGAATAGCAATATTTCTATTATGATTCAATCTATGGGGGGTACTACATTGCCCCTAGCTTTTGATACCATTATTAGGGCAGAGAATAGTCTTATTCGGGAAGGAAAGATAACTCCTAGACCACCTATTCCTTTCTTTCCAAGTATTCAATCCAATATGCCATTGATAGTTCCACTTCTATATGTTTTCCCATCATATAAAGCCACAGAGATAGCCCCTCTGAATGAATTTCAAAGTATTAAGGATAGTTAGCAAAAGATAGAGATTTTACTGTAGTCTTTTGGTAATGATTTAGTGACCCTTAAGAGGAATCAAGCACAGACAAACCCTGTTGCTCAAAACCAGTTTGTTGGTTCCTCATCCCAATATCCTAATCAGCCCAATTATTAGGCAAATAGGCAACAATTCCAAGGTAACAATAATGCAAATAGACAAAATTGGAATCAGAGGCCTAATAAGCCATATAATCCCACACCCCTTAATACTGTTAGGGATATTGTTCCAAGTTAGAATAACATTTCTATTGACTAGTGTTTTCCATGCAATGAAGGTCATGATTAGTCAACATGTTCTAATGGGGTTCTGAACCAAGCTCTTATGGGCTAAAATGTAATAATTTCATAATAGAATGTGCCTATTGAGGAGGTACAATAGCAATCAGATCAGAGTGTTATGGACACTGGTTTCTTAAATTGGAAAGAGGAGGATTTTTGAGGGGTGAATGATGATTTATCAATTTTAGCAAACACTAGAGCCAAAAATAGAGCTTTTGAGGTAGATCAATCAGCTGGTAATGTACCCTCTTCACCAGTATCTATTTTAAAGAATCCTCCTACTTCATCTAGTAAAGATCAAAATCAAAGAAGTAGTGGTAAAGGTTCTCCTAGATCTCCACAAAAGGTACAATTTTTTGTTCCCTTTAACATTGTTGATACTATGAAGAAAATGGGTGTAACCTTGCCCGCATGGGAAACTTTAGCTATTCCAGGACATATTGAACGTTTAAAGGAAGAATTGTCCAAGTTGGCACCCAACTCACAGCAAGCTGTACAACAACATCCTAGAGTAGTTATGACTAATTTTGAGCCTCCTAAAGTTCAGGAAAAGACACCTATTGAAGAGAAAAAGCATGCTAAGGTTAAGTAGACAGCAGTACAAGAAGTTAAAAAGGCTGCAGATTTGAAGCAAGTAGAAGTGACAGTTGACAAAAAGCCAAAAAATGTTCAAAAGATAATTGAAAAAAAAAAGGTAAGAAACTTGTGAACGATAAGCCCCCTCCTTTTTATTTTTCATTGATTATTGGGAACAAGTTAGTGCACAATTGTATGGTAGATAGTGGTGCAACCAACACTATCATGCCTAAGAAAATAACAGATTTGTTGAATTTAAAGTATGAACCTCTTGAAAAGGGTGTGGTCCAACTTGATGGAACTTCACTCAAGACCTTAGGGGTCATTAAAAATGCAATTTTGACCTTACACTCATGTCCAAATTTTTTAATTCCTCAAGATATTTATGTCATTGATCTACCAGCATATTTTTCTATGTGCTTATATAGAGACTTTACAGCCAAAATAGATGGTTACTTCTCATTAGATTCATCTCACTTATCTTTTAGAACTAGATATGGTACTAAGGTAACCATAAAATCAAAATTGTTGGCCAAAGATCATGTAGAACCCTACAATCTGAGCCCCATTAATGCAAGTTGTGTAATCATGGATCCAGATGAAATTCAAGACTATTCAGCCTATGACACACAAATTGAACAATATCCAGATACCATTTTGTATGAATGGGCCACTATAAATTATCAAAATGATGATACGTTTGATGTTGGTTTTGTTAACTACATGATTTTGGAATCTGATGCAGTTGAGCCTAATTTGATAAAAGATCCAGAATCTGAATCTGATTTATCTAACCAATTATGGGATTTATATTTTGATGGATCAAGGAATAAAGATGGAATTGGTGCAGGAGTTATGTTAATTTCACCTGATGGTGATAGATTTCATGCTGCATACAAGTTATCTTTTCCATGTTCTAACAATGTGGCTGAATATGAAAGTCTAATTTAAGGATTAGAGTGGGCAAGGAAAAGAGGAATCAAATGTTTAAGGGCATTTGGAGACAATGAGCTGATAGTAAAATAGGTGAGAGGTATCAATGTTGTTAAAAATGATCTTTTAAAGATGTATAGGTCCAGAGTGTTTGATATTATGGAAGATTTTGATACCTTTAATCTCATTTCCATTCCTAGAAAGAGAAATTAGCATGCTGATAGGTTGGCTAGTATTGGTGCACATGTTTCAATTACAAAAAATAAAGGACTGATTTCAGACCAGTCACATGTCAAGATAGTTGTTAGGCCATCTATCCCTGATAATGATATTAATTGGTAGGTTTTTAACACGGATGAACATATCTTAAGTTTTATGACAGAAATAGATGGTTTCATAGCCTCTAAAAATGACAAACATAATAAAAAAATCAAAGATCAAATCATTCAACTGAAGAACAATAAGCTTCCAAAGGGATTGATCAGCCTAGAATCAGCTTTCAACTCTAATGATCAATATAGGAAGGGTAAAACCAGCCTATTAATCAGAGAAGATCACTATGAAGAAGTGGAGATATTCAGAGACAAGTACTTGAAGGTTGGTAAAATAAATTCTCATGAAGAAAAAGAATTGTTTATTGATCTTTTCAGAGAATATAGTGATTTTATTGCATGGGATTATACTGATTTGAAGGGATTTGATCCTCAATTAACCCATCCTACCATAGAACTAGAACTATATTCTAAGCCAATCAGACAAAGGAAAAGGCCCATAAACCCCAAGTTAGAGCCTTTAATGTTGAAAGAGTTGAGAAAACTCTTAGATGGTGGTATAATATTTCCAATCAAGCACACATCCTGGGTTTCAAACTTAGTTCCAATAAGGAAGAAGAATGGAGAGATAAGACTTTATGTAGATTTTAGAGACCTTAATAGGGCATCTATGAAAGATAGACACCCTCTTCCTTCCATGGAACAAATATTATAGTATGTTTTAGGTTCTAAGAGATTCTCTCTCCTAGATGGATATTTTGGCTATAACCAAATTTTAGTTAAAGAATCTGACCAGTTTAAAACAACCTTTACAACTAAATGGGGTACACTAGCTTACAAAAGAATGCCATTTGGGTTATGAAATGCAGGGGCTACTTTTTAGAAAGAAATGGAAATGGATTTCAAGAATTTAATGTACAAGTTTGTTCTAGTATATCTAGATGATGTGACAATTTACAGCAAGGTTGCAAACTAGCACATACATCATTTGAGACAAATTTTGTAGAGATGTAGAGAGTTTGGGATCTCTCTTAACACAAAGAAGTCAGTTTTTGTAGTTCATGAGGGTAAACATTTAGGATACCAAGTGTCTAAAGAAGGTAAAACTATTGATCTTGAGAGGACTCATGCAATTCTAGAACTTTCATTGCCAAAACACAATAAAGGATTGCAAAGTTATATTGGGAGAATAAATTTTGTTAGATGCTTTATCCCTAATATTGCAAGTTTATTAAAACTCTTGACTACTATGCTAAAGAAGTATGTTCCTTTCAGATGGACCGATGAAGGAAAGAAGAGTTTTGAACAGATTAAGAAGGCTTTGTCATCATCCCCTACTCTAGTTAATCATGATTTTACTAAAGACTTTATTTTATATGCTTATGGTGGTTTTGACACTATTTCAGCAATAATGATTCAAAGGAATGAAGAAAAATAGGAGCAGCTAGTTGCATTTTTTAGAAAAGGTATGGATGATTATGAGAAAAGGTATAGTTTTGTTGAAAAATATGTGCCAGTTGTTATTTAAGCTTTAAAGAATTTTAAGCATTTGGTTTCTAGAAATAAAGTGCATCTAATGGGTGCACATCCTAGCATTAAAGAGTTTTTGTTGAATAAAGATGTTAATGAAAAGAGGACAGGTTGGATAACAAGGGTTATGGAATATGATGTACACATTCATGTAACCAAGATGGTTAGAGGAAAAGGTCTTTGTACTCAGATGGAAGAAGAAGAAGACAAAAATAAAGCCACTGAAGATGTTGCCTTACTTAAAGGTAATACTATATTGTTTAATGATTCTACATCCTGGTTGTCAAATATGACCATATTTTTGCAAACTGGACAATGTCCAATAAATCTTTACAAAGCTAAGAGAAGGTACTATAGGCTATAGTCTATTCCTTATGTTCTCATTGATAATATTCTTTATAGGAAGGATTTTTTATGGTATGCTTCTTAAGTGCATTGATTCAATAGATCAAGATAGAATTTTGTCTGAATTTCATGATGGATCTTGTGGAGTACATTTTAGTCCTAAAACTACAACATGGAAAATTTTAAGAGCTAGGTATTACTGGCTAGATTTATTCAAAGATGCTCATTCTTGCGCACAAAAATGTCAAAAGTGTGCTCTATTTATAGGAAAGAAAAGGCTGGCAACATTGGCATTAAAACCAATTATTGTGGATCGGCCATTTAACAAGTGGGGAATGGACTTTATAGGTCCGATAAATCCTAATTGTAGTGTAGGTCATAAATGGATTTTGACTGCTCCAAATTATTTTACAAGATGGACTAAGGCCATAGCATTGAAGGAAACTACTAGATCTGTTGTATTGAAGTTTTATGATGATATTATAACTAGGTTTGGTGTTCCTCAGTCAATTATCTTAGATAATGCCCTAGATTTTGTTGGTTTAGCTATAATAGAGTGGGCTGTAAAAAATGGCATTTATCTAAACACTTCATCTAACTATTATCCTCAATGTAATGGTCTTGTAAAGTCTACTAATAAAAACCTAATCAGGATTATCAAAAAGACTTTACAAGAAAATAAAAGAGATTGGCATTCTAAACTAAAGGCAGCCTTATGGCTGGATAAGATTACACCTAAACAGGTTATTGGGATTGTTGGTGTAATTAAATATTACTAATTACACTTTACTTAAGTTTACTTAGGATAATGCATTTGCATATTAGCTATCATTATGACACCTAGGAGTTTGCATTTCTATTTAGCCCATGGTTAGGAGAATCTCCACTTTAGGTGTGATAGTTGTCATCACATACCTCTTTGTGTGTGAGATCCACCTTTAGTGCTCTTATCACATTATCATCCTCTCATTGTTGCACATGTTTCTCACACTTTCATGTACAATGGAGGATGATCCACCTTTGGTGGACATGTGATTCCACCATGTCTAGTTGATATCTTATCACTTGCATAACTTCTAGTTATCATGCATTGCCTATATATTGAGGCATTTCTACATAGTATGTAATCGATTATTCATTATCATTTGATCATTATTGAATTCTTCATTTGATCATATTATCTTGTCTCTCTTTATTGTGATATCTCTTGAGCTTCTAGATCTTGCCATCTATTCTTTGCCTTAGGAAAATTCTTACATGGTATTAGAGTGATATCAAAATTCTTACATGGTATCAGAGCCATAGGAGTTTCATTGCATAGCCTATTTTGAGAGATTTTTATTGCAGGTCAAAATTGGAGCTTGCTAGTGCAAATCAGAGGTTGGAATCACATTGAGGAGGTCCAAATACCCCTAAATCAAATTTTGTTTCATCCAAATCAGACATTTGAAGCCAAATCTAGAGCCATTTGAATTTTCAAGGTTCGGCGGCGGCGATTCAGAAAAAATAATTTTAGAGGCGATTTTCAAACAGCAATATCTCAGTCATCCAAAGTCCTTTTTTGGAGCAATTTTTTTTTGTTTTGGGGTAGAATTTCATGATCTACACAATGGTTCAGGTGATTTCTGATCTTGATTTCTAATAATTTCTAAAAATCAAAAATTCTAATTTTTACAACTTTAGAGGCTTCGTTCGGGCTCATATGGACACATTTTCAGGTGCTATTTTTTTTTAAAGTTCATGATTTTTTGTTTACTTTCCAAATTTGGTATCAGTTTGGATAAATTTTAAGTAGACAAAGTATTTTTAGAATTTGGTCTATTTTGGCCTATTTTGCACTTGTAATTGATTAGATCTTTGAGGGGTCTTATGTCTTAATTGTATGAGTCTACCATAGCTTCATATTTTCTATTGTAATCATCAAAATCAGAAATCCACTTTGGTTCATTTTTCCAAGTGGCAATTGTACATGCACTATATATAAAGTGCCAAAATCATCTATTTTGGGGGGGTTCTTTGGTTCATTGCATTTTGGGGGGTGCATTGATTTTTTGGTCTCGTTATTTCATGTGAGAATTACATCATGGATGGTTTAATTAAGTTGACAAGAGGAAATTATAAGCAATGGAGTGAATTGGTTCTTGCTCATCTTAGTGAGCATAACCTATTGCCCTATTTGTATGAGTATAGGCCTAAAAGTCCTCACAATTGTGACTCTTACTCAGAAGTTGTTAAGGTTATCTATTTGAATATGGATATGGATGTTATGGATTCCCTTGATGACTATGATGATGAGATAGAAAATATTCTTGATCTTTGGACTGTTCTTTGGGAAATGTATGGAGATCCACATATTCCTCCACTTCTAAAATGTCTAGAACCTCTAGTTGTAGCTCCCTCTCCTCCTACTGAGATCACATCTCTTGATGATGTGTGTCTTCCTATAGCCACTCACTCTTGTCATTCAGTGCAACAAGATATTCCTTGTCTTCCAGTTATAGCTCCATGGGATGCCTACTTGACAAACATTGTAGGTTTGTTTGTGGAGTCCTACATTTCAGATTTGGGAGACTTCATTGATGACATTCATCTTCTCTTTGTTGAGGATGATCCTTCTTCAGTTGTTTTGAGGGAGCATGTTGACCCTTATCTTCATTCTCTACTTGATCATTCTTTCGAGGGTGACATGATTGTGGATACTTTGATACAACATTTGGAGGAGGCCTCTTTAACTTCAGAGAAGACATTTGACTCTTTGGAGATTGGTTTTCATGAGTCTCAAACTTCACTTGAGATGTCACATTGCATGGTTCAGGTTGATCATACTCATGTGTTGGAGATTCCTATTCAGTTTCCTAAGACATCATACATTTTGAGGATTTTTCCTTTAGATTGGGGAGGATTCATTGATCCAGCTATGGACTTGTATCTTCCTAAGGGGAGGAACATGATTCAGTTTTCTTGGTGCAGTTTCTACATTGATCTAGGTGCATCTATCATGGGTGTACATTCTACATTGAGGTGGGGCTTTCTTGCTTCTCTTCCTACTTCATTTGAGGAGGAATCTTTATCTTTGGAGTTTGATCCAAATTCTTACATGGATCAGTTATCATTGGTTCCTTGTTTGTCACCTTCTTCTATTGGGCTTTCTCCTAATTTGTTTGTGGCATCTTCATCAACCAAGGACATGGTGACACTTGGGCATACTTTAGAGACATCATACTTCATTTGGATTCCCCTTCCTTCTTCCTATCCACAATGGGAAGCCTTCTTACATCTATACTTGGTGTATCTTTTTCCTAAGAGGAGAAATGTTGTTTATAGGCATTGGACTATGTTTTGTCTTCAAGCACTTACCATCCTTGGAGGAGATTACTCATTATGGGGGGGATATCATGTCTCCTTGTTTCCTTCCTTTGGGGGGATTTTTTATTGTATATGCATGATGTATGTCATAATGGGGGGTCTTGATTACTCCATCCATGCATGCATCTTGTATTCATCTCTCTTTTTGGGGGAGGTTTTTTCCCATGAGGTTTTCCCTCTTTCTTCACTTTATGAGAGATTGCATTATATATTGCTCTTGCATATTGTATATGGGTACCTAACATGGCCTAGTAGCCAGGACCCATCTTACATTGTGAACTCAACTGCATTCCCCTAAGTTGCACTTAAGGGGGGGTGTTGGTGTAATTAAATATTACTAATTACACTTTACTTAATTTTACTTAGGATAATGCATTTTCATATTAGTTGTCATTGTGACACCTAGGAGTTTGCATTTCTGTTTAGCACATGGTTAGGAGAATCTCCACTTTAGGTGTGATAGTTGTCATCACATACCTCGTTGTGTGTGAGATCCACCTTTAGTGCTCTTATCACATTATCATCCTCTCATTGTTGCACATGTTTCTCATACTTTCATGTACAATGAAGGATGATCCACCTTTGGTGGACATGTGATTCCACCTAGTTGATATCTTATCACTTGCATAACTTCTAGTTATCATGCATTACCAATATATTGAGGCATTTCTACATTGTATGTAATCAATTATTCATTATCATTTGATCATTATTGAATTCTTCATTTGATCATAATATCTTGTCTCTCTTTATTATGCTATCTCTTGAGCTTCTAGATCTTGGCATCTATTCTTTTCCTTAGGAAAATTCTTACATGGTATCAGAGCGATATCAAAATTCTTACAGGGACTTCACCCTGTGTCCTAGCTTATGGTAAAGAGGCCAGATTGCCAATATCAATAAAATTTCTAGCTTTACAGCTAGCTAATCAAAAAATTTTGTTTGAAGAGGAAGATCCTCTTAAGTTGAGATATGTTGAGTTTCTTGAGCTAGAAGAAGAAAGCAAGAAGGCATTGGAAACTATGGAATTAAGATAGGCACAAAATAAGAGGTCTTTTGACAAGAAAGATACATCCAAGGATTTCAAGGAAGGAGATCTATTACTCAAGTGGGATGTGGTAAAGAGTAGGCCAGGGCAACATGATAAATTTGACAATTTTTGGTCAGGCCCTTTTGTTATAACAGCCTGCAAGGAGAATAATATTTTTCAATTGTCCACAATTAAAGGAGAAGTTTTGTAGATTCCAACTAATGGAATAAATCTCAATCTTTTCTTTGAGGGATAGCTTAGGTCTAGTTTTCATTTCAATAAGTGTTGTCCAAGCACTAGGCCTCTAGGTTGCATTGAGTCTAGTTTAGTTGCATTTTCATTTCAATAATGGTTGCATTCATGGTTTCTAGTTTCCTAACTTTGTTTCCCAATGATAAGGTATAAAGGACATTTCTAGCAGGTAGACATCCAATAAAAGTCTCCAAAAATGTTACTCAAAATAACATCATGCAACACAATAAGCATAAATAGGAAAAAATTACACATTTATAGGTCCAATTAATACTACCTTCCAAGTTTTGTTAATTGACATTTCATTATTGCATTCATTTTTAGATTTCATTATTGTACTCTAAGTATTGATCACATTTCAAATTTCAGAATCCACAAGTGATCATTACATTATGTAATCAAATTGAATGTAGTATACAAGTGTCTTTTCATATTTCATATTTCTTGTCAATAATTGAGTACATATGTAGAATTGAAAATATGATAGAAGTATGGAATAGGGGTCCCATGCACTGCCTTGTTGTTAGTTTGTTGTCACTTGGTTGTCTGCCAGGACCTAGGTCCTCAGGTCCAAGTTGTCATCTACATTTAGGGTTTAGGGTTTCCACCTGCATGAGAGAGAAAAATATTGTTATATCCTGTTGGATCTAAGAAATGCATGAAAAAAAAATAACATACAGTAACAATAAAGTTTTCAATGCTACATATCAATCTGGTAAATTCAATGCAATAAGGAAATGTACATCCACACTCACTAAAAGGCAGTATTAAAGGGACTTGTTTTTTCTAAACATGAAACCTTTTACTAATAATGATCATTCTGGTGTATGTTGTTCTTTTTATTAACCAGGTATCTAATTTAAAGGGACTTAGTGTTTCCAATTGAGAAACCTTTTTCAGAAGTTGCAGTACCTTGATAGATTAGTGAACATAATGGTCTGAATGTTGATTCATAAGTGTCATTTTGGGCATTTTTCTAAATTGTTTATTATGTTCACTAATCTAACAAGTTCAAAGTGTTGTTTCTTGAGTTTAATAGATTTTTTTTGTAGTGTTTCAAGTTGACTGGTTTTCACATTTAGTCAAAGAAAAGAGATGCAGAAGAGGCTGAAATGTTACAGTAAAGTGCCAAAATTACAACCAGTCATGATCAAATGTAGTTACATAATCACTGGTACAATATATCTTTGTTGATTCAAAAGTACAAATTCAATAATATCAATGTTGTTGCTAATTACAGAAAGAATGGTACATAATTATGTTTAAAAGTATCATAAAATGTTTATCAAAATGTATCTTTGAGTGTCACAAGCCATTGCTCAAACTTCATTGATAATATACAAACATTTTTACATCTTATTGTATTCCTTTTAAAGAAATCAAATTCAACATCAATGGAGGACTATATTTAATATCTGGTAGTTTGTGCCATGAATGTACTAGTTTTATTAAAAATTTTGAGGACTTGGTTTCATATATGGAGTTTTGGTGACTATGTTAAATAGAGGAATAAATAATAGTCATGATGCTAAAGGATTTTCAAAATAGTGGGTTCTTAAAATTAAACTGATTGATTAAGTTGTAGGAACTTGCATATGTGACTAGTGTATAATAGTGGCAGTGACTGTGTCATCAAGAGGGCACTAAAAATGAATTTTTTGCAAAATTTCTAAGACATGATATAAGGATGGTACATTTAGTTGACTGGTGTGTTGGTGTTCAATATATCACAACCATAAATGAATACTTTTGCAGCATACAGTATGACTGGTTAAGAAAGAAAAAAAAGGTAGTAAGTATAACAATAGTGGAAAAAAAAATATAGAATAGTCAACATTTATAGTCAGGTCATAAGCACTTTACAAGTTTTTCAAAGAAATCATCTTAAGGAGTTCATATTCAAAATAGTGAAGCATAGGTTCATGACATTCTATCAAATGTATATATTCATAAGTAGAGTAAAGTGACTAGGTATTACAACAATATTTCAAGCTATGTGTGCATGTGTTGAAAGATGGAAAAAATAGAGATACAAGATGTTCTAAGCTGCCAACAAAAATAAACAACAGACAGAAAGAAGAACCTATATGCAATTTTCATTTGAAGCTTATGTTTGTTGTTTGTCTTTTAGTCATGTTTTCAGTCAGCTAAGAAAGGTCGAAGCTTATGACTGAAAGATGTCATGGCTTAAAAATTGATACATTTTCCACATCTTTCAGTCATAATTTTGGCTTTGCTAACTAGACTGTAGAGAATCCAATAATATTGGAAGCTCGACATCAAGTCCAGTTGACTTTGTAAGAGTGTCAAACTGTGATTGGGAGATGTCTTAACTCATGCCAAATTTGATGTCTCAGTTATAGTTGGAGCCTTGTTGAGGTAACCAAAGTGAACTCACAAAAGATGACTGAAGAAGAGTCTTAGTTATGGCACTGTCAAAGTTGAGGAAAAGCCCATGTCAAAAGTGGTATGAGAAACATAAGCTTCATGCTTAAAATGAGACAGTGAACTCAAGAATATCGAAGACTTACCGTTTGGAAGCTGAAACTCAAAGATAAGTCACGGCTTGATGCATACAGTTGAGTTTGAAGTCATAGTCACAAACCCATGACTTATAATAAAAGAAGCTCAAAATCATGTGTGTTGAGCTCATGATTCAAATCCCACAAGCTGAAACTTTACCATCAATCATGATTTTTACATATTCAAATTCATTAGGAATTTATAGTCAACCTGTGACTTGTGATGAAAGGGAGCTCGAACCACAGTCACATTTTTTACTTCCAATTCGAGCTGTGTATTCACAACCAAGAGCTACTCATTCATAGTCAAAACCAAAAGAGGGAAGGCGAAAAGGATTATCAGTCACAGAATACACAATGAAGCCTAATGTATACATCAGTCATAGTCATAAAAGGAAACACATAGTGATTTACCTATTAAGAGGTCAAGAGGCTTGAAGTTGAAAGTTGAGCTCCTAGCTTCATGATTAAAGAAAAATTTGTATGCCAAGAATGACAATGACAAAACTCTAGTCATGACATTATTCAGGTTGAGCTCGAAGATGAATACATAGTCGAATGCCAAAGGTCAAGTAGAAGTGATCTCTAGATAATTAATAAAGATCGAGCCTTCATAGATTCAAGCCCTAGTCTAAGTCTGATGCGAAGTAAAAAAATAATACATTATAGAGAGATCCATCTATAGACAACTCAAACTTCATGGAAAATTTTTCCAGAGTCAAGCTAGGGTTTCAAGTTCTTCCTATTTTTTCTCTTCTGAGATAGACATAAACACCAAGTTCAAGAATGAAATGAGCCTTTGAATTTTTGGAGTCCACCAAGCAGAGTTTCATTCAATGCCATCAATGTTGGTGTCAACATCTATAGACCTCGAGAAGTGCCAACAGTGCCACCTCACCCCTTTGTTTTTGCATTGTATTTAAGTGGGATGAGTGGTCACATCGACCCTCTTCCACTTTACATTATTTTTACTTAGGAGTTTATCTCTTAAGTTTAGGGAGGTGTAGATTTTTGTATTTTTGAATTTATTTCAAAATTTAAATATTGGAAAACTATGTAAAAGGATTTTTAGTCCTTATTTTAATCCAATATTTAGGGCACTTATCATGGATTCTTCATAGGCTAGATTTTTGGCATTTATTTTGGCCAAATTAGAGAAATTTGCAAGGGCTTTTCATTTTCAAATTTGAGGCTAGGGCTTGGTATAAGATTGGTTTTTATGATCAATTTTAGGGGTTGCGACTTTTGGAGAGAAGGAAAATAGAGCTTATTGTTCCTTACTACCTTGAATTCATGTTTGTAACCACATTTTGTCATATTTTTAAGAAAATAAAGAAGATGTTTTTGGCTCATACATTTGGAGTGTTGATTTTATGATCTTGTTTTCATCTTTCTTTGCAAGTGTCATTTTCATTATTATCCAAGAGAAGTGAGTAAATCTATGTTTCTTCTTAAGGTGATCAATTATTCAAAAATATTGTATGGAAAATGTATGTTTGTTGACTATTTAAGATATTTTTGGTTCAACCCTACTAGTGAGATTTGTTAACCTATATGTTGAATAGAGATTTGAAGTGTCAAGCCTTTGATAGATGAGTTTGAGTTTCTATTTTATCTTTCCAGTAGAGTTTGAATCTATTCTTGGAGTATCACCCCTATCTATTTTCAGTTTAGAGTTTTCTTAATCCCTTTTCCTACCAAGTTACAATTCAGGAGGTGATATCCCACATTATATAGGAACCAACCTAGAATTTAGAGACTCCTTGATGTATGGGCAGGGTAGATACAAGCAGAATCAAGCAGAATTGAATCCACTTGAATCAACAACCAAACCCTGATCAAAGTTACACAATGGAAGAAATATAATATCACATGAAAGCAATGAAATTACAATGGATATGAGACAATCAACTTGCAACAACAATAGAAAATTATATTATTTCTTTCAACATGCCCAACTGTGAGGCCTTCTGGGTTTCGGCCTTATAGAATGAGAATTATGAAATCAGAATCACAACTTGCATCCTATCTTTGTCTCCAATGATATATCTTGATAATCCTTCCTAGATATCACTCATGATCTCCTCTTTATGCCCTACTTCATCAATCTAGACTCCTATATAGCCAACTAAGCCACAAGTCGGCTAGTCAAGCATTTAATTACATTATAGGTCCAGTCTGGAAGATTTAAACCAAAACTAATGCTAGAATTAATATAAATGAGCCATCTTAGAAAATCTATCAACCACTACCAAAATAGAATCATTACCTCTCTTAGTTCTAGGAAATCCAAGAACAAAGTCAATACTCACATCTTCCCAAGGTCTATTAGGTACAGGCAAAGGTGTATACAATCCCACATTTTGACTAGTTCCTTTTGCTACTTGACAAACTTTGCAACTTCTAGCCATTCTCTATACATCTTTATAAATCTGTGGCCAAAAGTATCTTTCTAAAATCAAATTCATAGTCTTATCAATCCCAAAATGTCCAGCAAGTCCACCACTATGTTTCTCCTTCATGATGTTCTCTCTCATAGATCCTCTAGGTATTCACAACTGAACTCCTTTAAACAACATGTCTTCTTGAATGAAATAATTAGTCCACTTATCACTCACTATGTGTTTCTTACAAGATTTCCAAGGTTCTACAAAATCAATGTCAAACTCATACAAACACTTAAAATCATCAAAACCAAGTAACTCAACTCTCATCTCTATCAGCAAACGTCTTCTTCAGCTCAAGACATCAACAACCTTATTTGACTATACACTTTTATGCTTCAATGAAAAGCAAATATTATGTTCTATCATTTCTCTTGTAAATTTTTTACCATCAAACAAACATACTCTGACTGTAGTACAATGACCTTCATCAAACTTATCTACTAAAGGCAATAATACTTGTTTCTTTCCATCCATGCAAATAGTATATTGATTCAATCTACCATCATGCAAAGATATCCTATCATATTGCCAAGGTCTACCCAAAATAATATGACAACAATCCATAGGCATAATATCACACAAGACTTCATCATGATAATTCCCAATTTTGAATTTGACAAGGCATTGTTCACTTACAAGTAATTTATGCTCCTTTTGGATCCAAGCAATATGGTAAGGCTTAGGATGTTTCAATCTCTACAACTACAACTTGTTAACCAGCTCTTTGGATGCCAAATTATTAGCACTTCCACTATCAATGATTACCTTGCAACATTTATCAGTGATCTTACATTTGGTTCTGAACAAACTTTTCCTCAAAATAGGTTCCTCATCAGCTTCTTCATTCCACAAGATCCTTCTTAGCATCAAGTTCTCACCATGTTCAGGTTCATTAGACATTTCCTCAACTTCTTCACAAGCCAAATTATTTCTTCCATTACCTCCAGTCTTCTTTCCAGAGTTAGTACATTCAAAAGCTCTATGTCCTTCTTCACCACATTTGTAACAAGTACCTTTAAACCAAGATTTCTCTTCTCTTTTTCCATTATTGTTATTCCTAGAGTAACCAGTATAGCTACCTCTAGATTAATTACCTCTTTTAGTAGTAGGGTTATCTTCCCATCCTTTATCTTCTACTAAATTTTTAGATCTGCTACTTTCTCCATAAGATCTTCCTCTACTTCTCTGAAATCTACCACCTCTTCCTCTTTGTCTTTGATCATGTCTTTTTGTCAATCTCTCTTTAGCCTTCAAAGAAAATTGATATTCTACTTCCACACTATCAATCTTCACATAACTAATCTCATCTTGAATTGACATCCTCAAGCCATTCAAATATGTAGCCACCTTCTCAAATTCATCATCCACATGTCTAGATCTAATATCCAATTTGTAAAATTCCTCAGTATATTCTTTTACACTCATGTTGTTTTGTCTCAGATTTTTCATCTTTCTCATCAAACTAACTTGGTAGTCAGTTGGAAGAAACTTCTTCTTCATCTTTCCAAGCATCTTCATCCATGTCTTGATCTTTTCTTTTCCTCTCTTTTGTCTCTTAGTTTGCAAATGATCCCACCAAAGAGATGCATGACCTTTCAACTTTGTGACTACTATCTTAACATTCTTATTATCAGGAGTACCTTCATACTAAAATTATTTATCCATCTAAGAGATCCAATCCAAAAGTACATTAGTCTCAAGTCTTCCATCATAGCAAGCAACTTCAACTGCAGGTCTAGAGTTAGCCTTAGACAAAACTCTCAAAAGTCTTTCCTCATCTTGTTCAACTTTAGGTTCAAGATTAGGTGTTGCTTCTTCTTCTTCATCACTAACATCTTCAAGATGCGCTCCTCTTCTCTGGGCTATCTCTATAGCTTCAAGCCTAGTTGCAATCTGCCTCAACATATCCATGATAGCATTATCATTTCCTCTACCTTGAACCACCTTGAAAATTAGGTTCCAGCAAGATCGTAACTTTCTGCAAGTTATAGGTCAGATCTTAGATCCACCACCCTACAACCAATCCAATAAGGTTCTCCATGATCCAATCCATAAGAAAGAACTCACTTTGATACCACTTGACGTAAGGGCAGGGTAGATACAAGCAGAATCAAGCAGAATTGAATCCTCTTGAATCAACAACCAAGCCCTACTTAGAGTTACACAATGGAAGAAATATAATATCACATGAAAGAAATGAAATCAAAATGGATATGAGACAATCAACTGGCAGCAAAAATAGAAAATTATATTATTTCTTTCAACATGCCCGACTGTGAGGCCTTCCAGGTTTCAGCCTTATACAATGAGAATTATGAAATCAGAATCACAGCTTGCATCCTATCTTTGTCTCTAATGATATATCTTGATAATCCTTCCTATATCTCACTCATTATCTCCTCTTTATTCCCTACTACATCAATCTAGACTCCTTATATAGCCAGCTAAGCCACAAGTCTGCCAATCAAGCATTTAATTACATTATAGGTCCAGTCTGGAAGATTTAAACCAAAACTAAGGCTAGAATTAATATAAATTGATGTTCCTTTGGATTTAGGTCCTTACATGACTCAATAACATTACTTTAAGGGTGAAAGGTCCCAATTGATCACACGGAACATCACAAGAAGAAACACCACATGTTTCACCTGAAAACTGGCAGAAAATAGGTCCTGAGGCAAAATAGGCATAACTTTTTACTCATAATGAATTGGGGCTTGCACTCTTGGGAAATGACATTAATTTAGGTCCTCTTAAATTAATTAAGATAGAAAAGTTTTATTCCTTATGGATCAAGATCGCCAACATGAACAATCAGCACCAAAACTGCAGGAAAACATGGTTTGGACGACAAGGAAAACAACTGTAACTTTGAAACAGTCCATCCAAACTTTATGTTCTCAAAGGGGGAGGTTCCCAAATAGGTCCTTAGAATAATGTAAGCTTCACACACCATGAAACCAAAAAATACAACAATTATAAAGAAAACAATAGCAAATAAGTACAAAAATCAGGAAATGTTTTTGGTTGATGCAAGATTACTCAAAGACCCAAGATGCTCCTGCATCACTCCTCCTCATTTAGAGTCCACCCATAATCAAGGAGGTTTCCATTGTTAGGATAGAGATACTATGTAGTCCCATTGCCTAAGGTGGGGTGGTATTTCTAAACCTAAATAGTTAGAAACAAGAATGGAGATATTAGATCATGTGTAGACTTTAGAAATTTAAACTTCTCTTCTTTGAAGGACAACTACTATTTGCCTAACATGGAGGCAATACTACAAAGAGTAACTAGGTCTGATATAATGTTGATGATGGATGGTTTCCTTGGTTACAATCAAGTGATTTTAAAAGAATCAGAACAGTTCAAGACAACCTTTATAACACCTTGGGGAACCTATGTGTATGTGAGAATGCCATTTGGTCTAACAAATGCTGGTGCCACTTTCCAAAGAGCAATGGATGTTGCATTTGCAAAATTAATTAATGATTTTCTTGTGGTATAGCAAGATGACTTGACTTCATATTCAAAGAGGGAATAATATCATTTCTTACACTTAGAGAAGATATTTTTAAGAGCCTTGGAATATGGTATTTTCTAAATCCTAGGAAATGTGCATTTGGTGTGACTAAAGGCAAATTACTAGGTCACCTAGTTGGAAAATAGGGAGTAAGAATTGATCCAGAAAGGGTAGTCACAATTGAAAAAATTTAGAAACCAAAAACTATAAAAGGAATCCAATTCTTCTTTGGCCAAGTGAACTTCTTGAGGAGATTTGTTACAAATTTCGCTGAGATTAGTAGACCTATATACAAATTTTTGAAGAAAGGATCTGAGATAAAATGGTATGGTGAGTCTAATGATGCCTTCAATAATATCAAATAGGCAATCAAGGATGAACCTATGCTTAAGGCACTAGAATATGGTATTCCAATGCATATCTTCTCTTTTTCTTCTTTTCACACTATTGTTATAGTCACATTACAGAGAAATAGTGAGGGTTTTGAACAACCTATTTCTTTCTTTAGTAAGTCTCTACAAGCTACTGAACTAAAGTATGTTATTAATGAAAAGAAAGCTTATGCACTTGTAAAGGCTGTGAAAGCTTTTAGATGTTATCTCATGTGAGCAACAATGATTGATTTTGTACTAAGTGTTGCAGTTAAGGACATTTTCACAACAAGAAGTACTTGGGAGGAGATGCAAATGGATAAACAAAATCCATGAGTTTAACTTTGATATCCAGATTACAAAATTGGTTAGAGGCTAAGGATTGTTAAAGTTGATGGCTCAGTTTAACCTTGATGCAAATCTGATAGATCAAATGGAAATTGAGTACACCTATGATATGGATGATTGTGTCTGTTATCAAGATATTATTTATTATTTAAGGAATATGAAGTTTCCATTAGGATTTGATGATAGCAAGAAATGAGCTCTAAAGTTACAAATAATTAAGTATGTTATCATCAGGTCCAAATTATGGAGAAGTCTGGATTGCATTTTGCTGAACTGTGTAGATGAGAATCGGGATGACAAACTATTGAAAGAAATGCATGAAGGGATATGTGGTGGATACTACATAGGTAAAACTACAACTCAAAAGATTTTGAGAGCAAGGTTTTGGTGCCCACAATTTTCAAAGATGTAGAAAGACTGGTGAGGAAGTGTGATGCTTGTCAAATATTTTTTGGAAAGCTAATTTTTTTAGAAATGTTCCACTGAAACTAGTGTAATTACAAGCCCCTTTCCAATAGTGGGGAATGAATTTTATTGGAGAGATACCAAACAAGTCTAGTGGAGGAAATTGTTGGATCTTAGTTGCCACTGATTATTTTACAGAATGGGTAGAGGATATTCCCACAAGGAATGCAACTAGAAATGTGGTGATCGATATATTATTGAATAAAATTGTTACAAGGTTTGGTTGTCCTAAAAGAATTTTCTGTGACAATGCAATGTGCTTTAGATCCGATGAGTACAAGGAATTTTGTGAAAGCATAGGGATCCATATGTCATATTCTTCACCTTGTCATCCACAAGGAAATGGACAAGCATAATCAACAAATAAAATCCTGATAAAGTTTCTTAAGAGGATCCTTGAAAAGAATAAAAAAACATGGGATTCAACATTGCCATTGGCTGTGTGGGCTGATAGAGTAACTATTAAGAAGGCAATTGGGTGTGTACCATCTGATCTGGTATATGGAATGCATGCAATTATGACTCAAAAAAACTTGTTAGAAATGTACAAGTTTGTCCAACTATATGATGAAGATTTAGATGATGAAATGTAGTTGAGGATTGAAGACTTGATCAAGTTAGATGAAACCAGGAGAGAATCATCCTCAAAGAATGCTAAGATGTAGTTGCAAGTCAAGAACTTGTATGACAAGAAGGTTGTAGAAAAGAAATTTGAACTTAATGACTTGGTATTACTCTGGAATGCCAGATTGGAAAACAAAGGAAAACATGGAAAGTTTTCAATCCAATCTAGTTAGGGCCATATTTGATTCATGAAAAATGGGGACCAGATTCATACATTGTCAAAGAACTTACTGGTGACATTCAAGAATTACCTGTTCATGGACATTTCTAGAAGAAATACTTTTGTTAGAGGTATTTTTCTTCCATGAGTAGTAGTTAGGTTTGTACATGTAATTTTTTGTATAGGTGTGGTGTGTTTCCTTTCTATTTAGTTTTCTTTTTGTAAATACCTTTTTTCCCAATGCTCTCCACAGTTGTCATTGTTGTCAAGTTTGTGGTCTACTCTTCCAATAAATTATAATTTCTTGCATGGGCATAAGTTATCCATCATCCCCAGATAGCCACTGTTAGCCAAATTTTCATACCTTTGAGATCTTTTGAAATTGCCCTAGCTTGAGAAAATTGGTCCTTTTATTTTCATAGGGTTTCATTAAATTTGCCTTGCCTAAATGAAAAAACCCTACCCAAGGTCTAATTGTGTGTTACTTTTCCATGACACTTAAGCTTCTTATTTAGTAGATGGTTATTGTTTTCCTTCATTTTCCAAGTCTCGGGATGTTCAAAAGCTAAGTATAAAGATTAGGAGATTAATTGACTAAGTAATGTTTTAATGGTTATCTCTTAATCTCCAAGCCCCAGGAAGTTAGTTTTTTTTATCTAGCAGATTGGCAAAAAGGCTTTCTCCAAGTCTCCCAATACTTGGCAGTGATGTCTTAACCTTTAGTGTCTGGCACATCAGTTTTTTCATAGTCTCACAAGGTAGCAGTTAAGTCAAGGATCATTCAGATATCAAGTGACAAAGGAGATAAGTTTTAAGAAAGACAATTATCTCTAAATATCATAAAGTAATGGTAAAGTCTATTTTGATCTGGAGATTTGGAAAAAAGGTGAAGCACTTGACAATTTGTAGTTATCTCCTAATCTCACAATGATGACAATTAGTCACTTAGCATTTAGAGACTCACCGATAAAGGTTTTCTCTCAATCTCTAGATGTTTGATAGTTAACTAGATAATATGTTTAGCAACTTGGCGAATGTGGTCATCTCTAAATCTCCAAGTGCCAATAGTTAATGACTAAACATTCAATGATTAAGAAACTACCATCGATAAGGACCAAGATTAATGGCTATCACTGAATCTCAAGACAAATCTTGGGTTAAGAAAAGTATCCAACAACTAAGAGATGCTTGTTATCTCCAAATCTCATAACGAGGCCAGAGTTAAGGTTAGTGTTTAGAGATTATGAGGATGTTGTGGTCGTTGAGTCTCACAGTCAAACATGAGTTAGAGTAAATGCCTAGAGACTGAGAGATGTATTCAGTCGCTGAATCTCCTAATAAAACAATGGTTAAAGAAAAGATCTTGAGATTTAGAGATTTTCTTCAGTCACTGGATCTCATAATTAGACCAAGGTTAAGTAAAGTGTTCAGAGATCATGAGGACCCTTCAGTCGCTAAATCTCTAAAAGAGACATGGTTAGTCTTCATGACAAATAAAGAAAAGAAAGCATCTGACTTGTAAAAGTACATGGCTTAGTTGGAAAAAAGAAAAAGGTAACAACCAATCAACATAAATTAAGGGTTTTTATTAGTTTTCAAGATTTTATCATAGAGAAAAACAATGATGGCCTTTTTTCTTGCCTCAGAGAATTAAATAGACATGTCAACTTCACACAACACAACTAACTAATTTGAAATTGGTTATATGTAGAAGTGAATGTTGAAGTGATTGCATAGGGATTTTTCTTGATCTTGAAATTTCTGCATTCATTGCATGATGCTATAAGGACAAGATTGCAGCCTATTATTACACTTAAGAAATTTTTCAATCTTTTAGAAAGCTACAGTTGAGAAGAGAGCCTTGCTGAGATATAGTACAATCTATTGGTTAAGGGTGATATTGCAGTGATAGTTTGAAGAACAGAGTGTTTTCAAAATTCTCAAAATGAGTCATCTAGAATCAAGCAAGATGTTTTCTAGTGAAGGAGCTAAGGAACAAGGTGATGATCAGAAGGGGAAGCCCAATTCTTCAGAGGAATTCATTACATTTCTCCTAGGATCAACCCAAAATAAAAAGGTAAAATATGCGACCTTTTGGGATTCAATGATAAATTGTAGAGATCCCCTTACTCCTACGTGCTCTGGCTATCATTTATTCAATTATTTCTACAGTAATAGAATAAAATAGATTCCTAACTACAATGCCTAGAAGTTAGGCATGGCCAAATTAACAGTCCCCGATGTCTTTCTAGATGTAGACCTATTATTTGAATTGGCTATAAAATGACCATGTTTCTAAGACCATCAAAAGAATGACAAGTCTTCCTTGGTTACTTTGGACCGAGGGTCATTCATGAAATATTTTGGAGCTTATGCCTCTTCCTCCATAGAAATTGACCCAAGGAAAGAGAAGGAAAAGTATGCCAAGCAATTGAACTTGGTAAAGTCTCAGATAACATAGTTTATGCCCAAGATAGGGAAGTACATATCCCCTCTACCTGTTAAGACATGAACACACCATATGAGTTAAAAGACCTCCATTTTTATATGAATTACTTAGCATATGGGTTATGTACGGTGCTTGGTATGGATGGAGATGCAGAGAGGATGCCTGTAGAGCTGCTAATGATTATATTAGACATACAAAATTCACATGTGTATACTAACTATGATTACATTCAGTATGTAATTGACATGATGCATGAGCTTTTGGTAAACATTAGCAAAGATAAAAAGCCATCCATATTCATGGACTACTCTCTTTTGATGCCCTGATCTTTTTTAAAATATTGGTGACATGAATGTGCACATGTTAAGACCAAGAACAATGATAGATGGATAGTCAAACCCAGTGCAACTTTTGTTGAGGTTTTGGAATTATGCTTCTAATGATAATGAGTTATGTGGTTTCCAAAATTGGATTGTCAATACAATGTTAAATTTATTGGGTACTAATATTGTGAGGCTCCCTATCAAGGTTCTTAGACTCCTAAGGCCTAAGCAGTATGTTGACAAATGGCCTGGTGACCACAATTGGGGTGACTTCTACTTGGGAGAGACCTTCACTTTGATAAGAGTCTATGGTCACCCCCAACATCCTCATGTACTCCCAAAGTCTATGCCACCAAGGGTGGCTTTGATGAAATTCATCTGGAAACTCATCTAGACATATAAGGAGCACCTAGCAACACAGAAAGGGCACATTCACTCCCCGATAGTTTAAGATAACAAATTTCATAATAGGGAAGAGAGATATCCTTGGTGTGAGCATGTGGTTGGGCCACTTTAAAATGAGCACAACAGACTTCAGGTATGTAGACACTGAGGGTTTCATCAAGAACACCAAGACGTTGTTGATTCCTAGCATCAGTAACATCCATGACAATGAGGGGTTGGATGAAGATGATATTGTAAGGAACATGCTGGATGAAGATGAAGTAGGGAGAAGGGTTGCCAAATTCTATGACCTCCTAAATTTGGAGGCTCAATTAAAAAAGGATGGAATTTTCTTTAGTGGGTTTTTCCCTAACTTGCCCTATATTGCCAGAATAAACAAGATGGTGGAAATGTATGATACTTTGTCTAATCAATTGGAGGCACATCTTGATAAGAAGCTGGAAGTAAAGAAGAAATACTCATCTTCTAAGTATGAGGAGAATAGTGAAGAGTCTTATGAGGAAGATATTCCTCCTCAAGAAAATGAACCTCCTCGTCAAGAGCATGAAATTGATTCCTTAGAAGCAATGAATTGATGCCCAACATGATGTGCCATGGAGCTCATCTGATGCAAGAGTCAATTTTTATGGAGAGTGGGGTTCTCTAACCTTCAAGTCATGGGGCATCCTTGTCCATCTATACATAAAAGTAGTGATTGCAGTAGTAATATCATGTGAGGAGTGTTGATACCAATCTATATAGGCTTTCTCTCTGATAGGGTAAACCTTGTTTTCTCCACTTGTATTCATTGTGACTAAAATCCAATCAAGAAAATTTTGTCTAAAATGTTTAACTTCGGGTCTCATAAACAAGGGTGTCTCCATCTCACTATTTATGTAAGGTAAATCTTGATGTTCCCTAATTATTTCATTATGTATCCAAGACATTACTTACCTTAATTGGACATATCCCATATAGAGGATTTAATTCCAATTCCTTTCATCTGGTACAGAAAAATTATGAAAATACAACTCACACAACAAATTCTTCAAAGACATAGGAGCTTATTGAAACACATCATAAAATTCATGGGGTGTTGAGACAAAGGGGTTCAATCCTTCCATAATTATTGTTAGCTTTAAATGAATAAATTGTTCCTTAAAAAATACAAAATATACTGGTGATGGTGATTGTGTGTGTGAATTTTGTACCTAGCTATAGACACAACACTTTAGTAAAACATTAGAGGTTAGAGAAAAACCAAAATCTGCAAGTAATTGAAACTATGCTAACTAGGTGATTTACTACCTTCTAGTAGGTGTGAGTATGATGTTCTCAGATTGAAATCAAGATAAGTGACAATGCAACACCTAAAGGAAGGATTTTAATGCAAAATATGAAAGACTATGAATGCAGATTAAGCTATATTTTTTGTATTTTTTGTGCTATAATATGAATGAAAATCTATATGAAGCTAAGCTATATGAATGAGATTGGAATGTAGATTTGATCTAAGAATGCTATTAATGAGTATGAAACTATGAATATGAAACTATGTAAAAGCTAATGATCAACTATGAAAGATCTCACAAATCGCCTGTCGCAAATGCTTAATCCTTCAATCACCAATTCACTAGAGTAATTGTGCAAATTTGAGTGTTATGATTATGAAGAGTTGAGCCTTGGTTTTATAGAAATATAGGGCTTTGACAATGCAAGAGAAAAGCCATAAATCACTCTTGATAAACTCAGGTTGATTTTTGAGTTATCAAGAAATTAGGAATAATGAACTCACAAAAATCATGCAAAACCATGCAAGAACAACTTTTTAACTCAAATCAGAAGTTTAGCTTAGCTTTGAACTCAAAATAGAATGTTGAGTTTCCAAAAGTTAACAACTTGCATTGATTTCCTGATTTTGAGTTTAACTGCTCTTTGAATGTGCACAATTAATTATGAATTAATTAAATAAATAAAGTGATTTATCCTTAACTAAGTTTTGAATTAAAAATAATTGATTTATGGGTTAGTCGATTATTAAATCAAACTTTTATTCAAAAACTACATTAAATTTGACAATTGACTTTAATTAATTAAATTAATTAATTAATCAATTAGTCATGAGATTTTAGATTTATTGTCAAAATAAAATAATACAATTTAGGAATAATTTAATTAAATTTAATTAAATAATTAAGTGGCAGTATTAAATCTAATTAATTAAATATTCAAAATATTCAATTAATCAAACTTTAGCATAAATAGGATTTATTGCCAAATAATAATTAAATTAAAGATAATTAGGATAAATAGGAATATTGCTAGGAATATTCCCCAATGCAAAATTTAGGATAATCAATTAGGATTCGATAATATGCAGATGTGCCTTAGGTTAGGACTTTGATGTCAATTTTGTTCGATTTGAAGATGTAGGAGGTTAATGAACCTATAGCCCATTTTTGGGGTATTACATTTGTCCCCTCTTTGAATCACTTTGCAAAGCGTAGTGGTTCAAAGAATAGTCTGTGTTTGATATATGTATGAAACTAATTTGAAAGATGAATCGATTCTAAGATAGAAATCAATTGAAAGATTGGAAAAAGAGATACCGACCCAAGCCCATAATGACCAAGAATTGAGATGATGCTAGCTATATCAACAATGAATCGGTGATTACGAAGAAGTGTCAAAATGCCTAATTCTAAACCTTATGATTGCGAAGAAGTGAGTGAACAATTCCAGACCTCAATGTCCTTGTATGAATCATATTGGTATCACATCCTGAACCCATCAATTACGAAGAACCAAGGAAATAACACTAATGAACTAATGATTACAAAAAGCTGATACAGTTTACAAGATAGATTTAGGATATCAGATTGATATGGATCATGATTAATCTGATATGCCCCAAGAAATGAAAGATTTCCCCCAAGTGATGAGGACTTTTGATGAATCAATAACTAGACATGGTTGTTGTCTTGATCACTGAGAGAAATATTTGATTACAGATTTAGATCATAGACTTTGAATGATGTGCAGTACCATGCCCCCTTCGGGATGAAAATCAAAATCTGACAAGAAAAGTCAGTGTTTTAGTTTAGAAGCATGTTAATTGATTTGAGAAGTGGTTGTACATGTTTGAGAACGCGTTCTGTATCATTTGGAGGTCCAGAAGACCAAGTTTGACTAGGTTAAACCATGAGTTGACCATAGTTGACCAAGTTGAAATTTTGATAGTTTGATGTAAGATAATCAGTTGAATTGAATACTAGATTTCTATGATGATTGAAGGTCAATTATGCAAGTAGTCAAACTTCCTGGGTCCAAAAAATTTAAATCACAATTTTGACATAGTAAATGATCTTAGATTTCAATTTTGATCCCAAAAATGGGTTTAGAACATCGAAATTAGCCAGGGGTGCAATTTTCATGAAAAACGGAGCACTTTTGAAAATTAGGTCAAAAGCTATATAAGGGCCAAAAGGGTCATTTTCAATTCATTTTCACCGTTGACTTTTGAAAACTTTGTGGAGCCCTCTGAGCGAGAAAATGGAAGAAATGAAGGTACCTATGTCTTCTCACCATTTTGAGCATAGTCGGAGGCATCAAATACCTCAACAATATGGACATCCGGTAGGTGGACCTCTGTGCTTCTCTGAAAATTCAATTTTTCTTTGTTTATAGCATTTTTAGCAAATTTTTCGTACATTTTCAATTTTGAATTTTTGCATGCATGGAAACTCATATGACTGTCCTTCTGGGCTCGTATGACTTTTCAATTCTAGTTAGGTTGTTGTATCATTATCCCCCAAGACTTGTATGAGAGGGACCCAAGAGTCGTATGACATTTCATTGGGTCCCTCCTAACTTGTACGAGGAGATATACAGTGTTGTATCATCATTGTTTGTCATGTGGTAACTAGGGAAAACTCATACGAGTTTCAATGCCAATTTGCTTTGTCATTTGAAAAATAGTGAGCCCAAAACTCATTTCTAGGTCAAAATTTTGAAGTTTCTGATCATTTAGCCTGACTACTAAGTCTTTGATCCACCTTCTGAAATAGTAAACTATGTAATTCATGTATTTGTAGCCTATTTTTCAACCAAAGTACTGATAGGGTTCCCTGTGTCTATGCTATGTAGGTCACATATCCTAATGTTCATGTACACATCTCACATCTAGCCACTCAAAGACTCTATGTTTCATTGCTTGATCCTATGAGAGTTCATCTTTCTTCCTGTAGATTTGAGTATTTGATTCATTTACCTGAGATTAGGGTAAATCATGGACTATTGACTGCTTTGATAGAGAGATTCCATTTTGAGACCCAAACATTCCACTTGCTGATTGGGGAGATCACTGTGACACCAAAGGATATATACCATATACTATTCATTCCCTTCCATTCAGGTCAGCGTCCAACTTATGTGAGTTCGGGAAACTTTGGATTACTAGCATTCAAACGTCTTTTCGGAGATGACACTCAGTTGACTGGTTCTAGTTCCTGGGAGACCTTTGTACAACACTATGGTTAGACCCATAGATTAGAGTGCATCCTTATTGGAATGATAGGAGGTATTATCATGTCTAATAGTCAGTAGAACAGTCTTCTGATGAGCTGGGCCCTGATGATTGCACATCTGATGGTGACTCCTTCCGAGTTAGCCTAGGGTCAATGTCTTCTAGCCCCCATGTTCTCCGAGATGCACATGGTAGTGTATCAGGAGAGAAAATATTTTTCTACTGGTGCTTTAGTTTTATAGATCTGGGCGTGGGAGCATATCCCAATTTTGAGACCAGTGTGTCAGTCATAGAGGTAGCCATAAGAGCCTGTTATATGTGTTTATGTTGGATATGTCATATAGGGTTGCATGGGCCATGTAGAGTACTAGAGATGGTGTCTTGATGACATGACATTTGTATGATGGAGGCCCTATGTAGATATTGAGCCTTGGCCTACTGCACAAGAGCAGTTCAATTTCTTCTTTCAGAGCCGGGTGTTGATAGGACGATCATCCTCTATACTGGAGAGATTTATTATTACTAGGGTGTGGTGATAGTATGGATGAGTGTAGGATGCACCTCAATATTATGCCATGTATTCTTGGATAGCCCATGAGTTTAGACTTGGATGGACCCTGAGGCTTTCTTATACCTTGTGTTCATAGAAGTATAGTGGTATTATTGGCAAGGACTGGGAGTACAAACCACAGGTTGTTGATGTCAAAGTGATAGATGGCTTCATATCCTAGCTTGCAGATCATCTAATTTATAGGCTCTCTAACCCCACAGAGATGATACCTTCCATGGAGGAGGTGATGGATGTTACTGGAGCTTTGATGAGGTAGGGCCCGAGACCCACATAGGTTCTAATTATGCACCACACACCTCCAAGGCTGAGAGCGATGGCTCCTCCCCAGAGACCATCAGGATAGATGAGGTCCCCCCATCCCACTAGTTCCATAATAGGTAGGCCTACAGGTGCACAAAGATAGACCAGGGGAGAGGGCAGTACTTTAGGTAGTGTTGATACTGCTAAGGAGGTACTTGTAGCTGAGCAAGTTGTAGGTGGTGATTCTGATCCATTACAGGAGGACACCGGTTTTGATCTTGGTGCAGAGGTTAGACATCGTAAGGTGCAAAGAGTAGAGACTACAAAGAAGCCTACTATAGATACCGATATGCCGGTAGTAGACACTGATCCTAGTGTTCCACTAACTACACATGAGATTTTGAGGAGACTCAGATTATAGGTTCGAGACCTGAAGGTTCACAGTGCTCACTGGGAGGAGGGGTTTCTAGAGGTAGATAGATAGTGTGCTGAGCTTCATGGTGAGGTTTAGAGATTATAGGTAGAGGTTATTCATCAGACCTCCAAATATGCCTATTATGTTTTTGCATACTATGTTGCAATACGACTCGCTCAGAGAGTTCCTTCATACTCTCAATATATGTTAGCATCAGAGGGAGCGAGAGCACCTAGAGCCAAGGCAGTGCTAGATGCACCACCACCACCTCCTCAAGATGGAGAGGATCATGTGAACAACTGATCTATCATGATATTCTTATATTTTTGTTGCTCTTTTGATACTGTTCTGACTTCTAATAGCTCACATGAGCTCATCCTTTTGTACATTGTGCCAGTAGTGCACCCCTGACTATTTTGAGTTTTATGATATATATATATATATATATATATATATATATATATATATATATATATATATATATATATATATATATATATATATATATATATATATATATATATATATATATATATATATATATATATATATATATATATATATATATATATATATATATGAGCTCAAGATTTTTGGTTGTGACTTCATTTGTACTTGTCATGTTTTTGATGTATGATGATATCATGTGATGCTTATGCTATGAGTAGAGTAGAATGTATGTATGGATTCATGTAATGCAATGATTTCATTCAAATGTATGAATGTGATGCAAATGTACTTGATTATGTATGTAATGCAATAGATGGAATGAATGATTATGAATATGTAATGAAAATGCAATGATACATATGATATGTTTTGCAAGTATTGATGAAGAAAGTAATCGGTATTATGTCAAAAAGGATGTCTAACCCAGGATTGTGATGACTTGCATTTCTGTGAGAAGACCTTCATATGAGATTCAGCTCTTTAGTTTCAGTTTAAGTATAGTTTTTAGAAGGATTGTTGAAGATTTTCAAGCAATTATGAGATCATGCAATCATGCAAAGTGTAAAATGACATGCAAAATGAAATGCAACCTAAGACCTAGGACCTAGTCACTGATCATTTGTCGGTCATTTGTCATCATTGAGTTTTTTTTTTAGGTAACCAGATAAATCAATACAATGCCCACTAGTTAGGAAACTATGAACATATGAATATTGATTTGTATGCACAAGAATCAATACAACGTCCACTGGAGAGACAACCATGGACATATGAATATTGATTTTATTTTTGGAATGTCAGATTAGATATAAGCACCAAGGCACAAATGCTAGGATGATCTGAATATCATGTCCAGTGTGAATTACCCATAGTGACCCTTTATCGTTCACATCCTTAGGCAAGATCATGTTTCACAGTAGGAGAAAGAATTCACTCAAAAAGAAAATAGTTAGATCAAAATTATTTGAATTTTCTAAGTATCAATGGTCAAGGTACTCATGGCCATCCAATTTGAGATAGAGGCTCTTATAGACGGACACCATTTCAATCCAGAATTTCCAAAGTTGTTAGATTTTCACATACAAGTAGAAGACAAAGAAAAGATTATACCCCCATTCATTACTCCCTAAATCCTATAAAGGACATCATCAAAGAGCTTGAAAGGACATAATATGCAAAAATCTCAATGCAAATCAGTAATCATACAAGGAGATAAAAGCATGTAAAAGCATAGATTGTTTTTAGTTTGATGTTTGACTGCATTGTTGTAGATGCAAAATCCTTTCTGGAGATGAGACTAACTGACTGACTCAAATGAAGCTTCAAAGGACTCTGACTAGATATGATACATCTAAGATACATTGGAGGCCATAGGATATGACTTGATTGCCCCCAAGTTTGGAACATTGATAGGATATAGGTGCTTGAACTGATTGGTGTACAGACCGACTTATTGAAAATAGGAAAGTAGGAACAAACTAGGAGATATGTACAAACTAAAGAAAGATTGAAAGCTGGGAAAGACCAAGATTGCACTGATAGATGAAGTATTTTGAACAAGTGGCACCCATTTGCTAGGTTTTCACCATCTTGGCAAAGATTCTATTTTTGCTACCAAGGCGCCTGTTTCCAGGTTTTCACCAAGGCACTTTTTTCTTTTTCTCTTTTTTTTGTATTTTGTATTTTTCATTTTTTATTTTTTTTGTTGTACTTATGATAATTTTTACTTTTTTTGTGAATCACCAAGGCACCCATTGCTAGGTTTTCACCAAGACGTTCATTTTTTTAGGACTTTTTTTTTATTTTAAAGATTTTTTTAGGACATTTTACCATAGATTGAATGCCTTAGGCATAAAATTTCTTCAGATGGAGAATGTTGATTCATTCTTAGAGTTGTTCTCCTTTAGTCATTGAGATTTGATAGGTTCCAGAGCCAAAAGTAGTAGTGATAACAAAGGGACCCAGCCAGTTGGGTTCAAACTTCCCCTTACGTTCTCTATGTGATTGATTTTTAGGATTCTCTCTCAAGACTAGATCGCCAGCCTAAAATTCTTTGTGTTTGACTTTCTTGTTGTAACCTCTAGACATTCTCTTCTAATATACTCTGAGATGATCATACACTACTTTTCTGCACTCATCTAGTAGTTCAAGTTCTTGCAATCTAGACACTCTGTAGTCATCATCAGTTACTAGACCATGCATTACGATTCTTAGTGATGCGATTTCAACCTCAATAGGCAGTACCACTTCAGACCCATAAACTAAAGTGAAAGGAGTAGCCCTAGTAGGCATTCTAATACTTGTTCTATAGGCCCAGAGAGCTGGATTGATCATGAGATGCTAGTCTCTTCCTATTTTATTAACTGTATGGTGCAAGATTTTCAATAGATTCTTCTTTGAAGCCTCTACTTGTCCATTCCCTTGAGGATAGTAGATAGATGAGCAATGTTGTGTAATCTTGAATTTGGCACATATATCATCTAAGTCTTTGTTTTTGGATTGTCCACCATTATCTGTGACTATAGAATGAGGCATACCATACCAACATATGATGTAGTTCAAGATGAACATAGATATTTGTTTTCCAGTTGCTTGTACCAAAGGGACTACTTCTACCCATTTTGTGAAATAATCTATAGTTGTGATTATATGGGTATGTCCATTAGAAGAATGAGGATGTATGGATCCTATACGATCAAATTCCCATTGATGAAAATTCCATTGAGTAGTGAAGGGAATTAGATCTCTCCCTGGAGCATGAATTAAGTTGCCATGCACTTGGCACTTTTGATAGTTCTTAGAAAACTTGATAGACTCTTTCTCCATTTTAGGCCAATAGTACCCAACCCTAATAAGCTTTTGAGCTAGTGTTAAACTATTTGAGTGTGACCCACAAATACCATCATGGACTTCCTCTAATGCATGTTGAGACTCTTCCCATTCTAAACATCTAAGTAGCGTACCATCTAGACCTTGTTTGTACATAGCATGACCAATGATGACATATCAAGAGGCATTATGGATAAGGTATCTCTTTTCATGACAGTTAAAGGTATCAGGAATGATTTGTTCTATGAAATAGGAGAATAGGTTTTTATAGAGGGATGAATCATGACCTACAATAGTGCAAATCATGTGGATTTTAGGGGAGTCATATACAGGATATGATAGTGCTTCCACTAGGAACTCATAGCATAGCTCATGTTCAGACTGCTATATTAAAGTAGATAGCATTGCCATAGTATCGGCAACCTTATTCTTTGTTCTAGGTATTTTCTCAAATGTGATAGATATGAAATATTTCTTTAGATCATCTACCATTCTCTTGCATGGAATGAGCTTTTCATCCTTTGTTTGATACACATCATTGACTTGATGGATTACAAGCTGTGAGTCTCCATGAATGTGTAATTCTGTTATCCTCCACTCAATTGCTAATTTCATACCATTCAAAAGGGCTTCATATTCAGAAATATTGTTTGTACAAGGAAATTTAATTTTGAATGCCTTAGGAATGGAGTATCCTTGAGGAGTGATAAACAAGATACCTGCTCCAGATCCATTCTATGTATAGGAGCCATCAAAGAACAATTGCCATTCTCTAGAAGAAAGATTCATTATAGAGGAATCTGGAAATTCCATTTGCATTGGTGTGTCATCAAAGAAAGGTGCATCTGCTAATTGACCAGCAATAACTTGGCCTTTAATAGCTTTTCTTTCAACAGATTCAATGTCAAATTCACTTAAGAGCATGACCCATTTGGCTAATCTACCTATGAGGGAACCTTTGCTTAGTAGGTACTTTAGTGGATCAATCTTAGCTACCAAATGTGTGGTATGTGCCAACATATAATGTCTTAGTTTCTGTGATGCAAAGATCATAGCTAGACAAGCCTTTTCAATCATAGAATAGTTCTTTTCATATGCCACCAATGTTCTACTGATATAGTATATAGCTCTTTCCTTTTTATTCTCATCATGTTGTGCAAGTAATGCTCCCATTGATGTATCTATAGCGGAGACATATAAGATCAAAGGCTTCCCTTGAATGGGAGGCATCAAGATAGGAGGATTTGACAGATATTTCTTGATGTGATTAAAATTATTTTCACATTCCTCGCTCCAAACAAAGGTCACACCTTTATGTAATGTCTTTGTAAGAGGTTGTGATATGTCTGGTAGCTAAGATATGAAGTGTTTGATAGACTGAACTCTCCCTTGCAATGTCCTCATTTGACTGATGTTCTTTGAGGGTTGCATTTCCATTATAGCCTTTACTTTAGCCAGATCAACTTCAATGCCCTTCTTTGAAACTATGTATCCTAAGAGCTTTCTAGAAGTGACACCAAAAGCACACTTCTTAGGATTTAGTCTAAGACTAAATTTTTCCATTTTGTCTAATATCTTGCTCAAGTCATTTAGATGTCTAGCTCTAATCATATATTTTTCTAAAGTATCATCAACATAATCCTCCATAGTTCGATGCATCATGTCATGAAAAATAGATGTCATAGCTCTCTGATATGTAGCACCAGCATTCTTAAGCCCAAATGGCATGACATTCTAGCATAAGGTACCCCATGCACATGTGAAAGTAGTTTTCTCTTGATCCTTTGGAGCAATTTTTATTTGATTATATCCAGAAAAACCATCCATCAAAGAATACATCTCAGACCCACAGTCATGTCCACTATCATATCAATCTTAGGTAGTGGAAAATCATCCTTAGGGCATGCCTTATTTACATCTCTAAAATCTATGCATACTCTTATTGATTTGTCTAGTTTTGAAATAGGTACAATATTAGATATCCATTCTACATAATCAATAACTTAGATAAATCCAGCTTTTAGGAGCTTCTCTAATTCAGCTTTTACCAAGAGTACAACATGTGGATGCATGTTTCTCAATTTTTGCTTAACAAGTTTAACATTTGGAGCTATAGATAAATGGTGCATTATAAGATCAGGATCCAACCCTAGCATATCTAAATATTTCCATGCAAAGTTGATCTTCTTTTTTGTTAGGAATGTTGTAAATTTTTGCTTCTCTTCTTCTGATAAAGATTGTGCTACATGGATCAACTAGGGTTCCTCTGCCATTCCCAAGTTGATAGATTGAGTGGGCTTAATTAGAACTGGAGATCTATCATGTAAATGACTCAGAAGGACATCAAATATCTCATCCTTAGGCGGCTTAGAGAGGTTTTCACCTTTGGATACATCTTTTATTTTTACTTTTGTAGGTTCTGAGACTGCCACAAAGTGGTTTTCACCCTCAGAACTCCTTTTCTTTTTATTTTTATTCTTATTTTTCTGACTAAGATACTTGATGTCTAACTCTGTCATGCTAACTCTCAGTTCACTGATGGAAGTCCTCATAGGCTCAACTGCATTGAGGTAGCAAGAAAGGGCATAGTCATTGGGAAAGGTATAAATACCTTGGTTCAAGTTTGTGGACGTTAGGTCAAGAAGGTCAGGGTGTTGGATAGTCAAAGTGGTGAAAGATTAGGAAAGAGTGTTTACGGATATGGATCTGTCATCATTGGTCCTAACCTAATGCTTGAGTTCAAAGGTGATGTTACAACTTAAGACATTCAATTCATGAATAGGCTCAATGTCATTGTGGAAGTCCACTTCAGCCATTGGTGGATCAGACTTGATAAGTTCATCATTTCGCTCTAGACTTACATTGGGTTTAGGTGTATATTGGTGAATAACATCAACATGTTTCTCTATAATAAGTTCATCTTCCTCTAGAATGGCTCCCCATTCATAATCATTAGATTCTTCATCTATGCCTCTAGGAAATCTAAGAACATGAGTAAAGTCGGGATGAATACCCCAAGAAGGGTTACCCTCAGATTTTGATTTGAATTCATACTCATGAGAATCTATCTTAGAATAACTACCACCTTCCTCTTTGTTTGTTTGATTGTTTTCAAGATTAGTTAGTTCTTGTGTTGCAACTATCTCTTGCTCTATAGTAGGTTCTTGTGTTTCTACTACATTAATTCTTTTTATTGGATCATCTTTAGCTTCAAGGAGGTATTTTATTTCTTTAGGCAAATGCTTATAGGGAATGAGATCTTCAGTGGTGTCTAAATCATCACTATCAGATTGTTCTGATGTTTCTCCCTTTAGTTAATTTGATGTGGAAGGCTCAACCCATTCTAAGACATGTGGGGAGTTCTTGCTAAGACAAAAAGGCTTCTTCTTATATCCTAGACCTGTTGTATTCTTGTTGGTTTGACCATGATGGTCAAGAGGTGATAGAAGACCATTACCCTGTAATCTTAGGGGTCCTTTTCCTTTATATCCCATCTTTGTGATCAATTTATCTCCTGGGCCATATGACTTAGAAGGGATATTCAGTATTTTAGCATCACATTTTTTAACCACTTGAGATTTAGGTTCATCTTTGTATAGCCACGCGATCACAACTTCATCTTCTTCAAACTCCTGTTAAGATACTTGTTCTGCAACAAAATTTCCTTTATATGCTTCAAGAGGTTCTTTAGACTCCTTTTTAGACTATTTTAGAGTTTGTCCATTAGACTTAGGAGAGATAGGGAGAGATGTCAAAGATAAGACTGGCTCTATAGTATATTCTCCCATACCATTTTCTTTGATCTTAACCTCTTTAGAAATGTCTTCCATCTTGGATGTGGATGCTACATCTATTTTCTTAGTGGAAGATTCTCTATTATTGGGAACAAGTTTATCAACACTCTCTTTCAAGGTATTGTAAGTTGTATATAGATCAGCTGGAATCATCACCTCTACTCCTTCATAAGGAAAATTCAAACACTTATGGTATGTAGAGGGAATGGCTTTCATTTCATGTATCGAGGGTCTCCCTAGAAGGATATTGTAAGCCAAAGGTAGATCAAGAACTTGACATATAGTATCTCTGATGATAGTACCTGCTCTAATAGGTAAGACAATAGTTCCCTTTGAAGATCTTTCTTGCTCATCATATGCTTTGATAGTTATCTTCTTTCTAGGATCAATGGCCATTTCTAAAAATCCCAATTGTGTAATCAAGCTGAAAGAACAAATGTTTAGGCCAGTGCCCCCATCTATCAACACATGTTTGACATGACGGTTTTGGATCAAGACTTCAATATGCAAGGGCTGGTTATGCGGATGACTCAAGGAATTATGATCTTACTCTAAAAAGGAAATGTATTGTGGAGACGTAAGATAACCAACCATAGTCTAGAATCTGTCTAAATCAAGGTCGTCAAGAACATTGGATCTGAGCAGAGCTTTGTCTAGAATGGCTCTATGAGCTAGAGATATCCGAAGCAACTCAAACATGGAGATTTTAGCATTTGTGTGCTAGAGTTGTTGAATAATGTTGTATGAAGTAGGCCTCATCTCTTTGGGGTTTGAAGATTTAGATGTAACCTTCTATTTAGAAGTAGATGAAAGATTGAAAGGCACCTTAGGGACATTGGATGAATCTGGTATTTGTCCTTGTAGGTGTGCCTAAGCTTGTGATCGAGTAACTATATTAGTTGATTGATTTTCTCTATCTCTGCTTACAATTGTAATGACATTGCAATGCTTGGATAGACACAGTTCAACCATATTGATGACAACGTTGTTTCCAAAGTATGCATAATTGACTTTAGCACCCATATTAGGCTGAGAAGAAGAATCTTCATTACCATGTTTAGGAAATGGTTTTGTGAATGTTGTATGATCATTATTACTCTTATGATTGTCAATCATGATGTCACCATTATCAATTTTGTCTTGTACGATGTGCTTCAAGAGAACGCAATTATTAGTCTTATGACCTTTATTGCAATGGAATTCATAGAAATCATTCTCTCTCCACAATTTTGGTTTAGGTTTAGGATCAAAGACTTTCATCTCAAGCAAGTAGATGATTTTGTTTGCCAATAGAGTTTTCATGGCAGATTCTAAGGATTCTCCAAGAGGAGTGAATTTGTGATTATGATTTGTAGCCCAAGGTTTGTAATCAGATGACTTTTTGTTGGACTCAGTTGCTTTAGCTTCGGAAGCTTTGATGGCTTGGGTACCAACAGTGAGATTGAAAGTAGGTGCCTTAGATGGGGCACATACATTATCAACAATGCCATCTGTGACAATGCCTTTATTCTTGTTCTAGTTTTTGATCTTGTCTTTAGAACTAGATCAAGATTCATACTTGTCCTTTTGAAGTGTGATGTCTCCTTTTTTCACAAGTAATTTCTCAATTTTGATTGCATTATCTACCATCTTATCAAAAGATGTGTGATCTATCATTTTTAAAGGGTAGTTGATGTCTGGAACAAGATTGTTGATGAAGATTTCCAACTTCTCAGTTTCTGGAATGGGTCTAACATTTAGGGAAAATTTCTTCCTCCATCTCTTGAGAAATGTCAGAAATGGTTCACCTAGATATTGTTTCAAATTACAGATGTCAATCATGGTGACTAGATGTTGAATATTGTAGGAGTATTATTGATAGAATAGTTTGATTAACTCCTCAAAAGTTTTGATAGTGGGAGGCATTCTAGAGAACCAATGAATGGACGCCCCTCCCAGAGATCGAGGGAAGAGATGAATTAAGTAGGTTGGTTCATGCATAAACTCTATAGATTGAGTACAGAATTCTCTGACATGATCTTGAGGGTCAGAGTTTCCATCATACTTATCATATTTAGGCATCTCCATTCTTTTAGGGAATGGCGGCATGTAAAAGTCTTTATCAAATGGAAAATGGCATAGAGCTTCCATGGAGAACTCCTTAGGTTCCTTTTCTTTTTCAAGTTTGTTAAGTTTGACTTGCATGGCATGCATTTGTTTCATCATGGCCATGATAGGAGTTTCTTCCTCATGTGTAATGATATCTTCCACATTAAAGTTTGGAGGAAGTTTAGCTCCTTGATGAGCTAACTCCAGGAAGTATGCTTCTCTATCTTCTTTCAAGAAATGCTTCATCATCCTTTTGAAGTTATCATCATTTTGATATTGGGCAATTTTGTAAGGTGTAGGTTCTTGATCCATACCATGTTGAGATTGGTGTCCTTGAGACCCGTGATGTGTCCCTCCATGAGACATGTTAGGAGTTTTAGGGTTTCCTGGATTAGATTGAGGTGGATTTTGTTGATTACCTTCATGAGTTGATGGAGGGGGTATGTAACTAGTTTTCAATCAAAAATTGCCAAGACCATCATCTTCGTAAAGACTAGAATTGTAGAGTTGCTCAAGAGTGGGACCCTTGTGAATAGTCAAAGGTGCAGTGCTAAGTGCTTCTCTAGATTTCTTGTGTGACAAAGCTCTAGTTTCCACCATTAACCTTGGGTGAAGCAAAAGAATGAGATGAACACAACTGAAGAATGAATTGATTCAAGAAGATCGAATGATGCAACCTTGTCAAGGTTGAAGTGATTAAAGATTAGATCAGATGTAAATGAAGGATACTATGCCATAGTAGTGTGGGTAGACACCCAACAGATAGTGGGCATGAGCTCATAACACTTAGCCATTTAGTAAAAAGATTGACTTTGAAGATAATTTTGACAAGGTTTTGACACAAGATGAAAAAGACTCAAATCAATAAATTAGAAGGCAAAATTAGACTCAAAGGCCCACTTGTGGAAAATGAATGAATTTGTTCTAGTTTCTACTCTATTCCTAACATAGTGATTTGTCCAATAGATTCTAGAAATAGGCTATAAAAATTGAGTTTCTGACAATTCTGACCACTTTCTAGCAATTTTTCTCAAATGAATTTCTACAAGATCATACAATAGTGGGTATGCTATGAAATGAAAATTGAAAAACTCATATGATAGTTGCAAAACTTGCATGACAATTAATAGTAGGATTTTTTACTTTTATTTTTGACTGATGGAAAAACTCATACGACACTATGCAAGATATCATACGACAATACAGGGGTTCTGAAACGACAATTGCCAAAACTCATACAACTTTCTGACTTGGTGGGATGAATGTTGACTCTAGAAAGGAATTTTACTTCATGTATTTTGCAAATTTTTAGTTTTCAGTTTCAGATTGTTCACAAATTTCTCTGTCCAGGTTTTAAGATTATTCTAAGATCATTCATTTTCGACAGCCAAATAGATAAACAAGCACGCAAAACAGCAAGCAAGTGACTCCAAGAATGTTTGAAAACAATGAACAGGGGGGCAAAGCAACCCTGCACATGAAAAACCAAGTGACTGAATGTGCTAATCCCTAGGAGTGCTAATTGTGTATGTTCCAAACAATTTTTTCAATAATGGACATATTCCTAGAAAATAAAAAAATTTGGCCTCACTAGGGTTTTTAGTAATGGTTTGACTCTGCAACTTTTGTAATCTTAAGAGGGTGAACTCCAATATAGGCATACTAGGGTTTTGACATAGTCTGAGAAATTAATCAATTAGGAGCTGCTAGGGAGATCTGATAGCCCAACAAGAGACCACACCTGTGAATATTTCCTCCACAAGGACATTTATATATGGTTGCTGCTACCATGATGAAAATGGCTATTACCGCTTGAGGTTTCATCTATGTGGTTGACCCAATTAAGGGAATGTCCACTATGGTTAACCCTCTCTAAAGGTGACTCACAAAAGATACCACATGGAGACTGGTTCTAGATTCAAGGATCTGAATTTATGATACTACCCAAAAAGGGAGTAGAGCATGATACTACCCAAAAAGGGAGTAGAGCATAGTCCTCTAGCCTTTTCACTTTTAACCAAAACAAAGTAGATAGATTAATCCGACACGCAAAGACCAAGATTATCTCACAAAGATCTATGACATCAATCACTTATGATCTATCAACCTCTTTGGAGAGAGAATGTATCAATCAAAAGTTGAAGACACATGAATCTATTAGAATGTGAGACTCTCTTAGTAACCTCCCTACCTACAAGGGGATCCGTCACCAAGAAGAGCTTTGCATGCATGAACAAGTGGAAGAAGCCCACTCTCTCAAGATCATCTATAATGCCCCTCCAACCCTATCAAGTCTTGGTTATGTTCACTTGAAATTAGGAAGGACTATATGTGAGAATGATCCTTCTTGAGATGGTTTCTTAAACCGAACCTTTTCCAACTCACCATAACTTCATATTTTAATTTGAGGAATAATAATATTGCATAGGTATGTTACTATACATCTTCTTGTGTGTCAATGATAGTTTAGGACCATAATGATAAAAGGATCACCTGATAGACTTATAGGCTTCTTTGTGAAATGCTCATGTTTACCTTAGGTTAATTGATTTTAATCACTTAAGGGTTAGATCTATTATATTCTCTAATAATGTCACTTGGGATTAGAGATGATTAATGTATTTAGGGTTATATGATTTTTTTATCTTGTTCTGATAATGAGACATTTTGAGTACATGCCTGATGGTTAAATGGGTTTGTGAAAGTTAATAGATGGTTTACATTTACATGAATATGTTATGATGCATTCCTGTTATACAATATGGAAAAGAGATTATTCTGGTACTAACCACACTAATCCAATTATGCTTTGTTGATGTCATTATCTGATGTGAGTGTAGGATGAGGGGAGGCAGTCGTAGTTACTCCTACCGGAGGTCCACACGATGTTGCACTCTCCCTCCTTGTTTTCCATTGTCTATATATATATATATATATATATGCATGTTGGTTGGTGTTGCAGGATGCAGGTACTAGGCATCGACTCCACCTGGCTACTCAGGTTTGAGTGTGCCTTAAAAATCCTCAAACTATTGTTGTGTGGAGGTATTACCAAGATTACTCTCAAGGTTACCATGGACTTAGATTTTTGCTTAGGAGATTACCCTAGTTGGGAAGTTGAATGCAGTATGTGATGTGGTCTTGTGATTTGATGTGGTTATGAGATTAATGATGTGGTTAGAATTATCCCTATTAGTACATGTATATATGTTTCTTGTATGAGTTATATTGATTGTATGTTATATAGATATGTGTATATGTGGGTGCATACACATATACTCATGCTTATATAAATAATAATATTTGTATGGATTTATCGATTGATTTAGTGGTATGTTATTTAAAGTGAATTCAATGAAGTGTATTAAATAAATGTATTAAAAAGTGAAAATAATATTAATAATAGTAATAATAAAAATAAATGCTCTTTGTAGTAAAACTAGCTATCTAGGAGGGAGTTGAACTCAAGACCTCCTAGAAGTTAGGCTAGTTGGTTTCCATGTGTGCTAAGTGGTTTTCTTGAAAGTTACTTGTTGGATGTTCTTGTTATGTTTTCCTTCGTAGTATTTTTAATTAAATTCATTAAAACTTTGTTAAGTGCTTATGGGAAAATTATTTGGTTGTTCCTCCAACCAACTATGGAAGTTGGAGAAGTTGCTTCTCGTAAAGAAACTCCTTCAACCACATAGTTGGAGGATAAATATTCAAAGATCTTTGTGTGCAGGGGGATAATTTTGGATGATGGGATTTCTTTTGAGTGGTCTGAAATTGATTACTCCAGAAAAGTTTGGTGAATGTTTATGTGACGATGAGAGTCTCTGGTTGGTGAAGTCATTTGTGTGAGGATTGTTTGGAGTTGATTGCTAGAGGAATATTTTAGGAGAATATCTGCTCAAAGCTGGAAATTTTGCAGAGAGTCTCCAACCAAGGGAAGATGATTCTCCGTGAGATCCCAGGTAGGGTCTAAACTGGGATGAATCTTCATTCTTACCATGTGCATGATTATGTATATGTATGATATGTTACTCGTTGAGAATATGATTGTTTACTTTGTTTGAAAATGAGAACTATATATATGTTTTATTTTTCTGTGTATTTGAAATATGTTTCCGAGAAGTGATTTTTATGAATGTTTGTATGTTCTCTATGGTGAAATCTTCTTGGGAGGGTAGAAGTGGTTTTGAGCATGTAGGATAGTGTTTTAGACTGTTATTGAACGTATTATGAATGCTTCCAGAATTTAGAACTGTTATTTCAACCCTACTAGTTCATAACCAATTTGCGCCACCTTTCTTTGTCCAAATCTAGAATAGATTTGTTAGATAGATATGGTGGATTGATGGGCCATTTCTGAGGGGAAACTAAGAGATCTCAAATGGGTCGTGCTCAAATTAGACAACCATAGTTCCTATAAAGCCCAGTTTTGCTCGCAAGTCAAAGTTGACAGTCATTTTTCTGCAGTTCCTGTTAGTTTAGTATCAACCGAGCCAGGTCGGTTTAGTGTTAACTGAGCTAGGTTAGTTTAGTGTTAACCGAGAAGGTCGGTATAGTGTCAACCGACCAAACTAGTGTCTACTGATCAAAACAGTGTTCATCAAGAAAAACTATGTTGACTGACCAATGCAGTGTTAACCGACCAGTCTTGTGATAACTAACCAATGTAGTATTAACCGACCAATCTAGTATGAACTGATAGAGCTAGTGTAAACCAACAGAGCTAGTGTAAACCAAAGAAAATAGGATTCAGGCTTTATACAATTATAACATTTAAGTATAAGTTTACGTACTTTCATAAACTTATACTTTAATTTATACTTGTATAAAGGGTTCAGGTACCTTTTGAGATGATTGGGATAGGTTTTAGATTCATGGGAGTTAAGATGCAAATTCTAATTTTGAGTTTTCTTAAGAAAAAAATCAGACTTAGCCAAATTTCAGGCACGTGAGATTTTGCATATGAAATTTTATGTAAACTTTAAAATATGTTCATTGCTTGTTTTTGTTGGGATTATATGGTGCATTTAGATGCTTGAATAAGGTTAGGATGTGTTTTAGGGTTTGGGTTGTCCAATGGACTAGGACTACTCTAAGGCCTCCTAAATGTTTCCCCAAACGTTCTTAAACTTTCCTATTCTTTTCTATGCTTTGATTCTTGTTCTTGAAAGTGTTTATGAGGTATTTTATTTCATGTATGATGTATTTGGGATGTGTGAAGTTTGTTTCACCTATGTACATTCATACTTGTTTTGCTGAGGTTATATGGTTTACTTATGATGATTTTTCACTTGTCATATACTTGAGTTTGGTTTATGAGGCTTGGACTTGTCTTGGTGGCCTGTGTGCAGGAGAGGATTCTTTAGACCTATAAATGAGCCTTGGAAAGTTTTTCTTGTGCATGGGAAAGGTTTTATGTTTCTCTTTGAGATGTCTTGTGATAGACATTCTTCCAGTGGTTCCTGTGATGTATATGGCTAAGGTTAGGACTCGCTCTGAGGGCCTGAGTGCGTAGGGGAGTTTCCTAAACCTATGAATCAGGACTTGGAAGTGTTATCTTGTTTTGTGACTTGTGATGGGGTAAGGGAATAGGAACCTTAAGTGAGTGGCTCACCATAGGTGCTGGAACCCTAAAGTGGTCGCTGGAGGATCCTATGGGTGGGTTTGTAAAAAGTGATAACCTTAAAAATTAACTTGGGAAGGGGGGATTAAAAAGATAATAAAAGAAAACATTAATGGCCACATAGATTTGATTGGAGTACCAGGACCAGGGATAACTGCTAGGATGGATCCCTATTCATAAAGGGGGGATCGGGGTTACATGGTTGCCAGGAAGGATCCCAATATACAAGTTGTGTGATGACACTCACTTAGGTGGTCTCCTAGAACCTTAACCTCAGTGTTATAATATGATGATATTTTATGTGATTTATTCTTGTTCTTTGAGTCTTGGATTTATTGGTTTTTGAGACTTAGATTGCCTTAAGGTCTTGAGAGTACCTTGGTTCTATCTCCTAGCATGGGGGGTGAGACTTTACCAGTTTCACATGGTTGGGTGGAAAATCTCTTTCGAGGTATTGTTCGTGGTTCATGTCGTGGCTGAGATTCTGAGTTGTTTAGTGGTGAAGATTCTATTCTCATATCATGTATCTCTATCTTTTTTTATCAAGATGTAAATATGTATTATAAGCCCTTGGGCAACTTGATGTAATTATCTTTCTATATGCCTTCGGGCAATGTGCAGTAATTGTAATTATGTTTGTAAAAGGAAATTGTAAGAAATAATTTATGTATAAGGGAAGGGCAGAATTATGAATTTGAAAAGGGGATTGAATATGGTTAAATAAATGAGTAATTCCTATCTTATATCTCTTGTTAATTTTAAATGAAATTGAAAGTAATGGTTCTATGCAAACCTTGTAATGAAAGTACTTATGGATGTAAACTTCTTTAAAAGGAAACTTGTTTTGATATTTGGTTAGTGAAAAGATGTGCTAAGGGTTCAAGGGTGTCTCCAGGTGAAATAATAAGGGGAAAAGGAACATGTGTGTTATTGAAATAAGTAATGGGATATGATTTCTTAAATGTATATTTTAATGTGAGTGATGTCGGGTTATTCAAACTAGGTTTTAATATAAACCCTTTACTAGATGTTTACAAGGTTATAGATGATAATTTGTGGAAGTTAAACTTATGGGATAAATGATTTACTCAATGATTTATGTTGGTTATCAATATATGGTTAAGTACTTTACGCTCTTTCTATTATTATCTTGAAATGAAATAGGATGTAAGAACTCCTATTGGAAAAGTTTAATTAGTTTTGATGGTGTAATTGAGCTGAGCATAGATAATGTTAAGGAGTAAACAAATATGAAAGATTAAATGTGCTTAGTGGATGTGATAAGTAATGTATGCTTGTTTCACTTCTAAGGGTAAATTACGTGTTAGTCAGTAAGGAAATTAATTCCCCTAGTTCATTAATGTAATTGGCTTTGATGTGAAATGGAATCAATGTAAATTGAAGTTGCTATGGAAATAGAATTTGTTTGATTAAGTAATAAAATGAAATACTTGAAAATGGTAAATGAATTCATCAAGGGAACCTTAAGGAATATACTTGTGAGTGGTAATGATGATATGTTAGAATGTAAAAAAAAAGTTGTTAGTTGTAATTTTAGGTCATAGACCTGATTCCTTATGGGTTCCCTGGCGGGCACATTACATCATCCACAAATAGTGTTCATAGGGCCTATTTACTATGTGTAACAGATATGTAGAAAGCAAATATATGTTCATTTTATAGCCCAAAATGAAGTTTGTGATATGAAAGCAAGAAATTTCACACAAGCTTGACACGTGAGAGTTTGTTTTAATCCAAATTGAAATGTTATCAGCTTGAGAAGAATACTTGAATTCCTCGCAACACACTTAGTAGGTTTTTACCTATTTTTAGCAATTTAATTGCACTTTTTCCAATCAGATTCAACAAGTATTAGTCAAAAATAGAAGATTTCAATTGTTAGGGTTAGCTGTTAGTCCAAATCTAAAAATCAAATTTGAAAAACTGCCACAAATGCTAAAACGACAATTGAATTTTGGAGTCAAAACTTGTATGACAGTGGGTCACCTCCCAAATGATAGTCTAGAAACTCCTACGACTGTGGGTGTCTTCTCATATGACAATCTAGCTTCTAAATGACAATGTGTACTTTCTGATAGGAGCCTCAAAATGTGAACCTGTTGTACGATAGTGGGTACCTCCTGGTATGACTTTCTGACAAAAGTTGTACGAAAAATGTACGGACAAAAAATAAAAATCATAGTTTTAACCAGAAAAGGACAAGAAATTAATAGAAATTGATAGAACTTGAATGGAAACCCATTTCAGGGCCCCACGGTGGGCATGAGAAATGTGTGTTTGAATTTTGTACCTAGCTATAGACACAACACTTCAGTAAAACATTAGAGGTTAGCAAAAAACTAAAATCTGCAAGTAATTGAAACTATGCTAACCAGGTGATTTACTACCTTCTAGTAGGTGCGGGTATGATGTTCTCAGATTGAAATCGAGATCAATGACAATGCAACACCTAAACAAAGGATTTGAATGCAAAATATGAAAGACTATGAATGCAGATTAAGCTATATTTTTGGTATTTTTTGTGCATAATATGAATAAAAATTTGTATGAAGCTAAGCTATATGAATGCGATTGGAATGTAGATTTGATCTAAGAATGCTATTAATGAGTATGAAACTATGTAAAATCTAATGATCAACAATGAAAGATCTCACAAATCACCTGTCACAAATGCTCAATCCTTCAATTGCCGATTCGCCAGAGTAATTGTGCAAATTTGAGTGTTATGATTATGAAGAGTTGAGCCTTGGTTTTATAGAAATCCAGGGCTTTGAGGATGCAAGAGAAAAGCCATTAATCACTCTTGATAAACTCAGGTTGATTTTTGAGTTATCAGGAAATTAGGAATAATGAACTCACAAAAATCATGCAAAACCATGCGGGAACAACTTTTTAACTCAAATCAGAAGTTTAGATCAGCTTTGAACTCAAAATAGAATGTTGAGTTTCCAAAAGTTAACAACTTGCATTGATTTCCTAATTTTGAGTTTAACTGCTCTTTGAATGTGCACAATTAATTATGAATTAATTAAATAAATAAAGTGATTTATCCTCAACTTAACTAATTTTTGAATTAAAAATAATTGATTTATGGGTTAGTCAATTATTAAATCAAACTTTTATTCAAAAACTATATCATTAAATTTGACAATTGACATTAATTAATTAAATAAATAATTTAATCAATTAGTCATGAGAGTTTAGATTTATTGTCAAAATAAAATAATATAATTCAGGAATAATTTAATTAAATTTAATTAAATAATTAAGTGGTAGTATTAAATCTAATTAATTAAATATTCAGAATATTCAATTAATCAAACTTTAGGATAAATAGGATTTAAATTGCTAAATAATAATTAAATTAAAGATAATTAGGATAAATAGGAATATTGCTAGGAATATTCCCCAATGCAGAATTTAGGATAATCAATTAGGATTTGATAATGTGCAGATGTGCCTTAGGTTAGGACTTTGATGTTGATTTCGTTTGATTTGAAGATGTAGGAGGTTAATGAACCTATAGCCAATTTTTGGATATTACAGTGATCTAGATGCCATAACCTCTAGAATCAATTCAGTGATCTGAACAACCCTTCTTTTCAACACTTCAATTTGGTATGTTTTGTGCTCCAATTGATGATATTTCTCATCAATTGTTCATTTCAATTTTTTATTTTTCTAACTCCCACTGCGTCCTTTCCCATAATAGTTGTTGATACAAATTCAACCCTATAGTTAGAGGTGTAGATAGGTCTAGTGGTGGCATGGGTCCATGATTAAAAATTTCGGTCCATCCTGGTGCAAGATGAGGGGTTTTAGTTGTCTTTTCCTCTGTGAGGACTTGCCTTTCTACAAAACAAGGTTTTTCACTACATTCTCCCCTTGGAAGGATTCAGTTGCCCTGACTAGTGTGTCCAACCCATCCTTATTAATCTTTTCTAACACTTCTTCAATAACATCTCTATTGATTTTAGGAAATTCATCAGAAGGTAAAACTTCTGAATCATCAGGTTCACCTTGTCTAACAGAGTCATCAATAAATTCTTTTGTCTCCTCAGCATCTCTATCACTATCAATAAGGATATATTCAACATTAGAGTTAAATTCTACTTCTGAATTCCTATCATAGGAAATAGTGTCACTATCTTCACCTTGAATTTGTATGCCATTCTCTATGTTTTCTTGAACCATTGTTTCAGAATTGGGTCTTTCCATGGATTTAGATGATTCTATGTTAACAGTTGAAATAGGAGGCTCAACATCCTTGATGATGTTTGGGGAAAACCTTACACTTCTCCTAGCAAGGGTTTTGGAAGAGCATGGAGGATTCTTGTGTTTCCTCCTGTTGGTAGATACTTCTTCAATGGCTACTATAGGAGGTTTTTTTGGTGTTCCTTTCTCATGTAAGGACAAGGTTTCATCAAATTTTTCACTATCATCTTTATTTCTAGGCTACCGTTCTAGAATTACTTCTTATGTTTCCAGGGTTTTATCTTTTCCTTTCCTAGAGGCAGACCTAGTTTTTACAGAAGGTGGGGTCTCAGGAATAACAATAGTTCTCTTGCCTCTTATTTTCTTCCCACTAGAAGTAGGAGTACTAATTTCACAAGATCTTTTCCTAGGCGGTTTAGGGTTAAAGGAAGAATCTTTAGGGGTTTTTGTTCTTTGAATTATCTTACAAACCCCTGTGGTTATTTTCTCCCTTCTTCCTACACCCTGGCCTCTAGGGCCAACCATTCTAGGCTCCATTTCATCTATTTTCAAAAATTCATCCCAGGTTCCTATCATTTGCTTATTCAAATCTCTTTCTGCAATTAATTTAATTAAGAAATGATGAGAAACTAACTGATCTTTACCTGACTATACCAAAGAATCTTGTTTCTTCAAAATATTAAACGAAAAGCTAGGTATATTTAGCAGTCTGTTGTCATGGCAGATACTACTCAAAAAATTGAAATGTAGACCATGTAACCATTTGTAACACCCTTCGCAGGTAAAATATTATATTATAAACGAACCTGGCTGGACATAGTCTAATGGCAAGGACATCCTTGAAGTGCCTTGCTTCTTGTCAATTATTAGCTACAGGTCACCATGCATGGTGAATTGTGCCTTATCTAAGTGCAAGTCTAAGTCCTTAGTCTATTTTTCACCTTCCTATGGTAATCCTATTACTTCTGCCACAATGTCTTCTGTAAATTCAATTCTTAACCCCTTTACCACTACGAATCCATTCTACACAATATTTAAAAATTGAAAAGCAATTCCCTCGTCAAAACCATTAAGGCTCAAACAATAATTCAACCAACCCTTTCTCTCAAAAATTTTATAGCTAGATACATCACTTAATAAAACTCTATGATTAGCTAGTTCATGTCTCTGAAGATCAACCCCCATCATTATAGACAAAAAATTTTGTAGAGGCACTAGAATGGAAAACCAAGCTTCAAAGTTTCACAGACTCAAAGTGTCGTAGACGAGAAAAATGGAGTACAAAATGTTATTTACTCTATGCAATTAAAAGTGTTTTAATTCATGATATTTCATAATACCTTCGTTCATGTTGAGGTTTGTCACCATGGACACGACACAAACTTATCATCATAAATTAAGCTTAAACCTTTAATTCCTTCTAATCATGGTGTAAGCACGGAATGACATGTTTTAACATGACAACAAACATTTCAAAAAGACAAGAAATGTATTTACATTCCTTTACATGCTAATACTTTAATTTTTGAAAATAATGGAATATCCCATCCCCCAACTAAGTTTAAGGCATGGGTCCCACCAGGCTAATACTTGCAAGAGTAAAAATTAAAACAACACTTAATCCTAATAAAAATGAATAAAATATAATATGTACAAAGGTATGTGTCACTAACTTGGTAAGCGTTGCTGGAATTTTTTTTCTGAAATATGACATCCACTAGTAGAGTGATGTAATGGTGTGGAAAAATGGTAGAGAGAGGAGGTGAGGTGAATCTTTATCATGGAGAAATAATTTCACATGAGGTAAAAATTTTATTAGGGAATCTTTGATAGAAATCAAAGATTAGTGGAAATTTGGGTGGAAGACCTAGATGCTTCTTCTATAGGAGTGTTGATGTCATCATGGTGCTAGAATTGCTACATGAAGTCTTCTTGACTCATAGGTTTGTGATAAATCTTGAGTCGATGACCATTTATAAGAAATTTTAATCATACGGGATCAATAGTAGACAACTAAACTACTCCATTTTCAAACACTAAAACTATCTCATAAGTTCCTAGCCACCATGTTTGAAATTTACTTGGGGTATGTTGGTAGCGTGAATCATATAGTAGTGCCCAATCACTAATTGGAAATTTATTTTCCTTGATGAACTTATCTTGACACTTCTTCATTTTCTTCTGAATCAATTCAATATTGTGAAGTGCAAACTTCCTATACTCATCCAATCCATTCAGCTACAATATTTGTTCCTCCTGTACCTTGGTAAGGTCAATGCATAATTCCAATGCTGTCCTAAGTATCTTGTGTTGAAACTCGATAGGAATAGATGGAGATTTTCCATAAACCAGTTCAAAAGGGGTAAAACTAGTTGTTGTTTTCCATGTCATTCTGTAAGCCCAAATAGCTTCAAGAAGGTGGGTAGCCCAATCCTTCATTTTATTGTGTTTAAGGTGGTCATACATACACCTACTTCTTATTTTTTTCCTAAAATTTTCTTACTACTACATTGAAATTTGAAATTTTCAATATATAGAATAATTGGTTTTCAAAAAAGGCCTAGAATCTTAGAAACTAAATTCAATTTTCTATAAATTCTCTTCTTACATATTTTTGATATAATATTTATAACTTGTTCAAATTTTTATGTCAACTTGCCTAAACTTGATTTTTTGAATTTTCATCACCACTTAAGGGCCTAGTTTGGCATAGCATGATCCTGCACATACCTAGATATAAGGGCAGTTAAATTCACTACCTAGCATCCATCTAAAAACCATGTTTCCTTGGATAGAAGAAACAAATGATTCTCACAAGGATATCCTAGTAGTTCTAATATTAGGGGTATAAACATTAATCAAATTCCAAGAGATGCTAGAGATCAAAGACTCGAAAGTGGTAATCAAGCTACATTTGGAGGAATGATGTAAGGTACTGTCAAGTTTATTAGGATTATAGAGGGTCACAAACCCCCTTGAAGAACCATCCACATCACTATATTCCCATTATATAGTAGGCAATATATGATTTACTATCTTCCTGAACCCTTCCTTCTTCATTTTGGTTTCCTGCAAAATCATAATATCCACCTTATTTTCCAAAATAGCACACTTTAAAATGTGTTTTTTTTATTTTGTTATTTAAGCCTCTCAATTTACAAGACATTATCTTCATATTTAACTTATTTAATATGCACAACTCGTCCTTGGGTTACACACCCATTCCCCATAAGAGTGGTCCACTCATTTCTTTTTTATTTTAAACATCAGAGAACACACTAATAATTCTCTATTTTCGAGTCACTGCATCATTTTCTATTTATTTTTCTCTTCTTTCCTTCTATGTTGGTCTTCCTAATTTTGAGTCACACTCGACATATGGCTTTTTATTCTTCTTACATTTTTCTCCTACCAGTCTTCATTCACAATCCTTTCCATCAACACCATTCCCCACCTTAGAAGTAGATGCAGGAGTAGAGTAGAACCCAAGAAAAGATAAGTTGGCACTAAGACTAGAAGATCCAAGTGGCTTGCTACCAGATCTTAAGGTTTCCAAGGGGTCATTATTCTCTTTTTTATTTTGGGTATTTTCATTCATTTCAAATCATCCCTCATCATTCTATCCAAAAAACCCATTTGGATTATAACATATAAAAGAAATAACATTTTGAATCCCATCACCCTCATTTGAAATATTGAGGTCCACAACCATCCTATTCAGTGTATCTCCTTGTGGCTCTTCTTGTGACTCTACAAACTTCCATCCTTCCCTTGTATCCTTTCATTTTTAATTTCTTAAAAAACTTCCGTGTTTCCTTTCTCCTTATTTTATTGTTGGTCCTAGACACTACATTCGATGATTTCTTTGGTATTTTCATTTCAACCCAAGTCAAGCACAAGGTTTGGTTGGATCTTAGAGGTAGAGTTCATTAGATCATCAATGTTCTTATGCTTAGTTAATTGGAGGGAATCCTCCATATTACCAATAGGAGGGAGATCTAGAGACATGTCATTCCTCATCAAACCCTTCTTCTCTTCCAAAGCTTTTTTTTGGTTTTTTCCCTCACTTCTGGAATTTGCAAAAATTATTGAGGTGTCCATATTTATTACAAATGTGGTAGAAAGCAGTAGCATTATCATAATCTAGACGTTGATCCCATGAGCCATACTTAGATTGTGGGGTAATAAATTAAGGCAACATTCTTTTACTGTAATATTCACACATATTCTCACAAAGATAAGTTAAGATCTCTAGTGGGTGATTATGTCCACTACTAGGAGGGATCCAAGGGACTCCTCTATACCTATAAAAACCTCAAAGTTTTATAACTCAAGGGGTAAGCTAGGAAGGCAGACCCAAGTGGGATCCAAAGCCCCTAGACATTCTAGGCATTGAAACCCAACTTCTATTTGTAAAGACAAAGGATGTTTCTTTGGTTAATTCCATATGTACATGGTCTAGAAGTAGGAATGTAGATCACATATTCTTTATTCACAAAGACTAAAATAAATAATCTATTTTGTAACCCATTAATGTTTACACTACCTTTTAACTTCCATTGTGAAGAAATTCATTTCCTTAGTTGGTCCAAAGAAGATCTAAAGGAGAGGAACTCACCTATCATGGAGAGCTCCATTTCAACTATAGTTTATTTTACTATTTTATTGGGAACATGCACCATAGTACCGTTGAATATGTAGGTGATAGCTTGCAAAATCCTATTTTTCAGAGTAGTTCATCTTTGAGGGTTTGACACATAGCAGCTTATCCACAAAGAAAGAGAGATTCTCATGTTGGAGAAAAGAATCTTCAGAGTCATCAGATTTATTATTACCATCCTACATATTCATAGCTATAACTTTAGGTAATAAAGGCCCTAGATTGTAGTAGCAACAAGAGAGGACATGGAGACCTTTATTGGGTCCCCATCCATTAGCCCCATGAAAGGAACCAAAAGCAACAATGCGCATAAAGAAGAGCCAAAACCCTAGTTAGGCAAAGAGATTAATTGAATTTCACATTTGAATATGATAAATATTGTTGAGATAATATCAACCTTAAATTAATTTTTATGACTCCAATATTCTACATTATTTTTTTCAAAAGAAATCATTCTATATTTCTTTTTGGATTCATAAATCTTTTCTACTAAAACTTGTGAAAGGATAATATTTTTATCTTTAGGTGTTCAATATTTTTGGACAAATAATTTTTTTCACATTCATCCTCGTCAAGTTTAGATTGAAATAAATTCTTATAAGGATTTTTATTTATATCCCCAACCAATATACTTTTACCTTCCATTTGATAGAAACACTCTTTTTATTCTTCCTCCTTATTTGGCTCAAAGATGTCTTGAATCTCAACTTTCATGTGTTCTTCTTGATTTGTATTATTTGTATCATTTACATCTTAAATATTCCTTTATTTCTTCTCATGAAACAATTTTAAAAAGGTACTTCAAATTTTCCATCTCAAAGGTAGTCCTCAAAAGCTCTAAAAACCACTCCTTTAAGCAAATCTTTCCTAGTGAGTTTAGCAAAGTCATAAAATGTGAAGGTTGCCTTAGAAATTATATATTACATAAAATAAATTAATTAGAAAATAATTATATATTGGAGACTACTACATCATTTTCAAAACTCCTCAAAAAGGATTTGAATAACCTTCCCAAAATTTGTAACTAAGAACCCTATAGGCTAGCAAGATCCGAGCTCTAATACCATTGTAATATCCCAAACGGGATAATTTTCTTAAATTAAATTAAATTTTCAGAAAGTGATATATTTTTAATTTAAATTATAATTTCAAACATTCATGAAATTTATTTGCAAAATTTAATTAAATTTCTCATTAACTATTATCAACTTTATGTACAAACCGTACATCTAATTTTGAGATCCAACCACCAAATCATCTGGAAACTTTACCAAATTTAAAATGCATACAATTAACATAAACTATCATTATTGCATGTCTTTTAATATTTCTATACCATACACCTATCAGTATTTATGTTCATTATAAATCCACATAGAAAACTATTAGATTTCCCATCTAATAAACTTGAGATGAATAGATACTTATTGAAACCCTTTCAATATTTATTCAAATAGAAATATACTTTTAGATACATGCTAATACCCCTCTAAAAAAATATTTTTTCATGTTATACTTTTATATGCATGCTAATACCCCTCTAAACTTATAATGTTTCACCATAAATCTCTAGGTGCTCATTCAATCTTGGATTTTATGTCCTACTTTGATTTAAACCTTTTCTATCCAATCTAATAAATTCTTAATTATATGTTATTATAATATTCACAACTTACCAAGATGGTTGTAAACCCTTGTTTTTTAAAAGAAATTCACAAATGAAGGCACATTTCATCTTTGAAAGGAAAAAAATTCAATTCCATAAGGCTTCCAAAAGGATTAAGTTCTTGGTGCTCAAAATTATGTTTCTACTAAGAATCAATATTTCTCTAAATTATTTTAGACATGTACACTTGTACCTCATAAATGATTCTAGTCATCCTATTCTTTACCAAAATTCATGATATGTATCCTATTATCAACCAATATAAGGAAAATGGCCCCGAGGTGAGTATTTAAAATCTTGTACCATATTTTAAATAGAAAAAGAATTAAAATTGATCATATTATTACTAGATAGCCTCAAGATGATGGAACCTTCTTCAAAGTACACTATTGCACTATATTCAATTTGTATATTCAAATCTCCTTGAATTTAGTAGAGAATAAAACTCAACCATCTAATATTGTTCCACTACATATATGCCTTTTTAGGATTATTATAAACTACTATTAGAACTACAAAGAAAAACACTAACCAAAACTTAAAAAACAACAAAAATAATAAAATATATAAATAAAATCAAATATATCTATTTAATTCATGCAATATTGTTTGAGCCTTGAGAATCGTACATAAAATACCCCAAGTAATGCATTTGTGTAAGTTTAAGACTTACAAACAAGGGATAAATGGTATAAACATCCTTTCATTTGGTCCCAACATTAGTATGTCCTCAACAATTGAATAGGTTTGAAAAATTATGCTTGCATATTCTTCTATACCTATTCTAATTATGAATGTAAGAGCTAGGGAATATTAACCTCATTCACCAATAATTGGCTTTCCCATTCTTCTCCACTCCTTGAGGACTATAGACTCACTTAGTCATCCATCCTTTCCAATTATTCTTCAATCACATTCTCTTATGTCATAATTGAACCTCAAAGTATAACATTTATCAAAAATATATAATAGATCTTTTATATTTTTAACTATACATTTTTATTCTTTTACATGTCATAAAATCATGTTCCTCGTTTTGTTCACTTCATTTCTTTAAATTGTGACTTTTGAACCATGTGAACTCTTAGAATTTCATTTTTCATTTTCTTCCATAGTCATGAAATTTTATTTATAGCTTTTTTTATTCTCACTCTAACATTTGTTTCTTTTATATCCATCATCCATAAATCATAACCTAATGGATCTTCTTCTTTATTGGGTAGCACATTTTACATCCATGTGTATTTGCCTTTGTCTTATGTACAATATTCTTACATTTTACAATGTTACTAAGAAGGAAAATGATGATCATAGTTTCGATTGAAGAAAATAAATAATTGCAAGGATTCTTAAATGAGAAAAAATATCAAATTATTATGGTGCCTAAGATGTTCTTGTTGGAGGAGCAATAGTGAGGGAGGAAGAAATTTGAATTAATTTTGTCATGGACAATAAGACACTTAGAAAGGTATTATTGATACCTTTGTAGTTGGAGGTAGATTAATGAGAATGAGACATGCCATTCATTTTCAAAAGTTGAGTGATGAGTTTTTTTTCTTTTCTTTTCTTAAGTGGATAAGTTGAATGAATTACCATAGAGTGTCACTTGGAACAAATAAGATATTTGTGGATTAAAATTAATTTGTTATGATAACTAATTAATTAATTTAACATGAAAAGTTCCCCTTGTAAACTAAAAGAAATTAAAGATATACAAATGTTATTTCTACCATTAGAAGGTTATAAAACATTTGTTAAAATTTAAACACAACCTTTTTAATAGACTAAAACTTATTTAAATTTGCATCAATATAGAGAAACTAATACAATGTTCACAAAAATAGGAAAGGTGGTAGAAAGACACATCCATAAGTCCAAACATAAATATTTTATCTTAAGAACAAATAACAAACTAGGAATTCAATAAAAAGCTAAGCTACTAAAACAATTTGGAGGAAGAAGCTCATTAAAAATTTAATTAATTAAAAAAATCTTGTCATACATAAGAAACTTAATTTTCCATTGTAATTCTATAAAAAATATGGATTTTTTTTTTAATTAAGTTAAATCAACTGTCCTCAATTAAATATTATCTAGGGAGCAAATAACTTTATTTTCCTGCATTTTGTAATGAAGGGGAAAAAAACTTAAATTATACAAAATCTGATGTTTGAATAAAAAATGATTGAGTGAATATAGAAACTAGGGTTTCTTTTTTCATTCTAGATTTCAAAGAACCAAAATTACTTATTGGGTCATCTTAGTTCAATCTCACGTTTAACTAAGAAATCACTGCGAAATTATATAAGGGAGAACAAATGAAATTGTATTACTAATACTACCATTAACAAAACAGAGAAGGATAAATGAACATCAATTGCAGATGGTATTAGAGATTTGGATAGTAGCATACTATATTTGCTGCTAGATACAATTGTTTATCAACTGATGAAAAGTTATAAAACTAGTTGAACTAAAGTTATGTCCAATTAAAGTAGACAATAAATTTGCAGCAAAATGTAGGTATAGAGATATTTTTCAATGTTCAAGATCATATTCTTGGATTCATTATCAGAAAGTATAAAACAACAAAAGTGGTCCTAGATATATCTTTTAATAGTAATTGTCTTAGTAAAAACTGCTTATCAATCTAAATATATTAACATTTGCCAAACATGTTTTTATTGATTATGTTTCAACATTAAGGATCTTAAACTCTTTGATCCATTATCTAAAATATATATAAAGAAAAAGGGTAGACATATCTTTTAATATAGAATTTCTCAATTTAAAAAAGCTGCTTATTACAACGGATCGGTAATAAAATATGGCCTCATCTAAATGTGCCAGACATTCTTTAATGGATGCCAATAAATTGTACTACGTTAAAAACAAATTGGAATATTTTATTACAACGGATCGGTAATAAAATATGGCCTCATCTAAATTGTGCTCAGGAGGGTGTGATTCATGAAACTCTTGGAAGAAAGATGTTGTGATTCATGAATCTCTAGGAATAGAGACGGGTACTGTGGAATATAAACATACGTGGCAAAGAGGGCAGGAGGAAAAAGACAAATATAGATAAAGGAGGAAATTGTAATAATGGGGGCGATGGAAGAGGAAAATGTGGATGCAAACAGTTCACACCACACTTATAACAAAGCTCAGAGGGGATAGCGCCAGTTTGTGAGTAACAGCCCACTTATGTTAATGAAAATACAAAGATCTGTTACCACCTTCACTGAAACTCTGCCGAAGATATTATCATATCTTTTCATACTAAAAAGAGTTCCTCTTCTGGTTCTCTCCACCCTGCACCATTCCACAGATCTGCAAATCCCAAATACAAACCAAAAAAAGTGGTGCAGTTAGAAAATGAACTCATATTGCAATATTAACAAGAGGAAACCATGTCACAAAATCAAATATAAGAAAGAGAGGAAAGAAGACCTTGGAGAAGAAGCCACGGGGTGTAAGAACTCTAGCTTTGAAGATCTCGTTATGGTCATAGAAGCTCATGAAAGATAATGAAGAAAAGATTATTCTTCATTCTCTTTGGGAAGAGGAAGAAAGGCTTGTATGAAAATGGGTCACTCCATATGGTCTCTTAAAAAGGCACTAGCTTCATCCTCAAAAGTCCATGGCTGTAATGATTATTTTTACCATCATCATGACCTTAAAGAACGACGATCACTGCTCGGCGAAGAAATAGGAGGCATCTTTTTCACATCATGGAACTTCCAAAAGTTTGAGTCACGTGTTGGATCCAGAAGCAAACACTTGGGCTATTTCACAACCCCAAAAATTTGTCACTTCATGGCAATACAAAGCATGAATAATACAACAGAAAATTCTCAAGGGATATGATTAGGGGAGAGGGACCAATAGTTGTGCGGGGTCCAATAGTCGTGCGGTCACTAGGGAATATATTATCCAGTCTTATACCATATTTTTACTATATATTGTGATTAAATAATCTAAATGTAAATCAAAAAAATTCTAAATGTTGATAAAAATGAACCAATACTTGGAACACATGAGAACCTATAAATGTTATATTAAAATAATATAAACAAGTGAAATAGATAACTTTTTGTCTCAAATAATATATCATAGCTATCTATCATATGTGTGTTAATTAAAAAACAATATGCCCACTTAATAAAATAAGATGCCCACTTAAACAAGTATTGTTATCTTAGTGCACAAATACTATTCTTATGTGTACAACTATTGGGGTAGCAATGTATATGCATTTGAATATTTCATATTAATAATTGGTTTTATCACAAATATAAAAGGTGAACACAACCAAAATGCCTTGTATTTTCCCATTAAATGTGTGAGATTGCCAAAAAAATTTAGTGTTCAACTATTGGTCCATTTGTGTTCGATATAGGTTGTATTTTATATAATAATGTGTTATTTTTATAACAACAAATAATTTTTTTGTGTTGAAGCATTGGTCCTTTTGTGTTGGGTTTAAAAGTTAGATATAACAAATATTTATGATTACTAATAGGTATATAGTCCATTTAAGTTGCATATATGTCATATTTTGTATAGAAATACAATCACCCACTAATAACAAATGATATTTTTAAATTCAACTACTAGAGATTTTTGGATTAAGTTTTGGTCAAATCTTTAAAAAGCCAATTTTTGTACATGTTTAACTAGGCATGCTATTTTAACGAGTTGCATGATGAGCCACACCTTCAAACCTTAGTTATAGGTAGTTAAGTGTCTATTTTACATTTCTAAAAAAAAATGAAGGTCTTACAATATTCCATGCAACGGCTACATGTTGATGAAGTTAGCCCTCATGAATATTAGTCCCTCTCCCCTAAAGAGATGTAACATGACGCCTCCTTGTTATTTCAAACACTTGCTTTGAGGAAACCCAATGTTGGCAAATAAAGCTCTAGCAAGTAATAAATGATTTGTTGACAATTCTGTCTTTGTCGTACACATAGTTTACTACAAGATTATGATTATTATTAAGGTTTAAATTGGATTGGATTAGAAGTGGCAAATGCAATGGTTGTTGGGTCTGCAGTGGTCAGTTGCTTTAATTTGTGGAGAGTGACTTCTGACAAACAAGCAGTGTCTCCTGTAGGGCAGGCCATTGGAGAAACTACCGGTGTAGTTCTACCATTCAATGACATCCTCTTTTCTTATTTGTACACTTTGTTGTCATTCAGACATAACTATTATCCACACTACTGGATAATATACTCCTCACTTCACTACAGTGTTTGGGTGTTAGATTTAATGGGCATCTTTTATTTCACATACAAAGACAATTCTAGAATCATGTTGTTCTCATCAAAATCCCCATTTTGTCTACTAAAATTGCTGGTTGCTGCTTTATTTTCCTTTTTAATGTTGCTTTTGTTTGAACATAGGGAATGATGCTAATGGACATTTTGGTATGTTGGTGTTGTTGAATGGGAGCGAAGTCAATGATTTTTTTATTTTTTTTGGTGAAGTTGAAGGCTTATAAATTAGTCTATTATAGATCAATGCTATAAGAGATGTGGTGGATTGTGCCCAAAGTGAATTTGGTAAAATAGCTGAAAAGATTTCAACCTGAGATTTTCCTTCCATATTGGATTGCTAAAAACTGATCTTGTAAATCACATAAATCTTTTATGGAAAAGAGAAGGAAGGACATTCCTTAATTTCACACTAGCTATTGTATTTGGTTTATATTGATAGGTTTGTTTTCTTTAATATGTAGTAGATGAATAATATATTTTTTCATAAAAAAAATGTAAATTACACATATTTTATTGATTTTGACATTCTATATTTTAAGGGTTTGAATCTAATCTACATTTTATTATTTTTCCATCCTAATTTAATTTCATAATGTCAAATTGAGCTCATTTTGAGTTTGTGGTGTGACATTGACCCTTCTAAATTTTACTTCAAATCTTCACATTGGATCCATGTTTTCCCCTTGTAGGTAGTCATTGCATACCAAATTAAGAGTATAATGTTTAAAATTGTATTTTATATTGTACAAAAGGACACATCCTAATCCACTATGATCATATCTAGGAGGTATTGAGCATATATTAAGAATCAAGGATATCCATTTGTGAATATCTCCACTATAAATTACATCATTATTTAACTATTGCATCAAACTTTGTACACATAGCAACAAATAAGCATATTGCATGGAAGTTTGTTATATTCAATTGTTGTTCACAAGTTAAAAATATGACTCACTTAGCTATATTTGATTAAAGAGAATATATATTACCCTTGTTTAGAAATATCTTTAAATGTTTTTATCAACATTGTTAGTTTTGTTTTATGATGTGACATTGACCCTTGTACATTTTACTTCAAATCTTCACATTGGATCCATGTTGTCACCTTGTAGGTGGTCACTGTTTGCCAAGTTAAGAATATAATATTTAAAATTATATTTTATATTCTACAAAAGGACACATCCTAATCCACTATGATCATATCCAAGAGGTATTGAGTATGTACTAAGAATCCAGGACATACATTTGTTAGGACTTTCACTATACATTACATCATTATATAACTATTGCATCAAACTTTGTAAACATAGAAACAAATAAGCGTATTGCATGGAAGTTTGTTACATCTAATTGTTGTTGACATGTCAAAAAAAAAAAACTTAATTAGCTATATTTGGTTAAAGATAACATGACCCTTGTTTAGAAATATCTTTAAATGTGTTTATCAACATTGTTAGTTTAATTTTGTGATGTGGCATTGACCCTTGTACATTTCACTTCAAATATTCACATTGGAACCATGTTTTTCCCTTTGTAGGTAGTCACTTCCAACCACATTAAGAATATAATATTTAAAATTGAATTTTATATTGTACAAAAGGACACATCCTAATTCACTATGATCATATCCAAGAGGTATTGAGTATGTATTAATAATCTAGGACATCCATTTTTCATGACCTCCACTATACTTTACATCATTATATAGCTATTACATAAAAATTTTTACACATAGAAAAAAATAAGCATATTGCATGGAAGTTTGTTATCAATTGTTGTTCACAAGTTTAAAAAATTGCTCATTTAGCTATATTTGGTTAAAGAGAATGTGACCCTTTGTTTAAAAATATCTTCAAATGTGTTTATCAACATTGTTAGTTTTATTTTGTGATGTGAAATTGAACCTCATATATTTTACTTCAAATATTCACATTGGATCCATGTTGTCCCCTTGTAGGTAGTCATTGCTTGTCAAGTTAAGAATATCATATTAAAAATTATATTTTATATTATAGAAAAGGGAACATCCTAATCCACTATGATCATATCCAAGATGTAATGAGTATATATTAAGAATCTAGGACATCAATTTGTTAGGTACTCCACTATATATTATATCAGGTTATATAACTACTGTATCAAACTTTGTACAAATAGAAACAAATAAGCATATTGCATGAAAGTTTTTTATATTCAATTTTTGTTCACAAGTTAAAAACAAATACTTATTTAGCTATATTTAATTAAAGAGAACATGACCCTTGTATAAAATTATCTTTAAATGTGTTTATCAATATTGTTACTCTAATTTTGTGATGTGACATTGACCCTTGTACATTTTACTTCAAATCTTCACATTGGATCCATATTGTCCCATTGTAGGTAGTTATTGTCTATCAAGTTAAGAATATAATATTTAAAATTGTATTTTATATGGTACAAAAGGACACATCCTAATCCACTATGATCATATCCAAGAGGTATTGAGTTCTAGACACCTAAAAATGGTTCACACCTATGTGTCCCCTTTTAACATGTGTTATATCTTGTTTAATTTCTCATTTGATTAATTACTAACATTTTCCACACCTCACAATCATAACCTCAATCTCTTTGGTTGAGTCGATCAAGTCTGCATCTCATTCCTAAATGTTCCTAATCATTCCTAAACTGATCTTAAACATTCCTAAATGTTCCTAAACCAGTCCTAATTGATCCTAAACTATGCCAAATCTTCCTAAATTAGTTCAAATCAATCCCAATCAGTCTTAATCAGTTCAAGACCATTTCAATGATATTTGATCATTTTTTAATCAATTCTAGTGCATTGTCAAAGATCATCAATGTTTGATCAATTCACCTTCAAATTAGTCCAATCTCATCAAATCTCTATCAATACTATCCTCGTTAATTAAATTCAAATCAATTCAATCCCTAATCGATCCAAGGCATTGTCAAAGTTAATCAATCCAAGGCATTGTCAAAGTTCATCGATGCCTTATCCTTAGTCATCATCATTAATCCAATTTGAGTGCATTATCAAAGTTTATCGATGCCTCATTTTTTTCATCCTAATTCAAATCAATCCAATAGCATTGTCCAAGTTTATCGATATTATTTCATCATCACTAGTCAGCCCAATAGCATCAAGTCAAAGTTCAACAATGCTATTTTATCTTGTCACCCTCAATTGTGCACATTGTCAAAGTTCATCAACGTTGCATCATTCCCTAATTGGTTTTCAATCATTAAGATGGGTTCAAACCCTAATAAAATCATTCAAGTCCAAATCCTTTTCGATCCAACATCATCATTTAGTCAATCATTTTACTATTTTTCCCTCTTGGGATAGATAACTCTTGGTTTATCCCTTTTGCATTAATCTATTTATTAGATTAATTCCCCGTATTCTATGTCTCCCACAATTAATTAATTTCATAGTAATTAATTGTTTTTGATTAAGGAAAATAGGTTTTAATGGGGCCCTGAAACCCTTACAGAATTAAAATTTTAACATAGATAAAGTGTTAAAAGTATACAACAACAAGATAGCCACAACAAAAAACAACAGTCCACCAGCAGGCAACAAATAAAAACCAAAAAATAGATCCAGGGACAGAAACAAAAAAACCAAGACAAGCCCAAAGCCAGGAGAAAAGCTTAGGAAAATTCTCTGAGAATCTCTACCACACGAATCTCAAGCTCAGACACCTTATCAACCGCCTCCTTGAGGTCAGACAGATCTTTATCAGGTTCATGGGTGTCCTTCTTCATAGTGCTAGATTTGGTTCTCTTCCTCAGGCCTTCCTCCCGAGACTTATCTTTTCCAATGTTGGGAGACTCCTCCTTACTACCCCTATGTTTCTCAATTTTTTTAATCAACACCTTTATGTTGTCATTAGAAGCTTTAAGAATGTTGTAGCTTTGTTCAACAATTTTCTGCAAGGTTCCCTCCATGCTCTAAATAACAATGTAGTTCCCTCCTAGCATTTGGTTGATATTCCTACACACTTGGTTTATTTTTTTACACACTTGGAACTCATATTTTCACACTTGGTCACTATATATGCACACTTGGTCATGGAAGTTGTCCACTTGGGGTTTAGAAACCAAAATTTGGGGTTTTAGGCTTCATTTTAGCTTCTAACTAGTTCTTGTTTGTCATTTATCTATTCTAAACTATTACTAAACCTAAATAATAGATGAAGAAACTTAAAATGAACTCACATTTGAATTTAGGAACCAAAAATGAATCCTCATACTTGATTTGGGCTCCTAAAATGAACATTCACCTAGTTTAGAGTTCAATTGAAACTTATCTAGTTAAGGTGTTTTCAAATCTTCATCTAGTTTAATTAAAAGTTCAAGTTGTTTCAAAATTTTTTTAATAAAGTTTATTAAGTGGAAAATTAACATCATATTTGGTTTTTTAAGCTTAAAATTAACTCTCACATTTGATCTGGGTTCTTAAAATAAACCTCACAAAGTTTAGTGTTCATTGGAAAACTAGTTAATCTATCTTATTTCAATTTAATTCAAGTTCACAATTTAGCCTAATTAGGGGTCCTAGTGGATAAAAATATGCCAAATAAAGTTGATTAAGTTGAAAAGGAACCTAAAATTAACATTCATACTTGATTTGGGATCCTAAAATGGGCATTCATCTAGTCTAAAATGCATTGCAAAACTGCTTAGTTAGGATGTTTCCTAGTCACTCCAAATTTGCATCTAGTTTAACTAGTGTTTCATATCAAGATTCAAAGTAATTTTTTTAAAAAATTAATGGATTAATAAATGCTAATAATGGAAATAAAAATGATTATTAATGAAATTTTTGTCATTATACATGTCCTAGTAGCATTCTGAGTTATTTGGGCCTTTGTTTTAGGCTTTGTGCACTTGGTGGTTGAACCTACACACTTGGTGAGTTCCCTTGTGCACTTGGTCATTAGATCTATGCACTTGTTCATTATAGATGTGAAATTGGTCATTAGAGTTCACACTTGGTCCATATTTAAGCATAATTGATGAATTTTAGGGTTTTGGGGCTTAATTTTGCAAATCTATTTACATACTTCTATTATGATCTTAGAATAAGATATTTTTTGTGTTACTAATGATATTTTAAGCTCTTTGACCATTTTGGGATGAATATTAAATCCCAAACTACTAACACATTTGATGCAGGATGTGTGACAAAGACCTTGTGTGTCTTCCAAAACAACTATGTGTGTGTTTTAGTAGTTATCAAACACTTGGTTTGGTGATTTAAAATGAATCTTTTCTTGTGAGTGTTTGGTGTTTCTTCTCAATTTTGTAATCTCAAAGGGTTTTATGGACATATCCTCTCCCCTTGCCTTCGTGTATCTTAGGTGTAAGAGAAATCCATGCAATTCTTTTAGAGAGGTCTTCCTTTGACCAAGGTGTTCACTTTGAACATGCCAAGGGATGAGCTCAAGCGGTAACAAGCCAAAGCTAGGTCTCCATCCAAACAGCTATATAAATTTGTGATTGTGACTAATAATCTAATCGACAGTGTGGTTGTGTGATAGCTCTCCGCCTTCTTTAAGTACTTAACTATGAGTAGGAACTTAACATGTATAATATGTTCTTTTGATTGTGGAGGAACTCCTCGTCATTTTGTAAGATACAAAACATTGAGAATAATTGCAATTAATATAGTATTTCTAGTCAAGCTAGTTGTTTATGCTACTTTGTTGAGTTTTTTGTAAGAAACAAAATATTAGAAATAATTATGGTGAATATTGTATTATTTCTATTTGAAAACATTAAATATTGAAAACCACATTAAAAATAAAAATAATTTATTTATTTTTTAATACATTTGTTCATATTGTCTCTCTAGAGACAATAGTCGAGATTTAAAGACATATTGTTTTTCTAAAGACAATAGTTGGGATTATTGAAATATTGTTTAAATAAAGACAAATGTGAAATTGTCTCTAAAAAGTCAAAAATATTTATGTTTCATATTGTCTTATAAAAACAGTTTTTAAAAATAATATATTAAGATGCTTAGTTAAAGATAATATTTGAGACAATACACAATTTTGTTTTTGTCTCAAAAAATGTCTTTAACCCCTTCTAAGTTGTAGTGCACCTTTCCATCACTTCTCTTTTGATAGCACCTCTTAAAAAAGAGTAAATACTATTGTTTATCAACTCTCTCATAAAAAGTTACAAAAGCAGATGAACTAAACTTATGTCCCATTGTAGTACATAATAAAATTAAAGTACATATTAAATTTTCAAGATCGTAAACTCAGAAAGCAAAACAAGAGAAGTGATCCTTATAGATATATCTTTTAATAGTGAGTTTCTTAATAAAACTGCTTACTCATTTAAATATCTTCACATTTATCGGACATTGTTTATAGACTATCTTTTACTGTTAAAGATCAAACTATGATCTATCATCCAAAACATAAAACAAAAAGAAATGATGGTAGACATATCTTTTAATATAGATTTTCTTGATTATGAAACTGCTTATTACAATAGAGTAATATGGCCTCATCTTATTGTGGCAGGCATTCTTTAATTTATGCCAATATGGAATGACTGAGTAGAAGCTCAGGAGGGATACCTAGTGTTAAGGCTGTTAGAGTCAAGAGGGTGTATTTCATAGATGTTATGATTTTCTAGGAAGAAAGATGGTGTGATTTATGAATATCAAGAATCTCTAGGAATAGAGACGGGTACTATGGAATATAAATATACATGGCAAGGATGGCAGGAAGGAAACGAGAAATATAGATAAAGGAGGAAATTGTAATAATGGGGGCAATGTAAGAGGAAAATGTGGATGCAAAAAGTTCACACCACACTTAAAACAAAGCTCAGAGGGGATAGCGCCAGTTTGTAAGTGACAACGTTGATGAAACTACAGAGATCTGTTACCACCTTCGCTGAAACTCTCCAGCACATATTATCATATGTTTTCATACTTAAAAAAAGTTCCAGTCCTGGTTCTCTGCGCCCACAATTCCCAGATCTGCAAATCCCAAATACAAAAAAAGTGGTGCAGTTAAAAAATGAACTGATATTGCAATAAACACAAGAGGAAACCATGTCCCAAAAGCAAATATGAAGAAAAGAGAGGAAAGAAAACCTTGGAGAAGAAGCCATGGGGTGTAAGAACTCTAGCTTTGAAGATCTGGTTATGATCATAGAAGCTCATGAAAGATGAAGGAGGAGGGATTACTCTTCATTCTATTTGCGAAGAGGAAGAAAGGCTTGTATGAAAATGGGTCACTCCATGGGGCCGCTTAAAAAGGCAAGGAGCATCCTCAAAAGTCCATGCATGTCAGCAAAGAAATAGGAAGAGCATCTTTTTCACAGCACGGAACTTCCAAACAGTCCGAGTCACGGGTTAGATCCAGAAATGGTCTGTCCTTGCTATGTCGATTTGTTTCCCACCTAATTAAGTGGACGCTTCAAACCCTAAAACTTTGAGATTCACTTCATGGTAAGGTAAAACATGAATAATACAAAGAGAAATTTTCATATTTGTATGTTTGGAAAGTCTTATATTCTGATATTTGAGTATTTTGAAATCTCAGAAACTGGTATTTTGAAATCTTTAAGTTTCTAATTCTGGATAACAGTCATGATATTGTAGAACATGAATAATATAAGAGAAATTATTTGAATTTTTTTGAAATCCTACAATTTCTATTGTAGATCACTTCAAATCAATACAAAGTCTGAATAATACAAGAGATATCCTCATATTCTGATACTTAGATATATTGAAATTTAGAGAGATTCTCACACTCCCACACTTATATATATTGAAACTCTAAAACTTCTACTATTGAACACTTCATGACAATGCAAAGTATGAATAATATGAGAAAAATTATCGTACTCCGATACTTAGGGATTAGGTTAAAATCATGAATAATAGAAGAGAAAATTCTCACGCCGTATAATTAAAGAGACGTAACATGATGCCTCCTTGTGTGTTATATCTAACACTTACTTTGATGAAACCCAATGTTGGCGAACAAAGCTCTGCAAAGTAATTAAATCTCTGTTAACGTTACTTTGCCTTTGCCTTACACATACTTTACTGCAGAACTATGATTATTATTAGCTCAAGGAATGGCATTATTAAGGTTTAAATTGGGATGGGTTAGAAGAGGCAAATGCAACGGTTGTTGGGTCTGCAGTGGTCAATCTGCTTTAATTTCTGGAAAGTGAGTTCTGACAAACAAACAGTGTCTCCCGCAGGGCGAGCCATTGGAGGAGATGCCGGTGCAGTTCAACTTCTCTACCATTCAATGACATCTTCTTTCTCATTTATGCACTTTGTTGTCATTCAGACATAACTATTATCCACACTTCTGCATAAAATACTCCTCACTTCACTACAGTATTTGGGTGTCAGATTTAATGGGCATCTTTTATTTCACACAGCGACAAGTCTTGAATCATGTGGTTTTCATCGACATCCTGACTTTGTTCAGTAAAATTGCTGGTTACTGCTCTGCTCATTTCTGTTCTTTTTTAATGTTCTTTTCGTTTAAATTTAGGAAATGATGTTAAGGGAGTCAATGGACTCTTAGTCTATTGGGTGGTTTCAAAGAGTTTAATAGAGATCAAATTTCGTTGAATACAACACCTCAAAATTAAAAAACTAGATCAGGATTGTGACATATTTAATCTTTCATTAAAGAAAAGCAAAAAAAAAGAAAGACATTCCTTAATTTAGTGCTAGCCATCTTATTGGGTTTATTTTGATTTGGTTTATTTTTGTTTACACATAATACATAAAAATATATTTTTACATAAAAGTTAATAAACTATACATCTTTTATTGGTTTTGACTTTCTATATTTTAAGGTTCTAGATTCAAACTATATTTCATTATTTTTTTAGCCTAATTTAATTTTATAATGTCAAATTGAACTCATTTCATATGACATTGACCCTTGTACATTTTATTTCAAATATTCACATTAGATCCATATTGTCTCCTTATAAGTAGTCATTGCCTCCAAAGTTAATTATATAATATTTAAAAATTGTATTTTATATTGTACAAAAGGACACATCCTAATTCATTATGATATGTCTAGGAGGTATTGAGTGTATATTAAGGATCTAGAAAATCTATTTCTAAAGAGCTCCACTACACATTGCATCACTATTTAACTATTGCATCAATCTTTGTACACTTAGAAACAAATACACATATTACATGGATGTTTGTTGTATTCAAATGTTGTTCACAAGATGTTAAAATGACCCTACAAATAAATTTTCTAATGCATAGTTAACATATAGAAAATCCATGGTGCAAAATTGACCTAATATTTTAAATAGTCAATTTTCATATTTAGAAGTCTTTTTCATGCAAGTCTTTGAACTCCTCAAACAATGACCAATGATTTTCATAGCATTTTTCCTAGTCAAGTATATTGTAATTCCTCTCATCTTTCCATTCTAACTTGTATATTTTGAGACATGGTTCATGTTGCCTATGATTTCAAATTCATGAAATCGGAGAAACCCCTATGAATTTAACGAAAAATTTATAGTTTTACTCTCTGTGGCATGCTTTACGAGGTTTAATCTCATTAGCAATAAGTCATGTGTAATCTTGGTCAAAGTTTTTTACTTTTACCTTGACAAATTTTAACATTTAAAAGCTAGTTTTCCTCAATTTTATAGTCAATTTTGGGTTTCTAGACTCTAATCGCAAATTCACATTATTTGTTTTACTTGTAATTTTGTTGTTGTTTTTTCAAGACATGAAATTGATTAAGTGTGTGGTCTCTTTAACAATGAGTTATTTATGTCTTAGTAATTTTGAGTTTTGAAGACTTTATTGCAAGTTTGTAATCACAAATAAAGATGATATGTTTTTAAGTTTAATGTGTAAAAATTGCAAATTGTACTTTAAAGCCCAAAATGCAAGTTACATAAGATCTGATATTTTGCTTTTTATTTTAATGAAAACGTGTAATGTGGACTTTAAATCTTGAAATACAAGTTACAATAATTTTGTGACTTGTAAAATGCTTTAAAAAAATTGATCACTTAGGATTCATAAAACTTTATATTTTTGTGAACTTGTATTGTGTCTTACAAAACCTAATCAAGGAAAAGATATAATTAAATTTGAGTATTTTATACATTCCATTACAAGTGAAACTCTTAGTTACTTGCAACTATAAGGGAATATTGTATTGTGGGTTTTGTAACCCAATGAATAAGTCTATAGTTGTTCTTTTCATCTTGAAACCTATGATTTATTTTCTAGAAACTCGCATAGACTTAAGATTGCATTTATGATGAAGTCTTAGAGGTGAAAATAGACTATATTTCCTTCCAATAGATCCATTAATTCATGCAAAAAAAATTGAGCCCTATTTTGTGTTTTTACTTCCACATTTTTACCCTATTCGAAATTATTATTTGTTCATTTTTTATTAGGAATTTCTTATTTTTTATGTTTTTGTTTTTGGTTTTGTTTTGTTTTTGTTTTTGTTTTTGTTTTTGCTTGAATCATCCAATTTTTTTCTAGTCGCACTCATGAAATAGTCATTTTGAAAGCATGACCCAGATCATTTTTAATCCAAATGCATTTGCTCACATCACTTGAATTGGGATTTATAAAATGATGAGATGGGCATTCCGAGTTTTTGAAATCATTGTGAAGACTTTATTTACAAAAATGTATAAGTGTGTTATAAAAAAATCTTGAGAGTTCCCTTTTTGTATCATGTCAATCCTAGAAAATACTCAAAGTGTACTTACATGTCTTAAGAATTGTGCTGCAAGGAAAGGATATTACTTATAATTGATACCTTTAAACCTAGTTGTATATTTTTGTTTGTAGAAACTGTATTATTGATATTGCATTCTTAGGTCATGGAAACCATAATATAAGTTTTTACCAAAGTAAAACTACAAGGTTATAACTTGCAATTAGACCCTCAAGACCTGACTACAATCCTAAAACCATTACCATATACTTTTAATCAGGTCCAAAAGACCTTATTACACTTGCAAATCATGTTTATTATTTCCCTTACTTGTAATTAATCACTCAAAACCTAAAGAGATTTATTTTACACTTTCAAAACCAAATGTTACTTCCAATCTTGCATTTGGTCTTCCAAAATCCTATTGTAAGGGATTATGTACACTTATCACAAAGAGAAGATCAAATCTATATGTTATGGAGGCTAGAACGAAGTTTCAAACTTGATACTAACAACAAATCATGATGGGGCAGCTGTCAAAAGAAAGAATTTAGTGCAAGGATCAGATATTGTGAGAAACCACAAGGGGCATACAAAGATTCATGTCTTTTGAAGTAAAAATGATGTAGGAGCTCATCATGACAAATTTCTTGTAATTTTTGATAGAAATAGAATATTATTAGAGTAAATGACAAGAGTCTTCTGATAGTAGTAACTAAAGAGAATTTTCAATTGTTAAAATATGAGTTTCTCACAAATATATAGGAGGTAAGGAAGGAAAATATGAATGGTTTCTCAAGAGGAGAGCGATACAAATAGAGATTTTGTTGAATGTCCCAAACAACTAGGGGTGAGTTAGTTGTCAAATAAAAAATTTAACACTTTCACAAATCTAGAATCAATAGATTAATACTTTGTCTACTTATTCAAATCATATGTAAAAATGAAAGAGAACACACATGAATCATACAATAAACACTAGATTTTTATATGAAAAACCGAATATGGAAAAAATGATAGAGAATGTCAATTATTACAACTAAAAACATTAGTTAAGGTAATTTTTACAATAGGTGGCTCACTTATAGAATGCTCATTTTGGGTGGGCTCACTTCCTTGAGAAAGAAGAGAGAAAAAATAAATCTACCAATGTAGTGAAACTATCAAAATAAATCCTTAGCTCACTACCTCTAGTATCTAATAGTAACAAAATGTGCTCTTCTCACAACTCCACTTAGTACTTCTTCCGAACCTCTACACTGTATCTAATGGATCTTCTCCATAATCAATCTCACCCTAACTCATCACAAGACATCCTCTTATTTATATTAATCTTACAGATATGAAATCACCAATTCAGTCATCAAGAACATAATTTGAAATAGGACCAGACTGAACATTCCAATAGTGGGATGAATAAAAAATGGACCACACCACACACATTCTCTCAAAAAAATAACACATTACCCAAATCCAAAAATAACTAGATCCCAATAAGAAATAACAAATTAGAAATTATGTCTCTAGACTATATCGACATGGCCCAAAATAGAAAAACATCAAAATCATACTACCACAAACCATATCCAAAGCACCAGATAGTTCTAAACCACTATCAAACATGAACATCATAGAATATGCAACCGAAAAACATTTTTTAGAGCACCATCCTTCCAAAGCACCAATCTTTGGACCAAAAAAACCTCAAAACCACATTAACATAATATAAATATTGATCACAATACCATCCACCAAAGTAGTATGTTGTCTTCAATGACAACCATATTGACATATCAATAGCTTTGGAACAACAAAAAAATTTCATCAAAGACAATCATACAAAATACTACAATAGAAAAAATATCATCAATGTACTACAACATTAGCAATAAACTCCCCCCCTCAAAAATCTCCCCCTTTGTCAATGATAGGAACATCCATAAAAAAAACATAAGTATATAGCCAAACATAGTCACATCACATAAGAATTTCTCTACCCCTTTGACATCAAGGACAAAAGAAGACAACACACACTTCTCCTCCTGAGGGTAAGCCCCATACATTATTCCAAACCAATAATGTGTAATAAGATCCTTGGACTAATGCAATGCCAAATTTAATTAGTTTGAACTAGGAAGGGGGAATACCCCCAACCTCTTTTGAAGATACTCAAAAGTATAGATTTGTACAAATATTTTGTAAAGATATCTACAATATGTTTTGTTTTGGGTGAATAAAAAAATTATAATTCATATTCTAACACATTTCCTTCAAGAAGAGATATCAGATCAAAACATGTCTCAATGTGGATTGTTGTGCTAAATTTACTATATAGGTGAACAATCACAAGTGATTGAGATTGGTTCATCAAATACTACACCAATATCCTCTAAGATCTATTTCATTGAGATTACCTTTGAGAAACATGATTCAAAGATACAAAATCCTACTTCTCACTAAACAAAGCAACCCACTAGGAGACAAGGAAAAATGCTCCACCTCTAGTACTCTTCCTATCGTCAAAACTACCAATAAAATTTGCATCAGTGTAAACTTTTGGAGTAAATCTTGACCCTCTGGGATAACACAATCTAAGTTTCTATGTTCCTTTCAAATATCTGAAGATCATTTTTACTGTGATAACATATGACATTTTTTGTTTTTGCTACAATCTAGTTGTCAGATAGATAGCATGTACATGATATCCGATCTGGTATTAGCCAAATGTAGCAATTCTCTAATTATTGCTCTATATTTTCTCAAATTTAATTTGGAGTATTTTCCTCCTCTGGTGAGATTACATCTAGTAGTCATAGGAGTACACATTGATTTACAATTTTAAAATTCAAATTTCTTCAATAGTTTTCAAATAGATTTTGACTCAAAAATTAAAATGTCTTTTGTGTTCTAATTTAATTGTAATCAAAGAAATAAATTTAACTCACCCAACATGGAAATCTCAAATGCATCCTACATCTGATTATTAAATTTCTTGTTCATGCCATTATCTCCTCTACATATTAAGTCATCCATTAAAATCATAACTACTTAGAGTATTTCTGTAGAGTATTTCTCAATTAAATTTGAAATAAATTTTGTTGTCAATAGACCATTTCTAAAGGTTTTGATCAATCAAATACTTATCCAAGCTTCCATACCAAGCTCTAGGAGCTTGCTTCAATCCATAAAAAGCCTTCTTTAGTCTAAATACAATGTCCATATCATTTGATAATTTAAATCCTTCTATTTTTTCAATGTAAACCTCTTCTTTTAGTTCTTTGTTTAACAAATTTGTCTTCACATCCATTAGATAGACTCTAAAATCCTCAAATTCTATAAATTCCAAATTTATACTAATAGCTTATACTTGGGAAACAATTATTTCTTCAAAATTAATGCCATCAATCTAACTATAGTCTTTTCAAATCAATCTTGATTCATTTTTCACATGTCCATCCTTATCATTTTTATTCAGGAACACGCACTTGGTTTCAATAACTTCTTTGTCTTTTGGTCTAGGAACAAGTATCCAAATTAGATTTTTCTCAATCTACTCCAACTCCTTTTCCATTACCTTCAACCAACTCTAATCACAACAAGATTCTTCAACTATCTTTGGTTCCATTTTAGAAAGAATGGCTTCCTTATTATTAGCGTTGGTGTAATTAAATATTCCTAATTACACTTTACTTAATTTACTTAGGATAATTCATTACTTAGTAGTTTTTCATTGAGACACCTAGGAATTTGCACCTCAATTAAACACACGTTGTAGGAGAAACTCCACTTTAGGTGTGAGATCCGCCTTTAGTGCACATATCACATTATCATCCTCATCTTATTGCACATACTTTATTACATAATGGAGTATGATCCACATTTGGTGGACATGTGATTACACCTTGCATAAGTGATAGCTTATCAGTTCCTTATCATTTTCTCGTATTGTATTTTCCTATATAAGGAGGCCTATTATGTACTTTTTATATCAATTCATTGGATCAATTCAATCATTAATCATTACATCATTAATACAATTATATTCTTGTTCATATCATCTCTCTTACATTTGTGTTATTCCTTGGTTCAATCTTTGCTATTTACAAATTCTTACATGGTATCAAAGCCATTGGAGCATTTTTATTAGCCTATTTGGAGAGATCTTGGTGCAATCATTGAAGGTCCATATCCCAGATCTAAAGGCCAATGTCTTATGGAAGCCTCTTGGGTCAGACCTGACCTCACCATTGCATTTGGGAGGCTGTTTCGGTTAAAATTGATTATAAATTTTCCCATATTCGGCAAAAGTCAAAATTGAGAAAAAAAAAATTTGCAAATCGAGTCATATGGCCCAATCTACATCTCTGCTATACAATTTCAAATTAAAAAAAACATTTTTTTTTTAATTCTATTATTTTTGAGAATTTTTTTCTGCAAAATTTTATTTTGGGGTTGGTATGGCCCCTACATTATTTTTTGAAACAAAGAATATTCTTTGGAATCTATCAATGGTGACAACATCAGATCTCATACTATGACATCATCACTAGACAACCACCTTCAACAACTGCATATGAGTGAGAAAACTCAATACCAGTGGCATCAGACTCCAATTGGTTGCCTTTCTTTGCTCAACATTCTATGGATTTTTACATATAAACAGGCTGAAAGCCTCCCACCGCTCATGTGGGACTAAGTCTGGGGCTCACAAAATAATTTCTAAGGACAACTGGGTCTATCCTCCAAAGGCACAAACTGACTTAAGATCTGAGATCGTCAACACCCCACCTCAAACAAGCTCTCAGCCAAAATGACCCAAGCCAACGAGCTTGCCTTAGCCAACTCACCTCAGTACAAGTTCTGATATTCCTACTACCAACCGATCTCTTTGCATTACCTCATGTCGGGCTGCATATATAATCTACCAAAAATACATCCCCACAAATAATGTGGTACTAACAACAAGTCCCATCGTGTGCCACCGCAGAGGCCAGCACTGCCGCCAAGATCCATCACTCGAGGAACCTTCTCCATTCGTCTACCAAGTGCCACATGGTGCCCAAAGAGAGTGCCACATGGCATCCAGAGATAGCACCACATGGTTCCTAGAGAAAATACCTCGCAACCTCTACAGCTCCCTATCATCCCCACACGGGTGCCTAGTCAACAGCCCCCTCTACCACATGTCCATACAGCTCTCGCGCACATCAACCACATGGCCTATCATCCTATCTAATTAGAGAGTGCCACATTGGTAGTAACATCATCTTTATGGTCAGTGACATCACCATATGGACAAACCAATTCAGTGCCACATCAACAAACCAAACTTTTTCTACCACGTCATCCAATACCTGAGCCTAAATTTGACGCCCATCTGGATGTCAAAACTAGGAGAATTTGATTTTCTAGTGACAATCATATGGCCATAAAATTTAACATAGTGAATTTCTGACATCAACAAGGGTTTTAATTTCTTAGCCTTTACCATTGGAGTTTTTTATTTTGCAGTCTAACTTCGAAGGGTCATATCTTGCTCATTTTTTCTCCTTTTTTTGAGCATTTTTTTAATTTGGGGTAGAATTTCTTGAAGATTCTAGTGGTGGTATTATTTTTTCATTTTTTCAGCCATATTAATTAGAAATTTCATATTTTCATGACTATTCATGTCTGTTCCTCATTTCTACAACTTCCAGGGCTTCGTTTGGACACATATGGTAACATTTTGAGGTGAATTTTTTTTGAAAGTGCATGATTTTTTGTCCACTTTATAGATCGGAAATAAGATTTCAATTATTTGGGGTGTAAATATCACTTTCATAAATAGGTCATTTTGGGGTTATATTTGCACTTGGTAATCCTTGGATTTCAATTTTTTGATTTTCACCAATCAATTAAAGGAGTTATTAGTAATTATCAATCATTATTTGGTTTTATTATGGATAATTAAAAGGTCAAAATATTCACTCCATATAACTACCATGAATAGAAAGAATCTTTATGTGATCACTTTTTGAGTATTGGATTGCTTAGAATGACTCTTGGAAAGGATCAAGAACTAGCTACAGGTGTTGTAGAAAGGAGAAAATTGTTTGATCAAACAGATAAAGCACTTGGCTCTCTTAGATCATCCATCTCTCACAATTTTCTATTCCATATTACATCTTGCACACATCCTCATGATGCTTGGGTCATATTGGAAGGAATCTTTGGTAAACTGATAGAATGAGAAAATTTAGATTAGAGAATGAGCTCATAGGTCTAAATTCTAGTTTTGATTATGTAAAAATAGGTTTTGAAAGGACCCAAAACCTTTTACATAGAGATAATAGATAAAACATTTAAGCTCCAACAGTTCAAGTGCATCAGCACCAAAAAAAGCAACACAAACAAGTCTTTAAACACAAAGACCAACCAAAAGACAAAGGACAACAAAAAAGGAAAGCAAGATAGCAAGCTGCTGTCTAAACACATTTCATCAGTTCTGCAGCCTGATCTGCAAGAATCTACATGTTTGCAGTAGACAGCTTTAGTTCTTCCATGTCGTTCTTGTTGCCATCTTCCACCATCCTGGACCTAGATCTCGTACGCTGTCTAAATCCTAGTTATTTTGACCATATTCAAGACTTTTTCTCTAAGTTCAATTCTATTAGATTGGATCTTTCTACTTGTGGCATTACTAAAGGAGATGAACAATTGATCTTTTCTATTCTTTCCAAGCTAGGTCCTGAATATTCAATCTTTGTTTCTACTTTCTATGCTACTATGGATGCTTTTGGTAGTGCATACAAATTGTCTTCTCTTGATGAATTTGTAGATCAACTCACAAGGGAACAAGCAAAGTTGGCACACATGGGTCAATTGAAGTCTTCAACACATCATGCATTGATTGCAAATGAATCCACTTCAAAGGCTTATAATGGAAAAGGAAAGAAAAAACATAAGGATCATAAACCTCATGACAAAGGTAATGAATCTCCTTCACACAATACTTTTGAATCCAAGTCCTCTTCAAGAGAGGAATCATCTAGAAGAAAGAGGGATAAATGTGCATATTGTAAAAAGCTAGTGTTAGGATTAACAAGGTAGAAATAACAATTACATGCAAATATTACCAATATCAGAAAATAATAAACCACACAGAAGAGAACATAAGACACTAAGATTTAACGTGGCTCACCCAATCCCTGGGCTACATCCACCAATAGTGAGTCCAATATTTTATTATCCAGTGATTACAACCTGATTACAATCTGTAATCCCTTACATCTTAATTCTGTTGCAAGTACTAAAATCATACATAATGAAAAACTCTAACCCTAAGCCATATTATACAATATTTTTTCACTTTAGGGTTATAATGAGTTATAATATGTCAGCCCAAAATAGCTGAGAATATGTCGGCCCAAACCCCGGTGAGGTCAGGAGGAAAAGTGTATAGTACTTTCCTGGTCAGTCACCACAAGCTAACAATCTCCCACTTGGTGACTGATCAATATCCACACTAAAAAACCTCCCACTTGGAGACTGATCCTATAGAAATACCACTACCATATGAGGCTCCCACTAGATCAAACCACCCTAGACTCAGTTGTTCCTTTATTCTATTCAATCTAGAAGACCAATGGAAGCTGAACATGAGTTCAACTTCTCCCTTGTTACTACCTTTGTAAACATATCTGCTAGATTATCATCTGTATGAATCTTTTCCAGCTTTAACTTCCCATCATCCAAAACTGACCGAATGAAATGGTACTGCAACTGTATGTGTTTTGTCTTTGAGTGAAAAGAAGAATTCTTCGCAAGATGAATGGCACTTTGGCTATCGATATGCAAAAAATTATCTATCTATGGATTTCCCAATTCTTCCTTGAAGAATTGAAGTCATATCATCTCCTTGGCTGCCTCTATAGTAGTAACATACTCCGCCTCTATAGTGGATAAAGAAACCACCTTTTGTAGTCGAGAAATCCAACTCACTGTTGTCCCACCAACACTAAATACATAACCTATAGTACTCTACCTACTATCTATATCTCCTACCAAATCTAAGTCCACATAGCCTTGTACAATAGTAGTAGAATGCCCAAAGTGTAAACACTTACTAGATGTACCTCTCAAATATCTGAGAATCCATTTGACTACATTCCAATTCTTAATACCAAGGTTACTCATATATCAGCTAACGACTCCCACTGCATGTGCAATATCTGGCCTAGTACATACCATAGCATACATTAAGCTCCCTATAGCTGAAGCATAAGGTACCTTAGATATTTTTTCCTCTTCTTTTGATGTCTTAGGACACATCTCCTTAGTTAGTTTCAAATGACCAAGCAAATGTGTAGTGATAGCTTTGGCATCCTTCATGTAGAATCTCCGCAACACCTTTTCAACATAATCAACCTGAGATAGAGTTAATTTTATGTTCTTCCCATCTCTACAAATTTTCATGCCAAGGATTTGTTTTGCTTCCCCCAAATCCTTCATAGCAAAAGATTTTTCTAACTGTTGTTTCAACCCCTTAATATGATCCATGTTAGATCTAGCTATAAGCATATCATCTACATATAAACATAGAATAATGTAGCTATCATTATTTAACCTCTTGAAATAAACACAATGGTTAGAATTACATCGAGTGTATCCATTCTCATTCATAAAAGTATCAAATTTAATATACCATTACTGAGGTGCTTGCTTCAAGCCATATAAACTTTTCTACAATTTGCACACTAAACTCTCCTTACCCTTGACCTCAAAACCTTGTGGCTAAACCATATATATTTCTTCATTCAAATCACTATGAAGAAAGGTTGTTTTAACATCAAGCTGCTCTAAATACAAATCTTCAGTAGCCACAATACTTAAAATGGTACGAATAGAAGTCATTTTAACAACTAGAGAAAAAATCTCATCAAAATCAATACCATGTTTCTTTGCAAATCCTTTGACGACTAATCTGGCTTTAAATATTTTCTTACCTCCATCTTCTTTCAACACGTAAACCCATTTATTCTGCAAAGCTCGTTTACCTGCAGGTAACTTACATAAATCCCAAGTCTAATTTTTCAACAAGGAGTCCATTTCATCTGTCATTGCAGACTCCCACTGAAATTTTGTATCCACCTGCATAGCTTCATTAAAACATTCAGGTTCACCAGCATCAGTTAATAAGATAGAATACAAAGAAGGTGAAAATCTATCTGGAGGTCTACTTAGCCTGGTTGACCATCTAACATTTACTGGGGTGTGTGGTATTTGTTGCTACTATTGTTGCAGAGCATAAGGAATTTCTAGAACATTATCATTTGGAATATCATCCAGCACTACATAATCATTTTCTTTCTTCTCATGCTGCTACAATAGATCTTTGTACAACACTTTCTCATTGAATATGACATCCCTGCTTCTTACAATTTTATGATTTTTAAAATCCCAAAGCCTATAACCAAATTCATCAATGCCATATCCAATAAATATACATTTCTTAGATTTAGCTTCCATCTTGGTTCTATTTTCAGAATCGATATGTGCAAACACTTCACAACTGAAGGTTCTAAGAAAAGAATAACTCACCTTCTTACCTTCCCATGCTTCCTCTGGAATACCACAACCCAAGGGAGTAGAGGGACCTCTATTTATCAAATATACAACAGTATTTATAGGCTCTACCCACATGTTTAGGAGAAGCCCAGCATGCAACCTCATGCTCCTAGCATGCTCCATTATTGTCTTGTTCATGCGTTCAGCCACTCCATTTTCCTGTGGAGTCCTTGGAACTATTTTCTATCTACGAATACTAGTAGAGGCACAATAATCTTCAAATTCTTTGCTTCAATACTCACTGCCATTATCAGATCTAAGACATTTTAATCTTTTTCCAGTCTCATTTTCAACCAAGCTTTTTCATTTCTTAAAAGTTTCAAATACATCATATTTATGTCTAATGAAATATATCCATACTTTCCTAATTGCATAATCAATGAATGTAACATAATACTAAGAGCCACCAAGGGAAGATACCTGAGCTAGACCCCATACATCTATATGCATAAGCTCTAATTTTTCATCATTCTTTTCCTTCCCACTCTTTACAAAACTAACTCTCTTTTTCTCTCCATACACACAACTTTCACAAAAATCCATATTAACACATTTCAGACCTAGTAGATCTTTCTTTGAAGGAAGTAATTTCATACCTTTTTCACTCATGTGCACAAGTCTATTGCGCCACAGCGCTATTTTAGAATCTCCAGCTACTGTCTCTTGTTCTACTTGCTCAACTGCAGCAATTGTTCCTGAACATTCATTTTTCTCTGAAACAATTAAAGTAGAGGGAACAGTATGACCTGTACAAAGATATAAGGTGCCTACTTTCACACCTTTTTCTACTACTAAGGAACCTTTTGAAACCTTCCAATTTTTATCATTAAAAGTAACTATGCAGCCCTCATCAGCGAGTTGTGCTACTGAAATTAAATTCCTACTCAGCCTTGGAACATGTCTTACCTCTTGTAGTAGCCAATGATTCCCATTGTGCAACTTAATCTTGATTTTCCCTTTTCCAACAATTTGATAGGGTTCATTATCTCCCAAATAAACTAGCCCAAAATCCCCTTGGACATAATCAACAAAATAACCTCTATGGGGTGTAGCATGAAATGAAGCCCATGAATCATCAACATTTTCTAAAGATAAGAGCAAAGCATCCTCTTTTGATTTGTTACTTACCACATTTTCCTCCTTGTTTCCATCATGTTTATCTCCTTGATCTTTCTTCTTATGTCCTGGCTTTCCACAGTACCAGCAGTCACTAGGTCCTTTTGACTAAGACCTCTTTCCCTTTGACTTCCCTCATGATTTTCCATGATTTCCAGAGTTGTTTCCTCTATCTCTTATTCTTCCTCTACTTTCTGCATTCAATACACTACCCAATGTGGATGTCCCTGAGCTTTTCCTATGAATTTCCTCACTCAATATAACATCAATAACATCATCAAACTTTAGGGTATTAGAACCAAAAATAGAATTACTAACAACCATTACCAAGCCATTCTAACTTTTTGGAAAAGAACACAAAATCAAGAGAGCCCTAACCTCTTCATCAAAAGTAATTTTAACTGAGGCTAACTGACTTGTAACTATAAATTAAACTCATTCAAATGATCAATGACTAATCCACCTTCTACCATTTTCATATTAAATAAACGCTTTATAAGAAATACCTTGTTTGAAGCTGAAGGCTTTTCATACAACTTCGCTAGGGTTTCCATCAGAGTTTTAGCTATCGTCGCTCCAGTAATATTGAATGCCACATTGTTGCCTCTTTCTTGGCTATTCCCTCTAATGGTCGCGATAGATCCTTCTGATAGAGATAGTCCTCCATTTGCATCTTCCATAACTGGAAATTCTTCCCATTAAACTTATCAACCTTTAGCCTACCCTTGTTTTCCATTTCGCCCACTTAACCGAGAGACTCTCCCACTAACTTGTGAGACCTGCTTCACAGAATAGATGAAAGAATGAATGAAATAACCTCACTCTGATACCACTTGTTAGGATTAACAAGGTAGAAATAACGATTACATGAAAATATAACCAATATTAGAAAATAATAAACCACACAGAAGAGAACACAAGACACTAATATTTAACATGGTTCACCCAATCCCTAGGCTACATCCACCAACAGCAAGTTCAATATTTTATTATCCAGTGATTACAATCCATTACACCTCAATTATGCCGCAAGTACTAAAATCATACATAATAAAAAACCCTAACCCTAAGCCATATTATACAATATTTTGCCGCTTTAGGGTTATAATGAGTTATAATAAATTGGCCCAAAATAGCCAAGAATATGTCAGCCTCAAAAAAATTTGCCTCAGGGGCTGCACCCCTGAACCCCCATGAGGTCGGGAGGAAAAGTGTACAGTACTTTCCTGATCAGTCACCACAAGCTAACAACTAGGACATGATGAGAATAAGTGTTTTTACAAGAAGATTGATGAGCTAACTCAAATTATTCAAAAGCATAATATTAATTTTCCCCCATTAGTGTCTACTCCTTCTTTCACACATTTGGCATCTTCTACATCTTCATCGTCATCCAAAGATAAAGGTTAAGGACAAGAACTTTTGACTTCCACACATCCTAAGCAAGGTAAATGGACTCTTGATTCAGGTGCCTTATATCACATGGCATCTTCTATGAATATGTTTTCTTCTATTGATCCTTGTAATTCTTCTAATGTTTTGATGGGTAACAACACATACATGAAGGTTTGTAGGAAAGTGCCATGCCCAAAAATTAGGGCAAAACACCCATAACAAATTTTTTTAGCACATAAAATCAACTAGGATACACACTAACGAACATTGTCATGAAATGAAGCACAACAACCAACACATATTAACTCAAAAGAGGTATCATGGCATGTGTTGGCTTGCCAACATCCCTTGTTCGACAAACTGCATTAGTCAAATGAAACCCTAACTAGGTCTCTAAGAAACCCTAACCGAGTTGAATACAAAAGTTAATAAAAGGGGATAACCCAAGTGAACATTCAAACTTCAAAAATATAGAAAATTAAATGATTGTGTCAACATACCCAAAAGGATTCAATTCCAAATGAAGTGCAATTCAATTGAAATTGAATTCGTAACCCTAATGGTTCCTAACGGAAACTGGGTTACCAATTAGGGTCAAAATCACAAAGATGTCCAACAAAGAGATAGATGATAAAATATGATCAAGATAATAACCCTAAGCGAATACTAGGGTTAACAAATTATTTCAAGTATTAAAATATAATAATATTCAAATATTTTAAATTAAATTAATATAATCCTTAATTAGGAATAAAAGTTCTAAGATTCATTAATTAATTAATTTAATCATTAAGAAGGGATTGAAAACCATACAAAATTATAAATATTAAATAATACATTATTACTAAGGTGAAATAATCAACCTAGGTGTCACCTAGGACATAAATCAATTTTCCCCCTAATAATCTAATTAATTCAAAAATAATAAAATCACTAAAATAGAACATTAAAAATAATTCCCCAATTCTAAAATAAAACATTAATAAAGATCAATAATAATTGTTGGAAACTACAATTGAAGCAATTGTTGTATTGTCATTGATGTCAAACCTTAACTGGTAAGACTATTGCTATTTAAGAAAGTACTGTATCTATTTGAGTGTTGTTAAGGGGATAGGCAAGGTTGGTAACAACAGCACCTAAGGAAAGGTTGAGTTATCTTGATACTTAAATGAGTAATTGATTATGTGGCACAATGATAAGACAATGAATTGTTTGTCTAAGTAAGAATGAAGACTAAACTGGTGGGCTTAACTGAGCAAAAGTGAAGAAATCTAGTTTAAGCCGACTGTTGTTTGTGTCGACCAAGCTAGTATATGTCAAGTAAAACCAGTGTTGATCGAACACGAGTTAATTGCTGAGGAAGATAATGTTAGCTGAGGAAACAATTTATGTGGTGACCAAGCTTTCTAGTGAAGACCAAGAAGTTGAACACAGTATTGACCGAGCATCATTATTTTGCATTTGATGAAGAATTCAGATTTCCAGCCGACATCGTTGAATTCTTGGATTATGTAAAATGTGTTGACTTTATTTATTGATTGTATGAAATCATTTAATGCACTATAAAATGTTTTATTGTAAATCTTTAAGAGATTCAAGATATTTCTAAAAGGATAGTCGAAGAACATAATGTAGGACAAATTCAATGAATCTAACCTAACCCTAAGATATATGACGAAGATTAAGCGGAAAAAGATGCATTGACCTAATAGAGGTACTAATAAGGAAACCTAAGCAAGAGGTTGTTGAGGAAGTAGATGCTGGAAGTATTGTTGATGTTATTGATTGTCTAAGTAGAAAAGGCTGAAGGAGAAGTGTTGTGATTGCTTGAAGAGAGTTCTAAGCAGATCAGTGATGGAGATAGAAAAGGTTCATAGTCAGTAAGCCAACATATGTGTACTGAATTGGATCTCATATTTGCAAAGTGAGTTGTATGTTTCTCAGATCAATATTACTGCTACTTTCTAACCATTGTAATAGTCAAAATCCTTTTAATAGAGGTTGACCTAATAGTCATAGGTATAAATCCTTTGAATAAGGTTGCATTCTAATGGAGTGTATGTAAGTCCTATAACAAGGCACTCTTTTAACGGAATGGTTTAAATCCTTTAACTGGGTCACACCTAACAGTGTGTTTGTAACCTTTGACAGGGTTGGCTTTTCACCGAGCTCACTTCAAAAGAGTGAACATAATAGTAACATGTTACAAAGTGGTTTTTCCCTAATTGGGTTTCCACTATAAATCTTGGTGTTGATACTTGTGTGAATGTTTTGGTTTGAACATTTCTATGTTTTACAAGTTAGATGATGTTGGATAAGTGGATTGCACTATTATATGTTTCTGTTGTACAATTAGTAATGACCAAGTAGGTGTTGGTTATTAGATTTGATTTGTTGAAGAGTTTAAAGTTTGTTTTATACATCTGGACTTGAGAACAACTGACTCACCCCCCCCCCTCCTCTCTATTGTTCTAAATCACATTAAAAATTGGTATCAGAGCTGTTGGTGCTTACAGAGAACAAGTTTGAAGGTACTTGAAGCAAATGATCAAGATGTATAAGAAGGAGGTACCAAAGATGAATAAGGAAAACTTTCCTGCATGGCAAAGCTTGATGAAGCTACATCCAGTCAGTATTGGTGATTCTGCGAAGTATTACATTGGGCATGAGTATGTCACACCTTCTACACCTCTGATTGCTGAGGAAATGAAAGCTAAACAAGAGCACAACCAAGCAATGTTGGAGATTGTGTATGCCCTAAGTTATTCAAAATTTGAAGACATCAAAGACTGCAGTACTACAAAGAAAATGTGGGACACCCTTGCAAGCATTTATGATGATGATGTGAATGTGTTGAGAGAAAAAGCTAAGAGCCTAAGAGGTAAATTTGATGAAATGAGAATGCAAGAAGGTGAGAATATTGCACAATATTGTGGTAGAATAAAAGAAGTTGTAAATGTTATTATAGGAGAAAATGGAACTATTGAGGATGAAACTGTAATAGGAAAAGTATTGAGAACTTTGTGTCCTATCTATGCAGGGTATGTGCAAGATCATGAGGGGCCAAACTATGTGCAAAAGTGGCAATGAAAAATCAACAAATTAGGGTTAGTCAACTTGACGTGAAAATTTGAACTAGCTATCAACCTAAAACCAAAAAGTTGTAAGAATAGAATCTATAGGAAATTGAATGTAGTTTCTAAACTACTAGGCCTTTTCTAAAAAAAAATTGATATAATTGGTGAAAAGTATAGATTTCAATACAGCAGTACAAAAATTTCAGGAAAAAAATAAGTAGGTATATGTCTGACCACCTTAATCATGATCAAATGATAATATTTTTTTATAAGATTTAATATCTAAGTAGTAGACTCATGCCCAGATGTGACACATATTTTTTGTAATTTTATTCCAAAAAAATAATTAATTATGAATTTTCTGCTACAACATTTTTAGAATAAAAAACTCCTGTGTCTGACCACCTTAACTCATTCAAAACTTTACAAAATTCAATTTATTTTTTTTCTTTATAGTAGGTGAAGCATGGAATGTGATGCATTTTTCGGATTTCAAAAATGTTATATTGTCTAAAAGTTATAGTTGTTTTTCAATCAGTATATAAATCGGCACTTTAGAGGTAGCTCAATTAGAAAATAACTAATAATTACTTACCGAATTCAAAATTTGACAGCAATTATATCAATAGAAAGTAGATAATCTCCTTAAGATACCCTTTTCATTTTATCAAATTCGAGTGAAAAAAAAGTCATCAGCTACATTGTCTAAGTCTAGAACTCAGAGAAACAGGGGAAAAACATGTATTTGAGACATTTCAATAGTTGACCATGTAGGTTTGGTGCACAAAGCAATACCAAGCCTAATTGGGTACTTGATATTTTCAGGTACCCGAATATGATGGCAAAATTTTGAATTTTCACTTTCCCTTCCCTCCACTTTCTCCCTCCCATTTCTCCATCCTTCATATGATATATAATATATAAAAAACCTATATATTAGATATATTAAATATTATATAATATCAATTATATATTAAATATTATATAATATACATTTTACATTAAATATTATTTAATTATATATTAATATCAAAAACTATATATTAGAATTATATATTAGATTATATATTATATATAATATTATATATTAAATATTATATAATATAGATTTTACATTTTAAATATTATTTAATATATATTAATATTAAATGTTACATTATATATTATATATTATTTTATATGTATAATATATTAATATGTATTTTATGACTATGTACGAAAGGTTGGAAGATTGCAGAAAAATCATGGATGGCCATTGAAAAAAGCAAAGGAAATTAATCAGCCATTTAAAAAATTCATGGGCAGCCATTGAGGAAGAGAGTGAGAAGGTGGTGGGGATGAGAGAGGAAGAGAGAGTGATAAGGTGAGAGAGAGAGAGAGAGAGAGAGAGAGAGAAGGCGATGGGAGAGAGTAGTGTATGCACCCTAAAATGGTCGCCTAGACTTTGGTCCCCCATTCAACAATTTATCAAAATCTCTTAATCAATATTTTCAAAAATCAGCATTTTTCAATTATATCAATTTCCTTGATCAAATCCTATTTTTATCATTTTCGATTATTTGCCTTGGGCTAACCATTTTATCCTAAAGTCTTTATTTATTTAAAAGGAATATTTCCTCCCCTTTTAATAAATAAAAAGCCCCCACTTTTCCTCTTATCGTAAGTTGCACAAATAAAGTACTATTCTTATTTTATAAAAAGGGAAAAAGCACTTTAGACTCATATGGACACAAAAGTCAACTCTTAGTTTCTCATTGGAGGATACTTGTGCACATGGATTGCTCCTCTTTGATACTCCACCGTTGATTAAATCTTTTGCCTCTTAATATCCATCGTCTGTTGATCCTCATTTCCTAAAAAGAAGAGCTCTCTTCCTCATTTTCATATGCATTTTTGAATACTAATGTTATGCTATAGGTTTTCTAGGTCACTTTGGAGCTTTTGAACATTTGGAGCATTCTTGGCTTTTGCATCTACATTCCATTCTTAGTTTCATTCATGCATAGTAGCTTCATGCTTATGCTTTCATAGTTTAGATTTCCTTCCAAGCTTTAGAGTAACTCATCTAGTTTAACTAGGAAGGCTTGGTAATACTTGTACTTTCCTTTTCATAGCATAGCTTGTACTTTCATTTCCATAGCTTAGCTTTTATCTCTCATTTTTAGCTTGCATATTCATTTTAATCTAGCTTGCATTTGCATTTCATAGTGATTCTTGGGGATATTGGTATTCTTTCCCTCATCTTCATTTGAATCTCTCATTGTTTGGTTGACTAGGAAGGTCATTAGCTTAATAGCTCTAGCTGAGAGCAAACTTTAAATAATCTTGCAACTCCATACATAGAGAGCTCTAGGTCACTTTCTAAGGTTTCCTATTCATGGATTCCCTTGGATATAATGACTTAGAGAAGTGCACCATTTGAGTGTGTACATTTTTGGCGCCCACCGTGGGGCAGAGCATTATTGTTTTGTCCTTAATTTTCTACATTTCCATCAAATTTTTCATCAATTTTTAGCTTCATTTTCGGCTCTCGGGTTTTTCAGTCTCAGATTATCACGCGATAGTTTTCTAGTATCACGCGATAGTTCGTGTATGGTGGCGCGATACTTTACCAGTTAAAGTATCGCTCCATTTGAGACATTCTGTCATTCTATTTGAGACATATTATCGCCTACAGGTATAGCGAAGTATCACCCAAAAATATATTATCACCCCAGTATACTGCAAAGTATCGCATGATTCTTTTGGAAATAGAAATATCGCATAGACCTCACCCGTTTTTGAGAAATTTTCGCATATGGTATCAAAAATTTAAGTGTGATATATCATTGGAAAGCTCTTTTTGAGCCTATTCCAACCATATTGGTTTCATTTTCAAATTTTGCCATTTGATTAGCTATTTTACTTGCATATTATCTAATTTTTGATGTGCTAACCATTGTGGGGCTAACAAGTTGTGCTTGTAGGTGCTCTCATTGCTTGAAATATTTTGCCAAAAGAATGCATGTCAAAGCTTCAAATGCACAAGGGCTACTAATTATTTTTGTAGGGCTGCCCAAAGCATAGAAAACCAAATAAAAGTGCTTGTTATTTATTTCATTTCAAGTGTGGCATTTACTAGTTGTTTCATTTCATAGGAACATAATACCTTGTTGTAGGAATTTTGAGGTGGTAGGAGAGTATGCTCTTCACCCTTGTGGTGAAACATAAATCTTGACCCATCTTGGGATTTTGAAAGCAAGGGGGTAATTGAATCTTTTCTTGGTGTGCTTGGGAGAAGTTTTTGAGCTAGGAGAGTATGCTCTTCACCCTTGAGGTGAACCAGAAATCTTGAACCTCAAAAATTGATCTACTTTTTTTTTATTTTAGGATCTTTTAGCGGACCTGCTCTTGAGCAATCAAGAGGAATGACCCAAGTGGGGACAAGCCTTTTGCCGACTATTCTGACCCACTATAAACTCAAGGCTATCAAGGACATAAAACTTTGGTAGATGTAGTGCTTGTCTTCGTTTGAAGTGAGTACTTGTGGGATTGTGACCATGAGGAAAGTGTTGTGCAAGAATGCTTAAGGTACTCTTGTGGCCGCAAGGTAAGGAATCCCTTTGGAGAGCAAGAGGGGTACTATGAACAGAAGCCCTTATTAAGAACCATAGATAGCAGCTACCTTATTTTTCTGCTTAGCTTCTTGGTGCAAGGATTGATCCAAGTGGAATAACCCAGATCACCCCAAGATTACTCACCATCTGTGTTCCTTTGGTTGTGTCATTGGCACTTCCAGAACAAAGCCAATATCTATTGTGGGCAACCACTTTGTGTGAGGCAATGGAACATCAAGTGTGGGCCAAGTTGTTAAGTATTGAGCCATTGTCTTCTTAGGATAGAAAGTGCTTGAAGTGTTCTCGTTGTGATATACCCATGTAAATGTTCTTGCATACAAACATCGCGGTAGTGTTCATAGGATTTTTCAATTTTGATATCACAATTGCTTATCTTGGCAAGGTTGATTTTGCCCTTGTTTCAAGTGTTTGAAGACATGTTTGATCACCTACTATTTGCAAACCTATCAATTTGTTGTTGTCACTGTGATTGAGATCAAAAAAACCAACACTCAAACTAAAATTTGGATCAAATTGCTCTTAAAACTGAGATTTTTAGCACTTACTGGTCAAGAATCATATGACACTGAAATAGTATCGCTCCCTGTCCTAGAAAATATCACGTGATAGGTCACCACTGGAAGACTATTTCCCCACTTACCTAGAAAGTATCACCTGGGCTGCCTGGAAATTATCACCCTGCTTAACGCGAAGTATCACCTAGTCTGAAACTATCACCCTATTAGCCTGGAAACTGTCGCACAGAGTCAATTTTTGTTGTGTCACTAGTCTGTCATCCGAAGCGAATTTGTGTCACTTCCAATTTTCCTTGGTTGGTTTAGGTCAGACCTTAGGTGTTGTGACATGTTGCTCAACATTCAAATGAACTTAAATGGTATGCACAAAATGACTCTTGGTCTTCTTTCTTCCACATCTTCCATGTCTTCTAGTCTCACATTTTCATCCGATCTCTTCTTCCTTCATGATTCTTCCTCTTCTTCCTAGACTCTTCATGTCTTCTTGATTCTTTTCCTCTTATTATCTAGTCTACCTTCTTCTATTCATCTCTTCATTTCTTTCATGCTTGATTCCTTCTCTTCTACAACCATGAATTTCAACTACCTTGTTATGGAACCTCTCTTGAGAATGGATGATCTCGAACTCATTGCTCAATTTGAAGAATTTTATTCCTCCAAAAGTCCTTCTGAATATCTCATGGGTGACAAACTTAAAGAAAAAATATTTAAAAAAAAATTGATTGAATCAGATGCCTTTCCTAGGATCATAGACATGATCATGTCATGACCTCCTTCTTCCAAACATTCTTCATCATCTAAGTCCTCTCATTCTTCTTCACCTTCCAAGTCTTACCATGACTCATCTAGACATTATTCACATTCTTCATTATCCAATTCTTCTTCCTCCACTAAGTCTTCACTTTCCTCTTCTTCACGATCTCATTCCTCTTCCACTTCTCCCAAGAGTCTTACTCCTCAATATGAAGAATATAGTAATCCTTGTGATACGTCTCCCATGAAGAGTGACACACCCACCTTTGATGACTATGATGACTATTATGATGACTATGATGAAGAACCATATAGTCATACCAATGAAACTTCTATTCCTAAGAGTCCTCCTCGTCGTGTGCTTGTGCTTGCTAAAGGGTTGTCCTATTGGGTAGATTGCGATGGTGATCCATATGATTCTGATTTTGAAAGAGACTTTGATGATTTCTGTGAACAATACCTCGATGATGATCCATCTACTACTGTTGAGGATTATAAAATGTACCGTGCTGATTGGAAATGTAAATATTATAAGAATACTTCATCTAAGAACTCTCATGTTGAAAATAAAGATTACACTCTTGAGCAAGATCATGTTGATGATAGACCTTTGTCTTGTGATGGTTCCCTTCCATCCCCTACTTCCTCCAATAACCATACATTTCTTAAAGCTTCCAATTCTTTCAAACCTTTCACAAATGCTTCATCCAATGAAAGCCCTAATACTTTTCATGTGGTTCCCTATAGTTATCCTCAAGGGTTGCCTCTTAAAGAAACTCAAGCTAACCTTCACTTGGCTGCAAATACTTTCAATAATGCTAAACCTAAAAAGCCTAAGCCTTTATACACTACTTCAACTAGTCCTTCACTATATCTTCTAAAGTCTTCCATACAATTCCAACCTACTTCCTTGTCCTTAGAAGTGGCTCCATGTCAAGAGGCCTCTAAAAATGATAAAGAAAAGAACATAAAGAAAGATCAAGATCAAGAACCCTCCATGTCATCCAATTCTTTTCATGATGTCTCTTATCCATTTCATGGTTCTTTTGATCCTTTGCGCCCTTCCCCATTCATTCCACCATGTCTTGAGTCTTTTCCTAAGAAAAATCAAGATACTACTTACGCCATTGGGCTTATTGATAATCAAGATGACCTTACTCCCATTGAGGTTATTGAAAATAGTGATGTTACTTCCAATGCTAAGCCTATTGAAAATCAAGAAAAAAATGATATGCTTATGCTATCCAAAGCTCCTTGTCAAGATCAAAGTCTTTCATCTTCTTGTTCTATCAGTCCATGTTCGCTTCCACTTCCAACTCTTCCTAAGTCTTTGCAAGCTCCGAACAATCCTATCAAAGAAGTTTCTCCTATTCAAGATGTTTATGATTCTATTGAAAATCCTAATGCTCACTCTAAAGATGCTGATGTCCTTGGTTGTCATATAGATGTTGATGAACTTATTGATTATCCTTTTGCATCTTCCACTTCCATCCTTGGACCTCTTCCACCACTAAGGGCTTCACATCTTCCTTCCATCTTGGGTCCTTATGTCCCTTCACTTTCCCCTCATAACTTTCCTAATTCATCATCCATTTTGGGTCCTTACGTCCCTCCATCTCCTATCTCTTCTCAAGATCAACATAGATGCATAACCTTGAATCCTTTTCATCCATCCACCCATCTAAACCAGTCATATCATCCTTCTTCTTCCACAAGTCCCAAGTCTTTTGGAAGTAACTTGAATATTCAATATAAGAAAAAGAAGCAATACAAGAATCCATAAAAAAAATAAGATCACCATGTCTCCTCTAATTGGCATGGATGCATAAAGTCAAAAGAGATATCTAAGAAGAAAACTACGAGACAAGTATGGGTTCCAAAATTCATCATTGAAGATATTCTCTCTAAATCATCAAAAAGAAATGAAAAGCCTATGGCTATATGGATTCCAAAGTCTCTCTTGAAAGAGTCTAATGTTGAGCAAAAAGTGAAGTTGACATTCAAGCTTCCAAAGGCTTCCACTGCATCTTCTTCCAAAAACATTCTTCCATTCCATGTGCCTGAACCACAACCTCTGCTAAATATTTGCCATATTCCTTCATTCAAATTTCCTCCACCCTCTCGCCACCCTTCAAGGTGTGTGTTGATGTTAATCTTGCCTTCCTTTCCATCTACCCTTTCACACTCCTTCCATTCATTATCTTTCTACCTTCTATCATTTTTCCTCATTTGCCTATTCCTCCTATCTTCCAGCCTCACTCGCTTTACATAAAACCTTATCCTCAATTTTTCTCTTCCATCTACCTTTCCCTATCAGCATCTTTGAGCATATCATTTTGAATCTTTGGCATATCATGGTTTATCCTTTCAAGGAGAATTATCTAAAAATCTTGCCTTCTAAAACTCAAAAAAGAAAAGAAAAAAATAAATAAATAGAAAACTTTAAAAAAATGAAAAAAATTGAAAACGTGCCTTGGTGAAAACCTGGAAATAGGCACCTGGGTAGCAAAAGTAAAGAGAAATAAATTCATCCTATGGTGAAAACCACTCCCTTGTGGCACCTTGGATAAGTACCGTGATGAAAACTTGGCAATCAGGCATCATGCGTAGTTCTTCTACATATTTCATCCATTTCGTCTTCTCTCTTTGATCTTGGCAATGTTTAATTATACATGAAATTTGGCTATCTTGTGAGCTATCTTACGATGATCTTTCTTTCATTTCATTCATGTTTTTCCTTCATATTTATTTTCCTCCATTCATTCTATCCTTTTGCTATCCTTTTCCCCTTGGTCTTGATCTAATATAAAAAAGAGTAAAACATGATGCTATGAAGCCTCTTGACATGTCTACTCCTTTGGATTGCATCCTTTCCTGCTCTTGCATTATGCTTTTTGTGACTTATCCTATGCTGGCCTTTCATTGCTTGTCCAAATGTGCTTTACATGAAAATTTTTCCCTAGCTTGGGTACTCTTGAGGATTCTGCTCTTGAGGATTTCTTCCCTCCATTCTCCTTCATTCTCTTATCTTCTATCAGCTTGCTAATCCCTCTTGTTCTCCACCTTGCTAGACATTTGGACTGCATGATGTGATCTTGCTTGGGAGTTTGATGCCTATTCTGTCTGGGGGCATATTTTGTACATACTTATTGATCCTGAAAAAATTCTAAAAAAATTCATATATGATGTTGAAAAAATCCTACAAAGCATAAAAAGTCCTGAAAAAATATAAAAAAATCAAAAAATGCAAAAAATTTAAAAAAATAGAAAAAGTGCGCTAGTGAAAACCTGGAAACAGGCGCCTTGGTAGCAAAAATACAAAAAAATTGAAAAATCAAAAAATCTCCAAGTGGTGAAAACCTGGAAACAACACTACTTGAGGCCTTTGCACCCTTGTCTTTTAGCACGTGCTCTCGACACTTAGCCTTTCTCCATCTTGCCTTGACCTTGTTGCCTTGGTTTCGAATTGGTCTTTGTCTTTGTCTAGGGTGGGATAATTGTGTTAGCTTTGGTCTCTAGGATGCGTTGGTCTTTAGGACATCTTGCAAATGGTGTTTTTCAACACCACCCCAAACAGTGTTTTTCAACACTACCCTAGTGTCAAATGTTTTTTAACACTTATCAGATGTCTTATCCACAGTCGAGCATGATATGATATCTCCCACTAGAAAATGTGATACTCAAAGTTTGATTCTAGGACCTACATACACGTACTTAGACACTCAACTCGCTGAGACTTGTTTGACTTTATTTCTTTATGTGTTGTCTATGATGAGTTCTTTGATGAGTGTTCTTTTCCCTATGAAGTTTCCGATGATGTATAGCTAGAAGACTGAGGGTATGAGGACATGTTTTATTTCTTTTTCTTCTTGTTGGTATACTTTATTGGTCCTAATTGTCATTAGCATTTATGCTTGATCCACTTAACACCTAGGATCCACAAGGTATTATCCTTGACTGTTTGCGCAAGTGCATACTTCTAGCTATCTTGACTTTCCTTGTGTCTCGATGCGAGTATAATCTTGCCATATTAAACTTAGGTAATCTCACTACACTATTCATCTTGACCTATCTATCTTTGATGCCTAGGTGGGATTTCCACATTCTATCTGATATAGATCATATTCATATACCCATAGTCATACTAGTGTGTATTGTATGATCTTGCGACGCTACCAATAAAGCTCGATGATGATTATTAGATGTCTATTGGCATTGTGACCTTGCAAGTCAACCACTTTTCATAGTAGCTTGCATTTTTAGGTTCATGTTAGATTAGTTTTGCATCTTGCATATGGAGAGAGCTCTCCTTTCATCTTTCATGGAATTTTTGATCAACTACGCTCACCTTTCACTTCTTCTCGATCATGTCTTTCACTTCTTGTTTATAACATTTTGACTTTTTGACCTAATTTTCAAAACACCTCAAAATTGTATGAAAATTGCACCCCTAACTAATTTCGATGTCTTGGATCCATTTTTAGACTTGAAATAGAAATCCAAGTTCATCTTGATAGTCAAAATTGCATTTCAAAATTTCTCCCTCTTCTGCGTAGTTGGCTGACCATTTGAGGCCTAATCCTTCGATCTTTGTTGGGGCATCTTCATTCCTTCACCCCCATCTCTTTCAAACTCCTAGTCTATCATTCATTTTCACTCACTTCATTTCCCTAAGGTTTAACTTCATCTTTTCAGTCAAACTGGGGCATATCTTTATTGCTTAATGGTTATCCTATCACTCTTCATCTTCGATTATGATTTCTAGTGACTTGATCAATTTTATCTATTTACTGTTTCTCCTCTACCTAATTTCAATTTTGATTCTGAGGGGGCAGTACCTATCAGCTTCAATCTTTGATTCAGCTTTATCATTCAGTTCAACTTTAGATTCTTATTTTTAGACTTGACTATCACTTAAGAGCAATAGTGTTGGTCTTGTCTTTTGATTTTGAGACTTGACTATCACTTAACAGCAATGGTGTGTGTCTTGTCTTTTAGCTGATTTATTTTTGTCCTGATGTGTTCCCATCCATTGAACACACATCTAAGTTGTCTTGTAATCCCAAATCGATCTCACATTTCAATTCTTCTTTGACCACATGTGTTCCCAGAATGATCACACATTAGTCAAAGAGGGGAAAATGTATGCACCCTAAAATGGTCACCTAGACTTTGAGCCCCCATTCAACAATTTATCAAAATCCCTGAATCAATATTTTCAAAAATCAGCATTTTTCAATTATATCGATTTCCTTGATCAAATCCTATTTTTATCATTTTTTATTATTTGTCTTGGGCTAACCATTTTATCCTAAAGTCTTTATTTATTTAAAAGGAATATTTCCTCCCCTTTTAATAAATAAAAAGCCCCTACTTTTCCTCTTATCGTAAGTTGCACAAATAAAGTACTATTCTTATTTTATAAAAAGGGAAAAAACACTTTTTGTCTCATATGGACACAAAAGTCAACTCTTATTTTCTCATTGGAGGATACTTGTGCACATGGATTTCTCCTCTTTGATGCTCCACCATTGATTAAATATTTTTCCTCTTAATATCCATCATCCATTGATCCTCATTTCCTATAAAAGAAGAGCTCTTTTCCTCATTTTCATATGCATTTTTGAATACTAATGTTATGCTACAGGTTTTCTAGGTCACTTTGGAGCTTTTGAAGATTTGGAGTATTTTTGGCTTTTGCATCTACATTCCATTCTTAGTTTCATTCATGCATAGTAGCTTCATGTTTATACTTTCATAATTTAGATTTCCTTTCAAGCTTTAGAGTAACTCATCTAGTTTAACTAGGAAGGCTTGGTAATACTTGTACTTTCTTTTTCATAGCATAGCTTGTACTTTCATTTCCATAGCTTAGCTTGCATCTCTCATTTCTAGCTTTCATATTCATCTTAATCTAGCTTTCATTTGCATTTCATAGTGATACTTGAGGATATTGGTATTCTTGCCCTTGTCTTCATTTGAATCTCTCATTGTTTGGTTGACTAGCAAGGTCATTAGCTTAATAGCTCTAGCTGAGAGAAAACTTTAAATAATCTTGCAACTCCATACATAAAGAGCTCTAGGTCTCTTTCTAAGGTTTCCTATTCATGGATTCCCTTGGATATAATGACTTAGAGAAGTGCACCATTTGAGTGTGTACAAGTAGTTGAGAGAGAGAAGGGGAAGGGGAGAGAGAGAGAGAGAGAGAGAGAGGGAGAGAGAGGGGGGGGGATGGGGAGAGAGTAGGAGAGAGAGAAGGGGATGGGGAGAGAGTAGTTGAGAGAGAGAAGGGGAAGGGGAGAGAATAGGGGAGAGAGAGAGAGAGAGAGAGAGGGGGGGGGGACTGGGAAGGGGATAGAGTAGGAGAGAGAGAGAGAGAGAGAGAGAGAGAGAGAGAGAGTAGGAGAGAGAGAGAGAGAGAAGGGGAAGGATAACTAATTCATTACAATATTAATTAGTAAGGAGCAAGGCAAACTTAAATAATATCACAGCAGGCATTAGAAATCCAAATTCTAATTAGGAGTTTTAAGCAAAGTGAGTAAGGTCTTGGATAGGGACATTACAGATCCACACATTATTTAGTAGATACCTCCAAGAACCCACATACATAGGAGTAGGTTTGAAGTAAGACTAAGATTGTTTATTGGTTCAAATTTATATTACTGTGTTGTACTTTTGATTAACATCCAATGATTGGATGTGAAATTCATAAATTTGATTATATTGCCACTGGTTCTATTTCAAATTCTGGAAAAAATGGATATTTGACATATGTTCATAAATTTCAGTCAACACCATTTTAAAATAACACATCAGTTTATTTTTACACATTGACAATATCATCCTTAGGAATTGAACTGAAATTGACATAGGTCATTGGAAATAAATGCCCCAACTATTTGGTATCTTCTGCATTTTGAGTTTCTTATTACAATCAGGAGAAGAATATTACTCTCTAAATGGTTTTGGATAGTAACATTTGTACTTCCTCTTCACAAATATATTTCTTCCCTCATCTTGCTACCTATTGATACCGACAAAGTGAATCTAAGCATTTATGCCATGTAATGGGAGAAAATTGGTTTCCTAATTTATTGATGTGTCTAAATAACACATGCAAGAACCTTTTCTTTGATATTTCTCACTAACACTTTAGAACTAAAAATGTTTACAAAAATTGGCATGTACTTGCATGAAGACATTATATATTACAGGAATCCTACATAGAAGTAGCTGGCAAGCCACTCAAAAAGTAGTAACTAATAGCAAGTGGGATAATGCAGATGCTTTAATAAACCACTATCTTCTTTATTCAAGCAACATCTGGTTCATCTACTTGACTGGGGCATGTTTGGGAACAAATAGTCTCCATTTAAACTCAAGTCTCTGGAAATGTAGTTATATTTGCCATTGGAGAAGATACACCATTGGATCTACAATAACTTTATGCTCACTGGAATTTCCATTTCTCTTCAATTGGGACACTCTTTCAAAAATTGCATCTACCCTTTTACCAATTTGGGAAATCAATGGGTCTATTTGTGGACCTCGAAGGAGTTGGTCACCCAAATGAGAACCTTGAGATGAATCAGGAACTTCTCTATGAAAGAGATTAGTACCTTGAGAAGCTCTCCATTTGTTAGCTGAATTAAAACCTTGGACCATAGATGGCTGCCCTTTGTTGTAAAATGAGGAGTGAGACTACCTTGCCAAAGGTGGCAATGAACTTACATTTGAGGGATATTTCCCAACATGAGTAACCCGGTTTCCCAAGTCCTATAAATTCAAGGCCATTGATGAATAGCCATTTATAATAGAAATATTTGTGGTGCTAGAATGAAGTGCATGACCAAATTATTTGCCTGCTAATGAACCAATTTGAGGCTTCATTTCACATTGCTCTGTGGATAATTTCACAGCACTTGTTACTTCTCTATCTAAATTTTTTGTGTCAGTGTACATGTGCACTGAAGAGCTTCTATCACTACTTGAGCTACTACTAGATGGTGACTACTCATCATCATCATCTGACATAGGCTCACACGCATATCTTACTTCTTTCCTTTGTTTCTTTCCCCTTCCTAGCTCTTCCTCCTTATCTATAACTTCTATCATGGGTCCAAGAAGCTCTTCCCACTCTTTCCCATTAATATGCAAATATTTTTGTTCGTAATAGTATTTTCTACATTTATTAGTATATTGATCTGATTTGATGCACCATCGCTATTTGATCCATACTTCCCTTTCATTTTACTTGCTTTTCTCCTTTTGCATGTCATAGGCTAGGATTTGACAGTGGGTCTGGCCTTGGTACTAATGGTGTTAATGATAAATTTTACCTTTTAGCTATTAATTTTTTGTCATTTTTCCTGTATGATGCTTTTGTATACAAATTGTGGATATTCTTTGGGAAAATTTTCATTTTTTCCTATAGGATGTCTTTGTATACAAATTTTGGAGAATCTCTATTAAAGAGTAGGTAAGGATGGCTAAGCTGAGTACAGCAGAGAGGGAGATGACTAAATTGAGAGAGTAGAGGCGGAGAGCAATAATAACAAAAAAAATTTAGGGCTTGTGGAAGTATGGAAATTACAATCTTCCTCCCAGAGCAGACATTAATGAAGTTCTTTATGCCTTAGCAGAGGAAGCCGACTAGATTATTGAAGCTGATGGTACTACATACAAAAATGTGGTATGTATTTTTGGCCTAATTTTTATTTTTCATTTCTTCTAGGTCTTTAAAGGCGGCTAGCTAAATCTTTGTATTAAATGTTAGGGAATGCATGAAAATAATATGATTCTGAGCATGAGCATGAGTCCCTACAGGGGTATAGTTGTTCCTTTTACAGGCGTCATAAACCCTAGCTACGTAGAAATGGAGGCTTTGAAGAATAGTTCACTGGAGGCAGATTACAGAAGCAGAGGGCAAGAGAATCACTCTATTTCCACCACCTGTGGCTGTGAAATGGTATCTTTCCCTGCTTTTTCAACCAGAATGCTAAATTGCAAAGGTTCTCAAAATAGATTCTGGTTGAACCGGACAATTGTACCATGCCTGTTGATAATTCAGCAGCTCAACAGAGTCATTGGGAGGTTAAACAAGAACAACCAGATGGATCTTTGAACCAGTCGAAGATTATGGAGAGCGGGGAAGGGTTTGGTAAAATGAGCAGTTGTACTAGAAATTATGCAAGCACCGTAGAACTGATTGCATTAATAAATTTAAAGAAGAGATCAGTGGTGGCACGACATTATGAGGAAAGCCTTGCCATTTTGATGGTGCCGCCCTGATATTATGAAGAATGTCTTGCCTCTTCAAAGCTAGCACCACCTCTATCTTAGACTTTCACCATTGCTTCTCATCAGTACTTTGAGATATGGTAGGGATTGTGGGCTTTTGCACAGCATAGTCTGTCAAAAATTCTCTATAAATCATCATGCGTTACAGTATTCTATGCATTTCTGAATGACTTACTCGAAGAATTTAATTTTCACCATAATTTTGGCTCCATGGATTGTCATTTTGCACTCGGAGAGAAGCTACAGATTACAAGAATTTGATAAATTTGGTTTATCTCATTTTCTTTCTCTGCCATTTTTGAGTAATACGATTTTGTTTTTGTCCATCTTAAATGATTTCGCCTGAAGTTAATGAATTTTTTTAGATGATTTTGTCTGAAGTTAATGAAATTTCTTCTATGGATGCTAATGAAATGTCTTCCGTGTGTATACACCTAAAAATGGTCATCTAGACTATTAGCCCCTTTTGCTAAATCACTAATTGCTTATTCTTGATCAAATCCTAGCTTTATCATTTATTCAATTATTTTCTATGGGCTAACCATCTTATCCTAAGTTTTTATTTATTTAAAAGGAATATTTCCTCCCCTTTTAAATAAATAAAAGCCCCCACTTTTCCTCTTATCCTAAGTTGCACAAATAAAGCATTATTCTTATTTTATAAAAAGGGAAAAAGCACTTTTTGTCTCATATGGACACAAAAGTCAACTCTTATTTTCCTATTGGAGGATACTTGTGCACATGGATTGCTCCTCTTTCAAGCTCCACCGTTGATTAAATCTTTTGCCTCTTAATCTCCATGGTCCATTCCTCCTCATTTCCTTTAAAAAAAGAGCTCTCTTCTTCATTCTAGATCCCCAACTTTTTATGCTAATATTATGCTACAAGTTTTCTAGGTACACTTTGGAGCTTTTGAAGATTTGGAGCATTCTTGCATTCTACATCTCACTCTTTCATTCTTAGCTTAGCTTCATATTTATGCTTTCTTAGATTAGCTTCATTTCTATGCTCTAGATTAGCTCACATAGATTAATTAGCTTGGGTTGTAACACTTGCATATTACCTTTCATAGCTTAGCTTGCATTTCCATTTCTAGCATAGCATTGCATTGCATTTTCATTCTTGATACTTGCATTGCTAAACTTGCACTTTAACCTGCTGTAGAGTGTCTTTTTCTGTTCTTACCTGAAACTGGTTTGTTACTTACATGTTTAGATTTGTTCCAGACTGAGATAAATGAGCTAAAACTATTGGGTTTGAGTTTAACAAATGCTACTCTTGATCACTTGTCGCATCACGGTTACCTCTCTAGCTACTTGCTTATTGAGCTTCTTGCTCGTTGCTCGGCTTTAGTCAATTGATTGCTGTAAGTGCTTGAGCACTTTTGACGAGCCATCTCTCTATTGTTCTACTTTGACAAGTGATCTTTATTAGCTTTTCTTATCTCAAATCTGAGAAACTTTGCCTCATTCTATTAGTCAACCAACATCTCTTTTCATGCCGGTTACAACTCGGTCTCAATTTGAGCAAGAGAGTCATCCTCCGTTCAAGTCAAGTGTCATATGATATTGAAGTATCCTTGCATACCCTCAACCAAGAATCCTGAGTCATTTCTATTGTCCTGTCATTGCTACAATTTAGAGTTGCTAAACTTGCACTTTAACCTGCTGTAGAGTGTCTTTTTCTGTTCTTACCTGAAACTGGTTTGTTACTTACATGTTTAGATTTGTTCCAGACTGAGATAAATGAGCTAAAACTATTGGGTTTGAGTTTAACAAATGCTACTCTTGATCACTTGTCACATCACGGTTACCTCTCTATCTTCTTGCTTTCTTGGCTACTTGCTTGCCTTCTTGGCTATTTTATTCTTTGACTGCATGTGATCCCAAATCGATCTCACATCTGTCAAAATCGCTATTGCTTGCTTTCTTGGTTGTCTGCTTGCCTTCTTGGCTGATCTATTCTTTGACTACATGTGTTCCCAGATCGATCACACATTAGTCAAAGAGGGGCAAAATGTATACACCTAAAAATGGTCACCTAGACTATTATCCCCTTTTGCTAAATCATAAATTGCTTATTCTTGATCAAATCCTTGTGCTATCATTTATTCGATTATTTTCTATGGGCTAACCATTTTATCCTAAGTTTTTATTTATTTAAAAGGAATATTTCCTCCCCTTTTAATAAATAAAAAGCCCACCTTTTATTCTTATCCTATGTTGCACAAATAAAGCATTTAATTCTTATTTATAAAGAAAAATAAAAATAAAAGAAAAGAAAAAGTACTTTTTGTCTCACATGGACATAAATTAAATGCTCAACATAAAGTAAATGCTTCTAATTTTCTTATTGGAGGATATTTGTGCACAAGGATCAAGCTTCTTTTTTTCTCCACCGTTGATTAAATCTTTTGCCTCTTAATCTCCATGGCCCATTCCTTTTTCATTCCCTTTAAAAGAAGAGCTCTCTTCTTCATTCTAGATCCCCAACTTTTTATGCTAATATTATGCTACAGGTTTTCTAGGTACACTTTGGAGCTTTTGAAGATTTGGAGCATTCTTGCATTCTACATCTCACTCTTGCATTCTTAGCTTAGGTTCATATTTATGCTTTCTTAGATTAGCTTCATTTCTATGCTCTAGATTAGCTCACATAGATTAATTAGCTTGGGTTGTAACACTTGCATATTTCTTTTCATAGCTTAGCTTGCATTTCCATTTCTAGCTTGCATTGCATTTCATTCTTGATTCTTGAGGATATTGGCATTATTGCCCTTGTCTTCATTGAATCTCCCATTGCATGGTTTACTAGCAAGGTTATTGGCTTAATAGCTCTAGCTGAGAGCATTCTTAAAACCCTTGCACTCCATGCCTAGGGAGCTATGGATTGATTTGTGAGGGCTCATTCTTGAGTTTCCTTGCATGTAATGATCCATAGAAGTGCGACACATTTATAGCACACACCGTGAATGCTCATAAGACATTTAAATTCAGAGTTAATAAATTCTATAGCTTGAATGTTCTTTGTTGCAAAAGGTTATTTTCATGGTTTGTGATTCATGCAATTCCTTAATAGTTTCATTCTTAACAAAATTCATAACTAGATTTTCCATAGCCAATTTTCTTCTTCATCGTTGCAATATTTTTTACTCAACTGAACATTTTGTAATCAATTGATATACAATCACATTTTTCTCTTGACCAATCCTGTGGGCTCACGATTGAGCCTGTAGATCTACAAAAGGATTGAAATCAGGATCTAGTGGAAGAGTATTATTACCAAGAAGTCATTCACTAACATCTCATCTTTATAAGAACTAAATTTGGATTCACTAGAAGCATTAAAGAATCTGGAATGACCCCTTTTGACACGTTGGAAAGCTCAAGTGTGTCTTAAGGGGTCCTAGGACACCTTTGGACACACTTAAGCATTCAAATGTGTCAAAAGGGGTCATGGGAACTCCCTACGAGTCCTAGTATGCCTTATCATGAGTTAGGACCCCTAGGAAGTCCCCATGACCCCTTTTGACACATTGGAATGCTCAAGTGTATCTTAAGGGGTCCTAGGACCCCTTCAGACACACTTGAACATTGAAATGTGTCAAAAGGGGTCATGGGGACTACTTAGGGGTCCTAGTATGCATTATCACACGTTACGACCCCTAGGAAGTCCCCATGACCCCTTTTGATACATTAGAATGCTCAAGTGTGTCTTAAGGGGTCTTAGTAACCCTTCAGACACACTTGAGCATTCAAATGTGTTAAAAGGGGTCATGGGGACTCCCTGGGGGTCCTAGTATGCCTTATCATCCATTCGGACCCCTAGGGAGTCCCCATGACCCCATTTCACACATTTGAATGCTCAAGTGTGTCTTAAGGGGTCTTAGGACCAATTCGGACACACTTGAGCATAAGAATATGTCAAAAGGGGTCATGGGGACTCCCTAGGGGTTCAGGTATGCCTTATCATGCGTTAGCACACCTAGGGAAACTCATAACCCATTTTGACACATTAGAATACTCAAGTGTGTCTTAAGGGATCTTAGGACCCCTTCAGACACACTTGAACATTCAAATGTGTCAAAAGGGGTCATGGGGACTCCCTAGGGGTCCTAGTATGTCTTACCATGCGTTAGGACCAATAGGGAGTCCCCATCACCCCTCATGACATATTTGAATGCTCAAGTGTATCTTAAGGGTTCTTAGGACCCCTTCAGACACACTTGAGCATTCAAATGTGTAAAAAGGGGTCATGGGGACTCCCTAGGGATCCTAGTATTCCTTATCATGCATTAGGACACCTAGGAAGTACCCATGACCCCTTTTGACACATTGGAACACTCAAGTGTGTCTTCAAGGGTCTTAGGACCCCTTCAGACACACTTGAGCATTCAAATATGTCAAAAGGGGTCATGGGGACCCCTTTGGACACACTTGAGATTTCAAATGTGTAAAAAGAGGTCATGGTGACTCCCTAGGGGTCCTAGTACACTTTATCTTGCATTAGGACCCCTAGGGAGTCCCCATGACCCCTTTTGACACATTGGAATGCACAAGTGTGTCTTAAGGGGTCTTACGACCCCTTCGGACACACTTGAGCATTCAAATATGTCAAAATGGGTCATGGGGACTCGCTAGAGGTCCCAGTACACCTTATCACATGTTAGGACCCCTAGGGAGTCCCCATGACCCCTTTTGATACATTTGAATGCTCAAGTGTGTCTTAAGGGGTCTTAGGACCCCTTCGGACACACTTGAGTGTTGAAATATGTCAAAAGCGGTCATTAGGACTCCCTACGGGTCCTAGTACAACTTATCACATATTAGGACCCCTAGGGAGTCCCCATGAACCCTTTTGACACATTAGAATTCTCAAGTGTGTCTTAAGGGGTCCTAGGACCCCTTTGGACACACTTAAGCATTCAAATGTGTCAAAAGGGGTCATGGGGACTCCCTAGGGGTTGTAGTATGCCTTGTCACATGTTAGGACTCCTAGGAAGTCCCCATGAACCCTTTTGACACATTTGAATCCTCTAGTGTTCCTTAAGGGGTCTTAGGACCCCTTCAAACACACTTGACCATTGAAATATGTCAAAAGGGGTCATGGGGACTCCCTAGGGGTCCTAGTATGCCTTATCACACGTTAGGACCCCTAGGAAGTCCCCACGACCCCTTTTGACATATTTGAATGCTCAAGTGTGTCTTAAGGAGTCCTAAGACACCTTAAGACACACTCGACCATTCTAATGTTTCCAAAAGAGTCATGGGGACTTCTTAGGGGTCCTAACCCCTTAAGACACCCTTGAGCATTCAACTATGTCAAAAGGGGTCATGGGGACTCCCGAGGGGTCCTAGTACACCTTATCACATGTTAGGACCCCTAGGAAGTCCCCATGATGGCTTTGGACACATTGGAATGCTAAATTGTGTCTTAAGGGGTCTTAGGACCCCTTCAAACATATGTGAGTGTTCAAATGTGTCAAAAGGGGTCATGGGGACTCCCTATGGGTCCTAGTATGCCTTATCACGTGTTAGGACCCCTAGGAAGTCCTAATGACCCCTTTTGACACATTTGAATGCTCAAGTGTATCTTAAGGGGTCTTAGGACCCCTTCAAACACACTTGAGTATTGAAATGTGTCAAAAGGGGTCATGGGAACTCCCTAGGGGTCATAGTACACCTTATCACGCGTTAGGACCTCTAGGAATTCCCCATGACCACTTTCGATATAGTTGAACACTCAACTGTGTCTTAAGGGGTCCTATGACCCCTTAAGACACACTTGAGCATTCCAATGTGTCCAAAGGGGTCATGGTGACTTCTCAAAGGTCCTAAACCCTTAAGAAACACTTGAGCATTCAAATGTGTCAAAAGGGGTCATGGGGACTCCCTAGGGATCCTAGTATGCCTTATCACGCGTTAGGACCCCTAGGAAGTCCCCATGACTCCTTTGGACACATTGAAATGTTCAATTGTGTCTAAAGGTGTCTTAGGACCCCTTTGGACACACTTCAGCATTCAAATGTGTCAAAAGGGGTCTTGGGGACTCTCTAGGGGTCCTAGTATGCCTTATCACACGATAGCACCCTTGCGAAGTCCCTATCACATGTTTTGACACATTAGAATACTCAAGTATGTCTTAAGAGGTCCTAGGATGCCTTCAAACAAACTTGAGCATTCAAATGTGTCAAAAGGGGTCATTGGGACTCCCTAGGGGACCTAGTATGCCTTATCATGCATTAGGATCTCTAGGAAGTCCCCATGACCTCTTTTGACACATTGGAACACTCCACTATATCTTAAAGGGTCCTAGGAACCTTTTGAACACACTTGAGCATTGAAATGTGTCAAAAGGGGTCATGGGGATTCCCTAGGGGTACTAGTATGCCTTATCATGTGTTAGGAACCTTAGGAAGTCCCCATGACCCATTTTGACTCATTTGAACACTCAAGTATGTCTTAAGGGGTCCTAGGACCCCTTTGGACACAATTGTATGTTCAAATGTGTCAAAACGGGTCATGGGCACCCCTTTGGACACACTTGAGCATTCAAATGTGTCAAAAGGGGTCATGGGGACTCCTTAGGGGTCCTAGTATGCCTTATCACACGTTAGGACCCCTAGGAAATCCCCATGACTCCTTTTGACACATTTGAATTGTCAATTGTGTCTTAAGTGGTCTAAGGACCCCTTCGGACACACTTGAGCATTGAAATGTGTCAAAAGGGGTCATGGGGACTCCCTAGGGGTCGTAGTATACCTTATCACATGTTAGGACCCCTAGGAAGTCCCCATGACCCCTTTTGACACATTGGAATGCTCAGGTGTGTCTTAAGGGGTCTTAAGACCCCTTCAGCAACACTTGAGCATTCAAATGTGTCAAAAGGGGTCATGCGGACTACCTAAGGGTCCTAGTATGTCTTATCACATGTTAGGACCTCTAGGAAGTCCCCATGACCACTTTTGACACATTGGAACTCTCATGTGTGTCTTAAGGGGTCTTAGGGCCCCTTCAAACACACTTGAGCATTCAAATGTGTCAAAAGGGGTCATCGAGAATAACTAGGGGTCCTAGTAAGCCTTATCACATGTTAGGACCCCTAGGAACTCCCCATGACCCCTTTTGACACATTTGAATGCTCAAGTGTGTCTTAAGTGGTGTTAGGACCCCTTCAGACACACTTGAGCATTGAAATGTATCAAAAGGGGTCATGGGGACTCCCTAGGGGTCCTAGTATGCCTTATCACGTGTTAGGACCCTTAGGAAGTCCCCATGAGCCCTTTTGACACATTTGAACACTCAAGTGTGTCTTAAGGGGTCCTTGGACACCTTAAGACAGACTTGAGCATTCAAATTTGTCAAAAGGGGTCATGGGGACTTCCTAGGGGTCCTAACCCTTTAAGACACACTTGAGCATTCAAATGTGTCAAAAGGGGTCATGGGGACTCCCTAGGTGTCCTAGTACTATTTATCACTCGTTAGGACCCCTAGGAAGTCCCCATGACCCCTTTGGACACATTAGAACACTCAATTGTGTCTTAAGGGGTCTTAAGACCCCTTTGGACACACTTGAGCATTTAAATGTGTCAAAAGGAGTCATGGGGACTCCCTATAGGTCCTAGTATGCCTTGTCGCATGTTAGGACCCCTAAGAAGTCCCCATGACCCCTTTTGACACATTTGAATGATCAACTATGTCTTAAGGGGTCTTAGGACCCTTTCAGACACACTTGAGCATTGAAATGTGTCAAAACAGGTCATGGTGACTTGCTAGGGGTCCTAATATACCTTAGCATGCGTTAGGACCCTTAGGAAGTCCCCATGACCCCTTTTGACACATTGGAATGCTCAAGTGTGTCTTAAGGGGTCCTAGGACCCCTTCAGATACACTTGAGCATTCAAATGCATCAAAAGGGTTTACGGGAACTCCTTATAGGTCCTAGTATGCCTTATCATATGTTAGGACCTCTAGGAAGTCCCCATGTCCCCTTTTGACACATTGGAATGCTGAAGTGTCAAAAGGGATCATGGCAACTCCCTAGGGGTCCTAGTATGCCTTATCACATGTTAGGAGCCCTAGTAAGTCCCCATGATCCCTTTTGACACATTGGAATGCTCAAGTGTGTCTTAAGGGGTCTTAGGACCCCTTCAGACACACTTGAGTGTTCAAATGTGTCAAAAGGGGTCCTGGAGACTCCCTAGGGGTCCTAGTACGCCTTATCACATGTTAGGATCCCTAGGAAGTCCCCCTAACCCCTTTTGACACATTAAAATTCTCAAGTGTGTCTTAAGGAGTCTTACAACCCCTTCAGACACACTTGAGCATTCAAATGTGTCAAAAGGGGTCATGGGGACTCCCTAAGGGTCCTAGTATGCCTTATTATGCGTTCGGACCCCTAGGAAGTCCCCATGACCCCTTTTGACAGATTTGAATGCTCAAGTGTGTCTTAAGGGGTCTTAGGACCCCTTCAGACACACTTGAGCATTGAAATATGTCAAAAGGGGTCATGGGGACTCCCTAGGGGTCCTAGTACACCTTATCATATGTTAGGACCCCTAGGAGGTCCCCATGACCCCTTTTGACATATTTGAATGCTCAAGTGTGTCTTAAGGGGTTCTAGGACCCCTTAAGACACACTTGAGTGTTCCAATGTGTCCAAAAGGGTCATGGGGACTTCTTAGGGGTCCTAACCCCTTAAGACACACTTGAGCATTCAAATGTGTCAAAAGGGTTAATGGGGACTCCCTAGAGGTCCTAGTATGCCTTATCACATGTTAGGACCCCTAGGAAGTCCCCATGACCCCTTTGGACACATTAGAATGTTCAATTATGTCTTAGGGGGTCTTAGGACCCCTTCAGACACACTTGAGCATTCAAATGTGTCTAAAGGGGTCATGGGGACTCCCTACGGGTCCTTGTATGCCTTATCATGCGTTAGGACCCCTAAGAAGTCCCCATGACCCCTTTTGACATATTTGAATGCTCAAGTTTGTCTTAAGGGGTCTTAGGACCCCTTCAGACACACTTGAGCATTGAAATTTGTCAAAAGGGGTCATGGGGACTCCCTAGGGGTCCTAGTATTCCTTATTACACATTAGGACCCCAAGGAAGTCCCCATGACCCCTTTTGACACATTGGAATCCTCAAGTGTGTCTTAAGGGTTCCTAGGACCCCTTCGCACACACTTGAGCATTCAAATGTGTCAAAAGGGGTCATGGGGACTCCCTACAGGTCCTAGTATGCTTTATCACGTGTTATGACCCCTAGGAAGTCCCCATGACCCCTTTTGACACATTGGAACTCTCAAGTGTGTCTTAAGGGGTCTTAGGACCCCTTCGGACACACTTGAGCATTCAAATGTGTCAAAAAGGGTCATGGGGACTCCCCAGGGGTCCTAGTATGCCTTATCATGTGTTAGGACCCCTAGGGAGTCCCCATGACCCCTTTTGACACATTTGAATGCTCAAGTGTATCTGAAGGGGTCCTAAGACCCCTTAAGACACACTTGAGCATTTCGATTTGTCAAAAGGGGTCATGGGGACTTCCTAGGGGTCCTAACGCATGATAAGACGTACTAGGTCCCCTAGGGAGTCCCCATGACCCCTTTTGACACATACCACATTTCTATATGTAGTACCATAAGCTTCAACAATCCAGCCGGTTTTCTCTTCTAAGGCACGAAGAACTTCATTAATGTATGCTTTAGGGGGAAGATTATAATTTCCATATTTCTGCAAGAGATTCTCCAAAATTTGTATACAAAGGCATCCTAGAGTAAAAAATGAAAAGTTTCCCATAGAATATCCACAATTCGTATACAAAATCATCATACAAGAAAAATGACAAAAAAATAATAGCTAAAAGGTAAAATTTATCATTAACACCGGTAGTACCAAGGTCATATCTAGTGTCAAATCCTAGCCTATGATGTGCAAAATGAGAAAACCAAGTGAAATCCAAGGGAAGGGATCGATCAAATAGCGAAGGTGCATCAAATCGGATCAATATCATAATAAATGAAAAAAATACTGTTATGGACAAAAATATTTCCATATTAATTTGTTACACCTTTACCGAGATTTTGTACCTTGCTACATGATTAGACATTTTTGTTAGCATAACTAAATTTTTAGGTTAATTTTTATAGATCATCTTTTTGATCCAAAGGACATAGATTGGCTACTGTATCTTCCTCAGATAGTTTCCCAAATAATATCCACAATTCGTATACAAAAGCATTATACAGGAAAAATGAGAAAAAAATAATAGATAAAAGGTAATATTATATATAATATATTAGTATACATTAGTATATGTATTATATATATATATATATATATATATACATTAGTATATATATAATATATTATATATATTATATACATTAGTATATTATAGTACGTTAGTATATATATATTATATACATTAATATATGTAAAAGTTTAATTTTTTTCATTTGCTTCCGCCCTTTTTTTCATCGGCCTGGGAATATCGGGTACCTGATATGAAATCAGATACCCGATTTTGGACAGGTAATATTTGACCAAAATATTCCCTATCCCCACAGACCAAACAATCATGAGATTTTATACTTTTTTCACGCGTTGTAGAAAAAAGAACATGATTTGGAGCCCATTGTTTGATTTTTGTCGACTTGTGGTCTCACCATGGGAAGCAGCAGTCATCGAAAGGCTAAACACAAGAGGAAGCTGATAGATGAAGAAATTCAAGCATATAGGGAAAAAGATAAGGAAAATCACCGAAGAAGGAGAGAAGGTATGTTAAACATTAATCAATGGGACCCCTTAAATGTAGTTGTAAGTGAAGAGGATGTTGAATTTGAAAATGTACAGATGGAGATTGAAAATGTAGACTTTGGGAATGAAAATGTTGCAGAAGAACCACATGAACGTTACACATCTCCAAATTATATGCAAAATGAAGTCCCTTGCAATAAAGATAATCAAACTTCAAATTCAGGGCTTTCAGGAAGACCTAAATGGTTAATTGAAATTGAGGAGAACATTATGAATAATTGGGAAGGAAAGAGGTCACATAGAACTATTAGGTTGTGGGCTTCAAGACTTTATGATCAATTTTTTGGAAACAAGACATTAGTTGAGCAATGTCAAAATTTAGTCCAGTTGTTAAACATGAAAAAGATGAGACCTGTGCTTGTGAAATTGAAGATTCATGTGAACAAGAAAATAGAGAGAAATGCCATTGTTGTGAAGAATCTTTTCAATTCTCTCAATAGCATTGGGAAGACTAGTAGAGAAAAAGACAAGAGAGTTTCTCAAAGGATTATTACAACCTCCTTAGTAAGTCATCAGTTGAGAAAGGCTCGTTTGATGAGACAAACTTGTGTTGACTTCAATATAGACCATAAAACTTTGGGTAGAGCACTAGCAAGAAGAGAAAGACTTGATGATCCGCTTCAAATTGAGACTTGATGATCCGCTTCAAATTTATACATGGGATTATGGTGGGAGACTTCCACATTTTGATAAGAAGCTAACAGATGTTGTCAAGGATGAAATTCAACAATTTTGGTATACTAACTCAAGAGTGTCACCAAATGTGAAGGATGTCTTGAAGTTGAGAGTTAGCAATTGAGACCGCACTCCACATCCTAAACATTATGTGGAGATAAGTCAAACAATGTTGTATAAAAAGTTTTGTGAGACACATCCAACATTGAAAATATAACAAAGGTCTTTTGAATCCGTGAAGCCATTTTATTGTGTACCCCTTAAGATTCAGAATACATGTTGTTGCAAATATCATGTTGATTTTTCAATGCATCATGAATTATTTTGGTCCATTTGTTCTACTTTTCATACTAATGAAATGCTAGAGGATTGTGCTGCAAGTGGTCTTCCCAAATCATCAAGAGACTTGCTAGATCAATTTTTATGTCATAGAGATGATGGTTGTTTATTTTATAAAAAAGATTGCTTAAATGCCAAGTGCTCAGAATGTGGTGGCTTGTCCAAGTTTAGAACATGTTTTCATGAGGTTTTGGAACACAATTTTGGAAAGACACTCATCCAAAACAAGGTATATGAAATAGTGAAATATACATTTAAGAGTGGAGGTGAAGGCTCTAGATGTGAGTTAGTTGCAAAAGAATACAATGTTGCTGATTTTATCTCAGATTTCAAGACAAATATTTTTTACAAGTATGCAAGGCATAGTCACAAGTCTCAATGGTTGGATCAACAATTCAGGACATGTAAGGACACTTTCACCATTGGAACTATTATATCCATTGTAGACTTTGTGGAGAACTATACATTGCAGCCCCAAAATGAGACTCAAGCTCAATATTACAATTCCATTCAAGTTGCTATTTTTGTACACATCACATATAGACATTCCCCTGATAGCACAAAAGATGAGTGAAAGATAATTAGAGAGTACCATTTTTATATGAGCGATGACAGGTCTCACTCTCATGAGTTTTTTCAACATTTTTTCTAGAACTATTTTGACTTCTTGCAAGAAAATGGTATTGCTATGGATAGACATCTCATTTGGTCAGATAATTGCACCGGTCAATTTAAGAATGCTAGAACATTTTATTGGTTGTGTAGAATGCATGTGGAGAGAGGTGTACCTCATATTTGGAGTTTTTTTGAATCAGGGCATGGGAAAGGGGAGCATGACGGAGCAGGTGCGTGTGTGAAGAGAGCTCTAGTTAAGGAGCAATTGAGGATTTTAGGTGTTGTACTTCTTGATGCTCATTCTATTTTTGATTGGTGTACTTTAGCATTGTCACAGGGGGGGACTCTTGATTCTATAGTGCATAGATTCTTTTGGTTGGTTGAGGAGGGAACTATAGGAGATAGATTGGATTGTCAAATAGTGAAAGACTCTTCAAAAATGCATTCATTTTGAAGCTCCAATAGTAGTACATGGACCATTTGGACATGAGATTTGGCTTGTTTTTGCCCCATGTTTTTTTAGTATGATTGGGATCATTATGAGTCAAGTGAGTGGGTGGATACATGGGTTCCACAGTATCTAACTCCTTTATCTTTGACACTCTCTATAAGAAATGATGACATGGACACTTCATTTGACTATGACCATCTTTCAGATCTTCTGAAGCCATGAAATGTTTTTTCATCAGTTGCACCATAGGGGAATGATGAGAGGTTAGATTATTGGTTAGCACATTGTGTACAAGGTAAACATAAGCTTGTACAATTGATGATAGATGGTGATGGGTTCACATATCCTACTAGTTCATTTGTTGTTGCGAGAACATGGCTATGAACATACATGATTAGAAAGAATGGAATTCCTACATTTGAAGACTATGAGAAGCACAAAACTATTCTCATGTATTCACACCTTGTTATAGTAACAAATGTCAAGTTGTGAAAGCATCAAGGAAGATCAAAGACAAAAGAACTTTAGACTATTAGTACTGATGATCATGAAGCACTATTAGAGACCCTGAAGCAAAGATATGACCCTTCAAGAACACTCGACTAGGTAATAAGTTAACTTAGTGCATTGTTTTCTAAGTTCGTTAAGCTTAATTTTAATACATTAATTTCACCTTTCTTAGATTGTATTTTGAGTCAATAAAATTAGTTTTGTATGTGGATTGTAACTTGTGCAGGAGAACCTATGAAGATGCCTATGGTCACCATGGATCCAATCAGAGATAGAAGGACAAAAGGATCCTTAATGGTTAATTGAGATCTTTTGAAGCCTATAATGGCAATTTGTAACAATCAATTTGATTTAAAAGTTAAATGTCCTAAAAATCTTGATAAGGAATTATGACCAAAATCATGTATGGGTGGCCAATAGTGCAATGAAGGGATCTTACATGTCATTTACTTATGTCATTTGCATGGTTTGAATTCTTACATGTTTGATTTTTGTTTATAATGCTTTAAGGATATTATTTTTTATCATTTCAAACAATCTATAAAAGTTCAACCTCAAACATAATAAGCTTCACAGTTCAAATTTCACAAGCTTAATCATGATTAGTTTCATAGTTCAAGTTTCAAACATGCCACTAACAATCAGTTGAAAGCAGCTCAGCAGCGTATCTTTCAAACCATCCAACCTAGCATCAAACCGTCTGCTCCATCAGCTTTGGTTGGCTAGGTAAACACTAGTGACAACCCCGTTCTACCCATGGAGTCACGGGGATGCTCGTGACCATGCTCAACCCAAGTGATCCCAAGGTGCACTAAGCATAATTGGGCAGTGATCTTCCATGGCTTGTATCTCAAAGCTCATGAGAGGTATTGACAAGCCATCAAGTGCTATAGGATCATATTTCTGAGGTCTACAATAACCTCTCTCAGTTTTGGGTGATTTGAATTCATTTTCATTTGGCAAGATGATCTCAGTTGATGCCAAAACTTGTAGTGAGGGTCAGTTGGAAGTGGCTCAACAACATATCTTTCAAACTATCCAACCTGGCATCAAACTATCTACTCCATCAACTTTGGTTGGCTGGGTAAACACCAGTGAAAACCTTGTTACACCCACGGAGTCACCGGAATGCTCACGACCACACTCAACCCAAGTGACCCCAAGGTGCACTAAGCACAATTGGGCAGTGATCTTCTGGGACTCGTATCTTAGAGCTCATGAGAGGTATTGACAAACTATCAGGGGCTACAAGATCATGTTTCCAAGGTCTACAATAACCTCTCTCAGTTTTGGGCAATTCGACTTCATTTGCATTTGGCAGGGCAATCTCAATCGATGCCAAAACTTGTAGTGAGGGTTAATTGAAAGCGGCTCAGCAGCATATCTTTTAAACCATCTAACCTAGAATAAAACCTTCTACTCCATCAGCTTCAGTTGTCCAGGTAAATGCTAGTGAAAACCCTATTCCTCCCACAAAGTCACGGGAACACTTGCGACCATGCTCGACCCAAGTGACCCCAAGGTGCACTAAGCATGATTAGGTAGTGATCTTCCTTGGTTCATATCTTGGAGCTCATGAGAGGTATTAAAAAACCATTAAGTGCTACAAGATCATGTTTATGATTTCTACAATAACCTCTCTTGGTTTTCAGCGATTCGACTTCATTTGCATTTGGCAAGACAATCTCATTCGATGCCAAAACTTGCAGTGAGGGTCAGTTGAAAGCGGCTCAACAGTGTATCTTTTAAACCATCTGACCTAGCATTGAACCATTTGCTCCATTGGCTCCAGTTGGCCAGGTAAACACTAGTGGCAACCCTGTTCTACCCATAGAGTCACGGGAACGCTCGCGACCACGCTCGACCCAAGTGACCCCAAGGTGCACTAAGCACGATTGGGTAGTGATCTTCTGTGGCTCATATGTCATACCTTGTGAGAGGTATTGACAAAATTTTAGGTGCTACATGATCATGTTTTTGAGGTCTACAATAACCTCTCTCATTTTTGGGCGATTCGACTTCGTTTGCATTTGGCAGGGCAATCTTAGTCAATGCCAAAACTTGTAGTGAGGGTCAGTTGAGAGTGGCTCAGCAACATGTGTTTCAAACCATCCAACCTAGCATTGAACCATCTACTGCATTAGCTTTGGTTGGCCAGGTTAATGCCAATAACAATCCCATTCTACCCACGGAGTCATGGGAATGCTCACAACCACGCTTGACCCAAGTGACCCCAAGGTGCACTAAGCATGATTGGGAAATGATCTTCCGTGGCTCATATCTTGGACCTCATGAGAGGTATCAACAAAATTTTAGGTGGTACAATATTTTTTTTCCAAGGTCTATAATAACCTCTTTCATTTTTGGGTGATTCGACTTGGTTTGCATTTGGCAAGGCAATCTCAGTCGATGCCAAAACTTGCAGTGAGGGTCAGTTGAAAGCGGCTCAGAAGTGTATCTTTCAATCCGTCTGACCTAGCATCGAAACATCTACTCCATCAACTCCGGTTGGCTAGGTAAACACTAGTGACAACCCTATTCCACCCATGGAGTCACCAGAATGCTCGAGACCACGCTCGACCCAAGTGACCCCAAGGTGCACTAAGCACGATTGGGCAGTGATCTTTCATGGCTCATATCTCAGACCTTGTAAGAGGTATTGAAAAACCATCAAGTGCTATGGGATCATGTTTTTGAGGTCTACAATAACCTCTCTCAGTTTTGGGTGATTCAATTTCATTTGCATTTGGCAAGGTGATCTAAGTCGATGCCAAAACTTGCAGTGAGGGTCAGTTGAAAGTGGCTCAGAAATGTATGTTTCAAACCGTCTGACTTGGCATCAAACTATCTACTCCATTAGCTCTAATTAGATGTGTAAACACCAATGAAAACCTTGTTCCACCCACAGAGTCACTGGAATGCTTGCGACCATGCTCGACCCAAGTGACCCCAAGGTGCACTAAGCACGATTGGGTAGCGATCTTCTATGGCTCATATCTCAGACATCATGAGAGGTATTGACAAACCATTAGGTTCTACTAAATCATTTTTTTGAGGTCTATAATAACCTCTCTCAATTTTGGGTGATTCAATTTCATTTGCATTTGGCAAGGTGATCTGAGTCAATGCCAAAACTTGCAGTGAGGGTCAATTGAAAGCAGCTCAACAATGTATGTTTCAAACCATCCAACCTAGCATTGAACCATCTACTCCATCAGCTCCAGTTGGCTGGGTAAACACTAGTGACAACCCTATTCCACCCATGAATTCATGGGAACACTCACTACCATGCTCAACCCAAGTGACCCCAAGGTGCACTAAGCACGATTGGGCAGTGATCTTTCAGAGCTCATATCTTAGAGCTCATGAGAGGTATTAACAAACTATCAAGGGTTACGAGATCATGTTTTTGAGGTCTAAAATAACCTCTCTCAGTTTTTGGTGATTCGACTTTGTTTGCATTTGGCAGGGCAATCTCAATCGATGCCAAAACTTGTAGTGAGGGTCAGTTGAAAGCGGCTCAGCAACATATGTTTCAAACCGTCTGACCTGGCATTGAACCATCTACTCCATCAGCTTTGGTTGGCTAGGTAAATTCTAGTGACAACCCCATTCCACCCAAGGAGTCACGGGAATGCTTGCGACCACACTCGACCCAAGTGACCCCAAGGTGCACTAAGCATGATTGGGTAGTGATCTTCTGTGGCTCATATCTTGAAGCTCATAAGAGGTATCAACAAACCATTAAGTGCTATAGGATCATGTTTCTAAGGTCTACAATAACCTCTCTCAATTTTGGATGATTTGACTTTGTTTGCATTTGGCAAGGCAATCTCAGTCGATGTTAAAACTTGTAGTGAGGGTCAGTTGAAAGCGGCTCGACAGTGTATCTTTCAAACTATCTAACCTGGCATCAAACTATCTACTCCATCAGCTTTGGTTGGCCAAGTAAACACTAGTGACAACCCCGTTCCACCCATGGAGTCACGGGAATGCTCGTGACCACACTTGACTCAAGAGACCCCAAGGTGCACTAAGCATAATTGGGCAGCAATCTTCTGGGGCTCATATCTTGGAGATCGTGATAGGTATTGACAAACTATTAGGTGCTACAGGATCATGTTTCCAAGGTCTACTATAACCTCTCTCAGTTTTGGGTGATTTGACTTCATTTTTATTTGGCAAGATGATCTCAGTCAATGCCAAAACTTGCAGTGAGGGTCAGTTGAAAGTGGGTCAGTAGCGTATCTTTCAAACCGTCTGACCTAGCATCAAACCATCTACGCCATCAACTTTGGTTGGCCAGGTAAACACTAGTGACAACCTCATTCTACCCACAGAGTCACTGAAACACTCACGACCATGCTCGACCCAAGTGACCCCAAGGTGCACTAAGCACGATTGGGTAGTGATCTTCCATGGCTCATATTTCAGAGCTTGTGAGAGGTATCAACAAACTATTAGGGGCTACAAGATTGTGTTTTAGAGTTCTATAATAACCTCTCTCAGTTTTGGGTGATTCAACTTCATTTGCATTTGTTAAGATGATCTCAGTCAATGCCAAAACTTGTAGTGAGGTTCAGTTGAAAGTGGCTCAACATCGTATCTTTCAAACCATCTGACATTGCATCAAACCATCTACTCCATCAGCTCTAGTTGGCTGGGTAAACACTAGTGACAACCTCATTTCACCCATAGAGTCACTAGAATGCTCATGACCACGCTCAATCCAAGTGACCCCAAGGTGCACTAAGCATGATTGGGTAGTGATATTTTGTGGCTCAAGTGACCCCAATATGATGAGTTATATACAAAATGAGTATATACATAGTATTAAAACAATGTAGTACTAAGTGGCTCAAGTGAGTATATATAATGGTATGAAACATAAGAACATAGAAAATCTATAGAAGTTAAACCTCAAACATAATAAGCTCCATGAATAGGGTATTCCAGAGTAAAGAAAAACAAATGTAACTTCAACAAGATATAATTTAAATCATAATGATAATCATAGTCAAGATATAACTTCACCATTCAATTCCATAAACATGAATAATAAATATGTATATACAAAAGATGACGGAAATATAACATATAAATGAACATGTTCTATATATACAAAGTATCAAATGTATCAAAAGTATCTCCATATACAAATATGGCACATGCCATTTCAAAATGTCTACAAAATCAATGTTTTAAGGTGTACAATGTGGCATATATGCCATCTCAAAATGTGCCAAGTGGCATCTCTAAATGACCACAAAACTAAAACTACATCCTATATCATAGGGGGATCATCAAAATGTAGCCTCTTTGAAGAAGTGTTGGGCTCTGATTGATCCTGCATAAAAAATTAGTTCAAACCCTAGTTAGATTGCTTACTTTATATGATTTTTACATACATACATACATACATACATACATACATACATACATACATACATACATACATACATACATACATACATACATACATACATACATACATACATACATACATACATACATACATACATACATACATACATACATACATACATACATACATACATACATACATACATACATACATACATACATACATATATATATATATATATATATATATATATATATATATATATATATATATATATATATATATATATATATATATATATATATATATAGTTCATAATTCAAACACTAATTTAATTAAAATTATAACTAAATACAAATATTTTTACCTAGTCTCTCGGTTGCCTACCACGATCAGGTGTCCTAGCATAAGTCTTGGGTAGCGAAGGGACCATGCCAACAATACCAACTGTGACCTATAAATATATATTTGCAATAATGAGATTAGTAGAGTGGTGCAACATAGAGTAATAAATCTACAAAATAGGATGATAGCATAATAAAATTACAAATTGATTGAACTAAAATTAAAACTTACATCTTGTGATCCCTCCTCTGGAATAATGGGCTGGGTCAACAAAGATACAAAAGATTCTCGTGGGCCCTCCCTCACACTCAGAAAAACCTATGAGAGTAAAAAGATTGTCAATTATATATAAATGTACTTCATCATAGCAACCCTGGTTACAAAATACAAATAACAATATGTAAAAGTCTATGTACAATCGGGCTATCACTCCGAATCGAGATGCTTGTAACCTTACACTGTCGAACTACTATCGGGACATCATTAATAGCCACACCCTATACAATAAAGTGTAAGTAAAATATTTATTACTACACACAAGTGGCATACATGTGCATGCATAATTAATCTCAAACAATTAACTACCTTTCCTTTGTCGACACCTTATGAAGGAACCCCCTCGTGCCCGCCATTGACATCGGTTGTAGCCTGCAAGAACACAATTAGATGACAATATATAAGTAAATGTATGAATTTTATTACTCTAATTGATAGAGATTTAAGCACGTACACCAAATGATATAAAAAATAACTAATGGGTACATAGTTTATAATATACTGTATAGTCATCAAGGCCAAATGAAATGGCCGAAAGTGTGGACTCATCCACCTGTCTCACCTCCTCTTGTATCATCGACCGAACATAAATGGAAAAAATATATATACATAAGTGCATGCAATCATTAAAAGTAATCTAAATAAATAAATTATTTTTAAATTAAATAAGTCATGTGACAAATTTATTTATAATGTTTACTCTTACCATATCAACAAGAGTCAATGGCTCTGCGTACACCTCTTGACCACTCTCATGAGATGTAGATGCTCTATGAGGTGTTGCAGTCTCTATAGCTATGTCTCCTATATCCTCCTCATCAATAACATGTAACTGATATATATCAGCATCAGGAAGTGGTCCAAGGCACATATTCTTGCATATAATGCAAATATGGGGCTCACATACATGTGAACTCCGACAAGATGTCGATGTGCCAGCATCATCCACACCAGGAGGCAACACAGACCTGGTCTGCGTGATCAACTGATCACTCAGTAAATGAATGGACCTAATAGTCTATGAGGTAGCCTCTACAATGATATCAGGATGCTGCACTCAAGGAGGGGGTGCGACATCAGTGGGGGGGACAAAGGTAGTGGCCTTTTTGCACTGGGCAGATGGCCTAGTCTAAGGAGCTCCTCCACCTATGCCCATGTTTGTCCTCATACTCCAATAATCAACATGGTGACCAAGCACAAACTTAGCATACAATTTTTTATGAAATAAAATGTGACCTCCAAATTGCTATGGGGTGGTTTATCAAAAACCATGCACCAGCGATCTCAAAAGTTTGTGCGCATTGCTTCATTTGTGCACCATTTTATTGATAATTTGGGCTTTTGGGGGTCAACTGGTATTCCATTTTTAGGATTGACAAAAAGGGCAGCTATATCTTCCTTACTTATATTAAGGGTCGCAATCCCATCATGGTCAAGCCTATCATCAAATTGGGCAGTCATATCATCACGCCAATGAAGAGCAACATTATGTTGCTGTGTGAGTGTGTCAATATTTTCAGCAATTGTATTTAGTGTGGCAAGCATGAGACCTAATGTAGGTATATTTTGATATGTGTTTTGGAAACCTCGTATTGTGTTCAAATTATCTTGTATCAAATCTTCTAAAGATCGAGGGTTTTCACACAAGGGATTGTTTTTGGGATCGTTATTTGGTGTGGGAGGGTTATTTTCTTCATTGTTGTCAACCATGCCTGATTAAATAAAAAACAAATCTAAATTTCAATCTAATTTCATATAGTATTACAAATATAAATAGAAAACCCTATTTCAACAAAAAAAAATGACATTTGGCATGAAAATTAAATAAAATAATCAAAATAAACAAAAAATATACTTACCGAATATGTTGGGAGTCAAATTTGTTGTTGCCAAAATCAAATTCCCAAAAATATATCAGTGATATGATATATCAAGCCATTTTAGCAAGGAAAAATGCAGAAAGAAATGAAGAAAAGGGCTCGCGGGTTTCGGATTTATGCCACAGTTATTGGGTACCCAATTAGGCCTATGCTTTGGTGTCAAGTTTTCCCAGGTGTACTGACACCCAGGCCTACTCAAAAGTCAACAAGCATTTTCATGCGCTTTTGGACGAGTGAAAAGTGAATAGTTTTCACATCGCCACTTTTTGGCCCGTTGTGATCTTGCACATACCCTACAATCAAAATTTATGCAATTCAGGAATCTAGATGTTACTCTCCTAATGCTCTTACTTTAGAAAGTTTGGTTGGTAAGCTTACTGCTTTTGAACTTTCTAACTATGATAACTTCATTGTTGGTAGTATTGAATCTACTTTTAAGTCACAAATGGTTCTGAATAAGTCAAAGGAGGAAAAAGAAAGATGCATCAGTGAAAGTGAAAGTGAAAGTGATAGTGACAGTGGCACATCTGATGAAGAACTTGAGGATCTAGAAGCTCTTATGGCTAGAAGACTAAAAAGGGGGAAAGGAAGGTACAAAGGTAAACTCCCTATTATATATTATGTAATAAAGTTGGTCATATAGCTGCTAGGTGCCCTAACAGGGATAATAAGGATGAAGAAAGAGACAGCAAGCATAAAGACAAAAGAGAAGATAGAGGTTACCGAAGATACAAGTACTACAAAAGGAAAGGTAAGAAATCCTACTCCATTGCCGAAGAAGAAATTGATACTGATAATGATGATTTTGAAATTGAAGTTGTCTATGTTGCAATGAAAGATGAATCTGATGAGGATGATAAAACTGCATTGATATCTTATGTGAAAAAAAATGATAAATGGATTATTGATAGTGGTTGTTCATATCATATGACTAGAGATAAGAGTAAGTTTGATACCTTAAATCATTATAAAGGTAGGAGTGTGAAATTTGGTAATGATGCACCATGTCCTGTTAGAGGAAAAGGATTGATTAAGCTGACTAATAAGATCACTTGTGAAAATTCTTATTGGGTTGAGGGTCTTAACTATAATCTGTTGAGTGTTGTATAGCTTAATAGCACTGGCTACCGAGTGGAATTTCATCATAGGAAGGACAAGATATTTGATGCCACAAGTGAACTAATTGGAAGTGGAGAACAAACAAGAGATAATTTGTTCTATCTAGACCTATTTGAAGAAACATGTATGATTGCACAACTTGATGATAACTGGTTATGGCATAAATGACTATGTCATGTTAACTTTGATAATCTGGTAGAAATTAGCAAGAAAAATAAAGTGAGAGGTCTACCTAGATTGAAGAAACTTGAGAATGTAATGTGCAAAGAATGTCAGTTGGGTAAGATGACTAAGTCTAGTTTCAAGAGAAAAACCTTTACTTCTATGAATATCTTAGATTTGGTTCATACTAACCTTTGTGGACCGATGGGTGTACAAAGCTATTGTGGTGCTAGATATTTTATCCTATTTGTTGATGATTATACCAGAATGATGCATGTAATGTTCCTAAAGGAAAAATCTAATGCTTTTCAATTTTTTAAGTGTTATGGGGCTAAGGTTGAAAAAGAAATAGGTAAAAACTTGAAGTGTCTGAGATCTGATCGAGGTGGAGAATTTACATTAAATGAGTTTAATTTGTTTTGCAATGATAGATGGATCAAAAGATAGATGTATGCACCTAGAACTCCTCCATAGAATGGTATAGTAGAGAGAAGGAACAAATCTATCTTGGACTATGCAAGGACATTAATGATTGAAAAGAATGTTACATAGAAGTATTGGAAAGAAGCTGTAAGTACAACTGTTTATACTCTTTACCAAGTACAGATAAAAAAAAGGTACAATCTGACACCTTATGAATTATGGCATGGGTATGCACCAAATGTAAAGTACTTTAGAATTTTTGGAAGTAAGTGCTACATAATGAAGGATAGTAGGAATGGAAAATTTGATGCTAAAAGTAATGAGGGTATATTCCTAGGCTATTCCACAAAAAGCAAAGCTTATAAGTGTTTGAATTCTAACACTAACAAAATTGTGGAAAGTGTGAATTTCAAAGTTGATGAGTATATAGAGAAAAATGAAGCTGTCAGTAACAGAGAACCAGAAGATTATAGATCTTTTGTGTATATAGAGGAAGAAGAGGCAAGTGACAGACCTGCACCTGATGCTGAGTCTCGAGTAAGCAATGTTGAGCATTAGGATAACAATGTTGAGAGAGAAGAAGAACGTGTTGAGTGACAAGAAGAAGCTGTTGAGTATCAGGAAGAGGTTGCCAAGCATTTAGAAGCTGAATCTGACAATCTTGTTGGTGAACCTGATGAGAAAAATGAAAGAAGAGAAAAACCTATTCTAGCGCAATATGTAAGAAGACATCACAAGCCTGAATAGATTATTGGAGATAAAGATACTGGAATTTAGACCAGAAGCAAGGCAAGAGATCCAACATGTTTACTATGTGAATATGAGCCTAAGACAACAAAGGAGGCATTAGAAAATGAAGACTGGATAGAAGCAATGAATGAAGAGATAGACTAGATAGAGAAGAATGATACCTGGACTCTGGTGCTGAGACCAGAAGATAAGAATTTCATTGGGACAAAGTGGGTATTTCATAATAAGCTACATGAACATGGTCAAATCACAAGAAACAAGGCTAGGCTGGTATGAAAAGGCTATGCACAAGAAGAAGGAATAGATTATGGGGAGACATTTGCCCCTATAGCAAGATTGGAAGGAGTTAGAACTCTGCTTACATATGTTGCCTATAAAGGTTACAAGGTATACCAAATGGATGTCAAGTCTACATTTTTAAATGGTATATTGGAAGAAGAAGTATATATTGAACAACCAGAAGGATTTGTTGATCCAAACAGAAGACACGTGGTTTGCAAACTGAATAAAGTGCTATATGGACTAAAGAAAGCTCCAAGAGCATGGTATGAGAGAGTGCACAACTACCTAATATAGATTGGATTCTCAAGGACAAATGACACAAGAAATATGTACATGAAATATGAAGAAGGTAAAGGAATCTTGTTGGTTAAGATCTTTGTAGATGATATTATATTTGGTGGACAAGATGCCTTGTGTAAGAAATTTTCAAATGAAATGAAAACTGAATTTGAAATGATTATGTTTGGGGAGATCAAATTTTTTGTTGGTTTGCAAGTATATTAGATGGAGAAAGGAATTTTCATCACCCAGTCTAAATATATTCATGAGATATTGAAAACCTTTGGTATGGAAGATTCAAGGCCAATAAGTACTCCCATGGCTACTAGATAGAAGTTGTCTAAAAATGATGATGTTGTAGAAGTTAACCAGACTTTGTATAGATCTATGATCAGAAAGCTACAATATGTTGTATATAGCAGACCAGATATTGCATTAGCTATTGGGATTATGGAAAGATTCTTTGCCAATCCTAAGGAAACTCGCATGATGGCGATTAAAAGAATCATGAGATATTTGAAGGGAACTGCTGACTATGGATTGTACTACAAGAAGCATGACAAATTTGAACTAAGAGTGTATACAAATGTTGATTGGGTGGGAAATGTAGATGACAAAAAGAGTACTAGTGGTGGGGCTTTCTTTCTTGGACAGAGATTAGTTTCTTGGACAAGCAAGAAACAAAATTGCATTTCCTAATCTACTACTAAAGCTAAGTATGTGGTTGCAGCTATGAATTATTCAAATTTGATATGGATAAAGCAATTGTTGGTAGGCATGAAAGAAGAAATCACTGAACCGGTTGTCATCTTCTGTGACAACACAAGTGATATCAACATCTCTAAAAATATAGTGATGCACACAAAGACCAAACACATTGCCATCAAGTATCATTACTTGAGAGAACTGGTACAAGATAAAGAGGTCCGCATGGAATATGTGAATACAAAGGAACAATTAGCAAATATATTCACTAAAGCTTTACCTAAAGAAGCTCATGAATACATGAGAATTCAATTAGGGGTCCTTCCCCTAACTGAGGCTGCCTAGTCAAGCTAGGAGCACTACATCAAATGGGCTACAAGAACATCTAAAAAATTGATGAAGAGAAAGGTCACACTTTAGGAGCAGCCTAGAGTTGTGAAGAGTACAACAAAGTCAGAATAAGTCATAAGCAAGATGACAGAGGGAGAAATATTGTACTGAACTGAAAAGATGATATCTACATCTACAAGATGTATGTTTTTGTTGCTGCTTTGGCATTTTTGTCAAAGAGGGAGATGATGACAGATGAATACATAGAATGAGAAGATCAAGACAGTGGGAGAAATTCAGCGGACAATCAAGCATGGCTAATTGATTATGTATTAGAATGAAGCTAAGGATATTATAAATTTCTCTAATTAACAGATAAGCTTTTTGGATTGGTTAGTAATTCATGTGATATTCATATGGTGTCGCCATCAATGCCAAAGAGGGAGATTATTGGAAATTGCAACTGAAGCAATTGTCGTATTGTCATTGATGTCAAACCTTAACTCGTAAGACTATTGTTATTTAAGAAAGTACTATATCTATTTGAGTGTTGCTAAGGGGATAGGAAAGGTTGGTAACAACAACACCTAAGGAAAGGTTGAGTTATCTTGATACTTCAATGAGTACTTGATTATGTGGCACAATGATAAGACAATGTATTGTTTATCTAAGTAAGAATGAAGACTAAACTGGTAGGCTTAACCAAGAAAAAGTGAAGAAATCTAGTTTAAGTCGAGTGTTGTTTGTGTCGACTGAGCTAGTATATGTCGTGTGAAATTAGTGGTGACCGAACACCAGTTAATTGCCGAGTAAGACAATGTTAGCCGAGGAAATAGTTTATTTGGTGATCAAGCTTTCTAGTGAAGACCGAGAAGTTGAACACAGTATTGACCGAGCAATAGTATTTTGCATTTGATGAAGAATTTAGATTTCCAGCTGACATCGTTGAATTCTTGGATTATGTAAAATGTGTTGACTTTATTTATTGATTGTATGGAAGCATTTAATGCACTGTAAAACATTTTATTGTAAATCTTTAAGAGATTCAAGATGTTTCTAAAAGGATAGTCGAAGAACATAATGTAGGATGGATTTAATGAATCTGACCTAACCCTAAGATCTACGAAGGAGATTAAGCAACAAAAGATGTATTGACCTAATAGAGGTAGTATTAAGGAAACCTAAGCAAGAGGTTGTTGAGGAAGTTGATGCTAGAAGTATTGTCGATGTTATTGACTATCTAAGCATAAAAGGTTGAAGGAGAAGTGTTGTGATTGCTTGAAGAGAGTTCCGAGCAGATTAGTGATGGAGATGAAAAAGGTTCATAGTTAGTAAGCCAACATATGTGTACGAAATTGGATCTCATATTTGCAAAGTGAGTTGTATGTTTCTCAGATCTATAATACTGCTACTTTCTAACCATTATAATAGTCAAAATCCTTTTAACAGAGGTTGACCTAATAGTCATATGCATAAATCCTTTGAACAAGGTTGCATTCTAATGGAGTGTATGTAAGTCCTATAACAAGGCACACTTTTAACAGAGTGGTTTAAATCCTTTAACCGAGTCACACCTGATAGTGTGTTTGTAACCTTTGACAGGGTTGGCTTTTCACCGAGCTCACTTCAGAAGAGTGAACATAATAGTAATGTGTTACAAAGTTGTTTTTCCCTAATTGGGTTTCTACTATAAATCCTGGTGTTGATACTTGTGTGAATGTTTTGGTTTGAACATTTCTATGTTTTACAAGTTAGATGTTGTTGGATAAGTGGACTGCATTATTATATGTTTCTATTATACAATTAGTAATGATCAAGTAGGTGTTGGTTATTAGATCTAATTTGTTGAAGAGTTTAAAGTTTGTTTTATACATATGGACCTAAGAACAACTGATTCAACACCCCTCTTTGTTGTTCTAAATCACATTAATAATAATTACATGTTCTTTTTAAGCAAAAGTGGACAAGCCTCCATATATATATTTATATTATAAAACTGATTCAAAGACTCTTTCGGGAAAGAATTAGGAAGAAAACCCGAAATCCTCATCATATACAAGTGGAATTTTGGTAATTTTGGTAATTACATAAGATTTACATGAAGATTACAATGCACTCCTTGAGTGAGTGTAATTCAGAAAATACTAAAACATGAAATATACAACATTATCACCAAAAAACCATACTGCAAAACATCATACATCAAAGGCAAAAACTATGCCAAACTATCAAAAAGATCTAAATCAAGGAATAGACTATCACTCCTCCATGGCCACAGGCTCAGAAGCATGTTGCACAAGGTCCCATGTCACATCCCTACATCCAACAGGAGGAGCCAAGGAGATCTCCTTCACCCAGCCATCCAACTCCTCAGAAGACTGAACTAGTGGCACACCAAATGGGAACTCGGAAGGAAGAGGAACCAGAGAAAGTGGAAAATTGAGATCAGGTACCAAAATGGAGGTGACACCAGGAAAAAGTAGTTGAGATGATGAATTAGGCATACCCAGAAGATCCAACATTGCATTGGCATAACACCTGATCTTGTCGACTAGTTCCTTGCCCAAGATTGAGCCCACCACTTGCAAATTAATTGAGATAATTCTAAAACTCTACCACTCCATAGCCCATTTGAAGCTATCATAAGCCATCATGTGTTCATGACTGGTCAATAGCACATGATGAGAAAATAAGCCACCCACCAAAGCTTTGCCTGACCAAAGATCATATTTTTGGAGGACTAACATGAGTATGCTATCCGAGATAAATTTTGGTTGGACAACTTTGTTTGCAATAATGGTCAATAATTCTACAAATTGAAGTAAGCCCATCAAATTGGTCAAGAAGATAGACACCAGTTGCAAAGGGAATAAAACTAGTTTAGTTCTTGGCGAGAGCACATGCTCACCTATAATCCTTCAAATTTTCCTGCATAATGACATAGAATGACATGCAAAGACAAGATCAAACTCTGGGCCATCAATTCACACAGGAAGAGGATGCTCTGTATCTGATGGAGGGAGAAAGACCCTATAATTATGAGGCAACAACTCATCATGGAGAAGTCCACAAGACACACACCTCGGAAGCTCCATATTCAAACACCACACTGAAACAAATGTATAGAGGGAGTTCCTTAAATCCAAGCTAGTGAAAGAAGAAATTATGTCATGGTACTGTAGAGGATTGTTAAAATTTACATTATAAATTATAGAAATGAATGAGCCCCAAACACGCAACATTTCACAAAGTTAGATTAAAACTCAAGCCTTCAGATAGTAAATATGAAATGAGAGTGGGTACTATGCACATCATGTGGCAAGTTGATAAAATTTTGTATGTGGGAAGGCACGTGAAACCTAAGTGCAAATACTGGAAAGATATTGATTGAATTCCAAAGTAGTTAGCTTTGTACATTTCACAGAGGAATTCGTGTAAAGTACCCAAACCTGAAGATAGGAGGGAAATATTGCCATGATTATATCAGCTAAGAGGAGGGCGTCACTGACATGATTGTATTTACCATCATCAAAAAATTTCCCAAAGTATGAACTAAGCTGAAGAACTCATAGTAAAATAATAATTAAATGTTAAATTATAAATCTAGAAATATCAAATCTCTAGAAATAATAATAAAAATATTAAAAAGGATCATTAAATAATATTCTGTCATATTCAAATTTGAAAATAAATCAAATCAGTCATTTAATGACTAAATATTTTAAAATTTTAATAAAAATATATAAAAGAATCTTTGAAATTCTTTAGACAAAATATAATATTATTTTAAAATTGACTTTCAAAAAGTGTCAGAGTAAAGTCAACTGTCATTAATTACTAATAAGAGTAATTAAAATAAGATAACCCAAAATTAAATAATATACCATAATTAAAATTTCAAAAATAAAAATTGGCTCCCAAGGCCAACCCTAACCCTAATTTTGAAATTAGGGTTGGGCCCCAAAATAAAACTTGGCCAAAACCCTAATTTCTCCATTTGTTATTTTCAGGTTTGGCCTTGGACAAAGGATGAAAGAAAAAGATATGAAGGTATACACACAAGTATACAAGTGTGTATATATACACATATATACTTGTGTATATATGCCAAAAAATCTAACTATAGAGGAAATAATCAGATTTCTACAAGAGCTTCTACAAGGCTTCTACAAAATCCAAACCAACAAGGCATTGCAAAAGTCTCAATTATGCAAATATGCAACAAGGTAAAATTATAGAGGTTTTGATTTAAATCCCAAGTTAAATTTATACTATAGTTTGTTTTATTCAAATCTCTGATTTAGACTCTTTATTAGACACATAGATATTTACTGTTCTAAATTAGTCATCTCCCTTTTTGTACTATTATAATTACTATATATTATTGTGGATTCTCAAATATTTAATATAGTTTAAAAAAATCTATTCTCTTCAATTTTCATGTTTTTAATTTATACGAATTTCGTTTGGCACTTTTTCTTATTTTTAATAAAACAAAATTTAAATGGGTTAAAGAGGGGGCCATCAGTTGTCGTACATAGACTGGCCACCTCCAAAACCCTATGGCAGTAGGTTGAGCCATCACTCCCCAAATGGGGTTGTGAAGGCCTTGAGCTCACCTGCACCCCCACTTCGGGTGGGGGAGGGCTCTCTACTCAACACCCCAAAGAGACAGTGGCAGGCTATGTCACTGCTCCCTTTGAAGGAAGCGGTGGGCACAGTTCCCCCCACAGGACGAGTGACGAGGGAAAAGTTAAAAGAATTTTTTGAAAAAATCACTTCCATTTTTATAAATTTTTATTATATTTTATTTTTTATTATATAGCTTTAGTTTATAATATATGTTATGTATAATATAATATATATTATATATTAATATATATATATATATATATATATATATATTCTCATAGATATATACATGTGTGTGTATATATATATTAGGATGTATATACCTCCTTGAGGTGAAAAAGAAATAGAATGCACATGATAAACTATTTTACTCAATCATTAATATAGAGCATTTTCCAAGTTTATATGCAACTATGTATATACCCAAGTGTGTGTGTGTATATATATATATATATATATATATATATATATATATATATATATATATATATATATATATATATATATATATATATATATATATATATATATATATATATATATATATATATATATATAGATAGGTGTATATGTACATACTTTTTTTTGAACTAACATATCATGGAAAAGAAAACATTTCTACTAAAGTTGTAACAAGTAAAAGCTATATTTTCCTTTCTCTTTCAAACATGCTAGAAAATAAACTAGAGTACATAGGAGAAGGATTTGCATACATAGGAAAAATGCAACTTTTTCATACATGAAGGAAAAAAAACCCGCAACTAACTCATTTCTTTTCAAGCTTAAGGAATGCATTCTTTTTACATTTTCTTACCATAAAAATACATAGAAATAGTAGGAGATACAATATGTATTTAAGTACAAGATATTTACAAGCATAGCACATGCTAATTGGCATTTACATGGCCTTTTGTACAACTTTCAACACAAGGCATTCTAGCCCATTTTCATCACAAAACTACAAATAGGAAAATGTCAAAACCTTCATTTTCTCCATTAAAACCAGTGAGCTTATTCCTTTGAAAATCTGCAAAAAGAAACCACAAGACCATGGAGGCTCACCTCCCAACCTAGGCCATTACATGGCTGCCCCCGAGCTTGGGGAAACAAAGATGGATGAGGGTTACATACAAGCTTCAACATGCAAACACCATAAAAACTAGTAAGTACATGCAAACATAAAATTCTCATCCCAAGGATATTTACACAATGGGTCACCTTGGACCCATAAGGGGGGTGAAGGTGGAAAGTACCCAAGTATGAGAAGCCATTCAAAAGTGAAACCATGCCTTCAAAAAGGCCCAAAACCATAACCAATTCCTTCACAAGGCCACAACCCAAAGTACCATTCCTTTATTTTCCATTTACAAATAACAACCCTTATGACCCCCAAATAAGAATACAACAAAAATGGCAACATGGATCCCATATAGCCATGCCCAATCCCCTTCCTCCTTGAGGAAGGACTCTAAAATAAATGGAAATTCCCAACTAAATCCCTTCACCCATCAAGTCTCTCTTCCCTCCCAAGGGTTTGTTTGGCCTTGCACACCCCAATAAAACAAAGACACTTTAAAACAAAATCATAAAATAGACATAAACAAGAAGCCATGAAAGCAAGCATAAAGCTTCACAAAACCATTACAATAACACACCAAAGAAATATGCATTTTTCTAACAAGTAAAAGAAATATTCTTCCATGAAAAGGATACCAACCTTACTCCAAGCTATGGAAATGAGTGTTTGAAAAGAGTTCCCTTTCCTACAATACTTCCTTACTAAATCCACCAAAACCAGCTAAGTCTACTAGAAGTCTCCAAAATTGGAGAGTGGGAAATCAACCTACCAAATTCCTCTCCATTCAACTTAAAATGAAAACCCTACCTAACCTCAAAGATGATTGGGAACACTATCCAAAGGCTCTCTCTCCAACAAGAGTGAAATTTAAAATTACAAAGAGAGGAAGACATGACACACTTCCCAAATTCATCATCTTCCAAAAAGGCATTTTTAGAAGAGGCAAAAATAGTCTAAAAACATCCTATTGGTCAAAATTTTACCCCCAACCCAAAGTACACCTATGGATTTATCTCATTTTACCCCTAAGTAACCCCTAGGGTTACTTTTATCCCTTCAAAAGTCCACTAAGAGTTGACTCACAAAAATTTGAAATAAGATTCCCTCCCAAGGCTCAACAACCAAGATACCTAACCTTGGGATTCTACAAGGTGACTCAAAGGTGGAAGACAACTAATAAACAATGCACTTGGCCATGCCAACTCACAACACATGTGTCAATTGACACCACTTAAAGTTACAACACATCACTACACACATAGCATTCCAAGTAGACATTAATTTAAAATAAAAATAAACACAATTAAATTTAATACAATCAAACATTACTTTACAACATTATACATAACAATGAGTTTATTTCTCCCTTTGGAGATAACCTTGGCTTTACAAGATTTCCACATGTATCCATCTTTAATTTTCCCTTATTTAATCCATGGTCATTTCCTGCACACTAGATAAACTATTAGTAGCTCATGAAAGATCAAATGACATATACATATAAAATACATCATAAATAATCCCACTCAAATAAATCATATAATCTAAATGCATCCATACAAAATCACAAGATAATCACATAATTTCCAATAATACATTTTCTAAATTCAAAGTAAGTTAATCCAGGAACACAATGTTATATCAATTAACCTAACTCATTAACCATGATCATCTCACATAGACTTTTCTTGCATAAACATAAATTAAAGAATAATATTCTAAATTAAATGATTCATCAAATACCATAAATAAATTCCTAATAATCATAGATTGGGAATAAGTCCTAAATCATCATCCACATAAGCATATATCATCACATAGTATCAAAAATATAAATTCCCCATCCAAATAGTCCAACATGACAAAATAATGTATCATCTAGATAGTCATAAGGTGTAAATAGACTACTATGAAATGATGGTATGGAGTGAGGCCTCATAGAAAGGTTATATTGTTACAAGTAGTGGTTGTCATTGCACCAAAAGATTGACCTATTAATGCTTGATACAACCACTAGACTTATAGAAGACACAAGAGGCTGTCAAACCATGTCATGAATCCCGAGGGGAGTGCTAAACATTTTTCCAACAATATCCCCCTCAGTGTTACTTGAGGGGATTCAAACCTGTGACCAAGCTCTGATACCACTTGTTACAAGTAGTGGTTGTCTTTGCACCAAAAGATCAACCTGTTAATGCCTGATACAACCACTAGACTTATAGAAGACACATGAGGTTGTTAAACCATGTCATGAATCCCAAGGGGAGTGCTAAACATTTTTCCAACATATATTCCAATGGGAGAGGGGACATTTAATGATGTTATGTGTGTACCATCCTTGACCACTAATCTCCTTTCTATTTACTAAATTACTCATGGAGCACAAGGTAAAATTGTTGAGTTTACTCCTGATTATGTCTACATTAAGGACACAGAGACTAGAGATGTCATAGCTATGAGATTTGTTGATCATACATCATGCTTGTATCTTTTTCATATTTTTTTGATGATGATGATGATATTCATGATGTACACATCCCTTTTCCAATGGATACTTATGTATATGAGGAGAAATTTGGACACTTGAATCATTTTTTTGTTGAGACAAGTGTTGAGCTTCCTACTCCTCCACCTCTTGCTTCTTTAGACATGGGCTCCACTATTCAGCAGGATGATCATAATGCTTCAGATCTTGCAGAATGTGATGACTACTTGCATGCATTTTTTAGCATTTTTTGATTATCATTATGCAGATTTGGAAGACATACCTGGGGGGGTTTCTCTTCTCTCTTATGATAGCATCATAGTTGGAGATACTTCTTCACCTTCTTTGGAGATTGGTGTTCATGATTCTTCTTCTTCACTTGATTTTTCACATGTTGTGATAGATTCTTTGAGCTTGGAGAGACTTATTTAATCTTCATAGATTCATACATGGAGACCTTCATCTCCTTCCTCCTTCGATTTGCACATGGATTGGCTTCTTTGTCATTTGATGTATCTATTTCTTCCTAAGGGGAGACATGTTTCTTATAGGCATTGTTTAATCTTTTGTTTGAAGGTACTCTTCATCAACATGGGAGCTTCTTCATTATGGGGGGGATATCATGTCTCCAATTATCCTTCTTATGGGGGGATATTTCTTTGTATATACATGATGTATGTAATTATTGGGGGATCTTTAGTACTCCTTCCATCCATGCATCTTGTTTTTTATTCTCTCTTTTTGGGGGAGGTTTTTTCCCATGAGGTTTTCCCTCTTTCTCCACTTTATGAGATTTTTTCATTTCATGTATTGCATTTCATATTTTTCATGGGTACCTAACATGGCCTAGTAGCTGGGACCCATCTTGCATTGTGAGTTTAAGTACATTCCCCTAAGTTTCACTTAAGGGGGGGTGTTGGTGTAATTAAATATTCCTAAAATAACTTTACTTAATATTTCTTAGGATAATGCATTGCATAATAGTTTTTCATTGACACCTAGGATTTTGCACCTCAATTAAGCACATGGTATAGGAGAAATTTCACTTTAGGTGTGAGATCCACCTTTAGTGCACATATCACATTATCATCCTCATCCTATTGCACATACTTTATTTAATAATGGAGGATGATCCACATTTGGTGGACATGTGATTACACCTTTCATAGCTGATAGCTTATCAACTCCTTATCATTCTCTCTTATTGACTTTCCTATATAAGGATGCCTATTACATGTACCCTTTATATCAATTCAATCATTAATCATTGCATCATTAATATAATTATATTCTTGTTCATATCATCTCTCTTGCATTTGTGTTATTCTTTAACCTCTAGATCCTTGGTTCAATCTTTTCTATTTTCATTTACTCTTACAATTAGCTTCAATGGTCTTAATTTTAGAGCACACTTCAGATTTATAGTTTGTGTGTATAGTCTGATCCAATTTCTTTATAACATCATTCTATTGCAGCATCCTAGGAAAAAATATCTAAGTCTTCTAATCCCATGCATCTCCCAAAAGATGTTAAATCCATTTACTAAAAAAAATTCCTCCTCTATCAGATCTTAAGTATTTGATTTTTCTATTAGCTTCATTTTCAATTCCAACTTTGAATAACTTGAATATAGCCCAATTCATTCTAGAATGATTGTCAATTGAGAGAATACAATACCTTTCATCCTTTAGAATCCTTATCTTGGTTGGACCACATAAGTTTATTTAAATCATCTCCAATGGTCTAGTAGTTGGTAGTTATTTTACTTTGAGAGTTCCTTTTATCTGTTCTCCATCTTTATATTCTCCACAACCACTATTATCTAGTTCAGTTAATTTTTGTAGATCTCTAACTTCCCTTTCCAAACAAAGCTTTATCAAATCATCACAATAGGTGTGACACACCCTTTGATACCACAACTTGTAAGGCTCACATTTCCATATGATTTTTCTTGATAAATTAGTTGTGCATAATTAAACATTTTTAAATGGATAGAATTTTCACATTTTATTAGAATAACAACTTACTCATTTCCATGTAATCATACAAAATACAAGTAGTAGAACCTTCACATAAGGGAGTGTAATTATCCATTTACATACTTAAAATGAAATCAATCTTTATATTTCCAAGTACAAGTATAGTAAGAAAAGTTAATAAATATTACATATCAAGGATACATCTTGGATCTCATGCCATGAAATCATTCTCAATAACTAATATGAGTTATTAAAAATATTTGTCTATGATACATATAAAATAAGATACATATAATAAATTTTTTGATCACCATTAACCCTCAAGGGTCTTTTTGCAAATTGAGGGATGAGAACATGGTTGAGGCACTTTTTCCACCCAACCACAAAGCCTTACACTTCCCTAGAGTTCATCTTGACACAAAGAACACCTAGCCCTTTTTGAAGTGCCTAACAACCTGCAGATAAGTAGCGGGGCGTAATCTCAATGTAAGCCATGATCTACATGAAATTCCTACTCCAATGTGGTATGTGAACAATTAGGATGTGGAAAAGGATATTATTGATTAAGTTTTTCTATTCTATTTCATTCTTCCCAATGAACCCTTTATCTTTGGCCAAAGTATTTCTAAATAAATGTGAACCCAGAAAAGAGGTTCACATCCTCTGTAAATCCACATTTGGCACCCTATCCTAGAAGGTAAGATTTTCCAAACATAGACATGCATAGTAAATTAAATACACAGCATGTAGTACTATTCTTATTTTCATGCATTAATTGTTTAAGTACATTCATTTCTAACCATGCATAAATTCATGCAATTTCAAATTCCTTCATGTAATTCAATAAATTTTAATACTACATAAAAAAAATTACATAGATATCAACTCATTTTCATTCAATTTAAGATCAATGCATAGTATTTTCTAAACATGATTCTCTATGCACTTTGCATTCTCACCATTTTCATTTATGCTTTATAATAGTAAAAACCAAGAAATTTTGGTCATAGAAGGTTTGGTTTACAATAATTTGAACATATAAAAGATATTCCATATAAAATACATCTATATTCTCATAAAATACATTTATTTATTCATATATAGATAAATGTTAGTCTCTTGGAACACAACAAAATAACTAGGCTACAATGCTCTCATAAAATGGGGTTTTCTTCTAGGGAAACAATGTACATGACATATCCACCATTAGATCTATGATCTAAAGATAAATAACCCCCTTAGAATGCCTCATGCTCACATGTGAAGAGTAACCATTTTATTAGTTGCACATTTATATTATTTCAAGGTTGAGGCATTGCTTTCCTAATCGTTAGCATGAAGTACATTGGTATAAGGCCTATACAACTACCATGAAGCTCTCCGTGGGAATTAATGCACCTCCTTTTAAATTTTCACATTCAAATAAAATAAATTTTCCAAATATTTATTTAATTTTTTTGAAATTTGACATGCTTGCTTAATTTTTTTACACCAATTCGAAAATGTGACCATACAATGTCTATATGGGCTATACCTAATACTCTTCAAAATTTTGAACCTATATTTTATTGCCACAAATTTTAATGTACGGATAGGAAATTTTAGGGTTTATATCTTCTCTAAGAATAATGGTACTTAGTTTTCTTGTAGACCCCCAAATTTTTCCACAATTTGCATGCCCTCAACCAAATGGCCCAAAAACTTTAATTGTTTAAATTTTAAGGAAAAAATAGTCAATATGTAGGTTATGCAATACTAGGAATAGGATGGAAACCTACATTTGAACCCATTGTGCATATAAAAAAATTCCAAATTTAGATCTCTCAAGAATATTGACAAAATATTATCATTTAAAACTCTAATACCATGTAGAAGTTGATTGTTGCATTAATTATGGAAAGATAAGTATTGAGAGGGGAGGGGTGAATCGAAACTCCAAAAAATTTTAATGAATTTTCTAACCATTCACTACATTATAAACTTTGGATACATCATTGTAAATCATATAAATCAAAACATAATTCACAACTCATAACATCATGATTTTTGGCCACGCAGAAATCCTTGGTCAGAGGAAAAAACTACGGTGGGGATGGTACCCATAATACTTCACTACTGCAGTAAAAAGTTTGCTCAGTTAGAGCTACAAAAATTAGCTATTTCTTATAGCCTACCTTGTTAAGAGTATTTACCATCTGAAAAGTATAAAGACTTATTCAATATATCTTGCTAAAGGATTTTACAAATCTAATCTAAGAGATTTACCCTATTAAAGGATTTAAAAATTAATACCTATTAGGGCCTACTCGATTAAGAGATTTTACAACTCTGATTACATGTATAGTAACAAATAGAAAAATATATGTAATGATACATCAACATTTGCTTTTCAAACTCAATATGATCAATATCATTTAGCTCATTTTGTATTTCACTCACAATTCAACTTTTGAGCTCAGTAGCTTTAACTCTGATTCACATTCACAATTCTATTTTTACTACTCAGTTACTTGGTAGCTTATTTCTTCTTCATTACCTATTCACTATAATTACTCTTCTCTACTCTTTCTCTCTAACTCTGGCTCTTTCTATGATCTTCATACTCTGATCCTTTTATACTCGATCTAAAATGGTAGAAAAGTTCTAGATTCTTCTCCTTAAATGGTGCTAGCATTGGTTACATCTCCAATGCATATATTTCACTTAATTTTCATTGGCAGATATTACCATGTAATCATGTGCAATCATCTCTCTTAAATCTCCAATGCATTACCAAACAATCTCCTCAAGATCTGTTAAAAAAAATAATTATGCTTAGTGTCCAAATTCAATGTATTTTTTATGTCAGCTTATGTTACTTAGTAACACATTTTTCTCTTACTTGATAACATGTATACTCTCATCTCGATAACTATTTTTCACTACTGGGTGTTTTTCGCTTATTTCCTTTTACAGAAATTATCTCTTCCTTTACCAACTAACTTATTTACTTTATTGAATGACTTTGATAATCAATATGACTTTAACACAACTAATGACAACAAAATAAATTTTTAGGAGTATCAATCTCCCCCTTTGGCATTAGTATGGCATCTTTGTTAAAAACTTCAAATTCATCAAAAAAATTTCTCCTTAATCAAAATTTGACCATGTATGTACTTCTTACACTTCTTGGTATAACACATAACTCCTTAGCTTCATAACTCTCCATGACTCCACTTGTGGAAATACTGTTAATATGATTTAGAACAATAGAGAGGGGGGGTGAATCAGTTGTTCTCAGGTCCTGATGTATAATATAACTTTTCTTTAAATTAGATCAAGCAACCAAAACAAACTTGGTCATCACTGATTCAATAATAGAAACATATAACTCAGCACTCCACTACCCAGCTGTATCTAACTTGTAAAACACAGAAATGTTCAAACCCAAAATATTCACACATGTATTGACACCAGGATTTATAATGGAAACCCAATATGGGAAAACCCACTTTGTAACATGCTACTATTATTTTCACTCTTCTAAAGTGAGCTTGGTTAAAAGCCAACCCTATCAAAGGTTACAATACACACTATCAAGTGTGACCCAGTTAAAGGATTTCAATCACCTTGTTAAAAGTGAGTCTGGTCAAAGGACTTACATACACTCCATTAAAATGCAACCTTGTTCAAAGGATTTAACATATGACTGTTAGGTCAACCTTTGTTAAAAGGATTTTGATTGTTACAATGGTTAGAAAGTAGTAGTAGTATTGATCTGAAAACATACAACTCACTTTGCAAATATCAGATCCAATTTCGCACACAAATGTTGGTTTACTGACTTTGAAACTTTGCCATCTCCACTTTTGATCTTCTTGAAACTTTCCTTCAAGCAATCACCACACTTTTCCTTCAGCCTTTTCACTTATACAATCAATAAAACTTTACGGTTCTTCTAGCATCTACTTCACCCATGCATACACATACCTAATGCTTCGGTTCCCTTAATACTTTCCTTTGTTAGGTTAACTTATCTTTTTCTGCTTAATCTCCTTCGTAGATCTTAGGGTTAGGTCAAATTCATTGAATCTACCCACTTCATGTTCTTCATCTCCTCTTCTAGAATCATATCAAATCTCATAAAGATTTACAATAAAACATTTTACAAAGCATTAAATGCTTCCATACAATCAATAAATAAAGTCAACACATTTTACATAATCCAAGAATTCAATAATGTCAGCTCCAAATCTGAATTCTCTTCAAATATAAAATTGTTGATGCTCGGTCAATAATGTGATCATCCACTCGGTCTCCATGTAAAATGCTTGGTCACTGCTAAAACTATTTCCTCATCAAATACTGTCTTCCTCGGCAATTTACTGATACTCGGTCGACACTAGATTTTTTCTTGGCATCCACTAACTCGGTCGATTCTATCATAACTCAGCTTAAACATGATTTCTTCATTTTTCCTCGGTCAAGCCTACTAGTTTAGTCTTCAATATTACTAAGATAAATAACACATTGTCTCATCATTGTGCAACATAGTCAAGTACACTTTGTAGTATCAAGATAACTCAACCTTTCCTTAGGTGCTATTGTTACCAACCTTTCTTTCCCTTCTCACAATAGATATAGTACTTTCCTAAGTAGCAAGAGTCTTACCAGTTAAGGTTTGACATCAATGACAATACAACAATTGTTTAAATTGCAGTTTCCAACAATCTCCCTCTTTGGCATTGATGGAAACACCATATGATATCACCTGAATAACACATGGATTACCAACCAATCCAAAAATGTATCTGTCCATCAAAGAAAATTTATAATATCCTTAGCTTCATTCTAATTCAAAATTAGTAAATCTCACTTTTGTGACCATCAGAAGTATCTAGATCTCCCTCTATCCTGATCTTTCATTTTAGTTCAATCTCCCTTACTTTCAGTGTCATGTGTTATAGTATCATTTCAGTTCAGTCTCCCTCTTTAAGAAAAATGCCAAAGCAACAACTAAAACTTACATTCAACAGATGTAGATATATCTGTGTAGCTCAATGTTTCTCCCTCTGTCATCTTGCTTATGACTAATTTGCTATCTTCGTTTCTTCTTCACAGCTCTAGGACAGTCCTAAAGTGTGACAATCTTCTGCATCAATGTGTCAAATGTTCTTTTGTAGCATATTTGATGCAGTGCTCCTAGCTTGACTAGGCAGCCTCAGTTAGGGGAAGGACCCCTAATTGACTTCTCAAGTACTCATGAGCTTCTTTAGGTAAAGCTTTAGTGAATATGTCTTCCAATTGTTCTTTCAATATGTAACACTTTCTTCCAAAGATTCTAAAGTATTTAACACTCGGTGCATGCCCATACCATAATTCATAGGGTGTCAGATTTGTACCTTTCTTGATCTGTACCTGGTTAAGATTGTAAATAGCTGTACTTATAGCTTCTTTCCAATATTTTTGTGCCACATTCTTTTCAATCAATAGTGTCCCAGCATAGTCCAAAATAGATCTATTTCTTCTTTTTGTTATGCCATTCTATGGAGGTGTCCTAGGTGCAGACATCTATCTTTTGATTCCTCTATCATTGCAAAATAGATTAAATTCATTTGATGTAAATTCTCCACCATGGTCAGATCTAAGACATTTCAGGTTCCTACCTATCTCCTTCTCAACCTTAGCCAAATACCACTTAAAAAATTGAAAAGCATCATATTTTTCTTTTAGAAACATTACATGCATCATCCTAGTATGATCATCAACAAACAAGATAAAGTATCTAGCACCATAGTAACTTTGTACACCCATAGGTCCACAAAGGTCAGTATGAACCAAATCTAAAATGTGTTCAGAAGTAAAGGATTTTCTCTTGAAACTTGACTTAGTCATTTTTCCTAACTGACATTCTTTGCACATCACATTCTCAAGTTTCTTCAATCTAGGTAGGCCTCTTACTTTATTCTTATTACTTATCTCTACCAGATTGTCAAAGTTAACATGACATAGCCTCTTATGCCATAACCAAATGTCATCAAGTTGTGCAAACATACATATTTCTTCAAATAGGTCAAGATAGAACAAATTGCCTCTAGTCTACTCACCACTTCCAATCAGTTCACTAGTAGCATCAAATATCTTAGCTTTCTTGTGATGAAATTCCACTTGGTAACCAGTTCTATTGAGCTGAGTAGTACTTAACAAATTATAATTCAATCCTTCAACCCAATAAGCATTTTCACAAAAGATCTTATCAGTCAGTTTAATCAATCCTTTTCCTCTAACAGGACATGGTGCATCATTACCAAATGTTACACTTTTACCTTTATAATGATGTAGGGTCTCAAACTTACTTTTTTCACCAGTCATGTGATGTGAACAACCACTATCAATAATCCATTTATCATTCTTGTTCACATAGGAAATTAATGCAATTTTCTCATCCTCATCAGATTCATCTTTCATTGCAACATAGACTACCTCAATTTCAAAATCATCACTATTAATGTCAGTCTCTTCTTCAGCAATGTAACAGGATTTCTTACCTTTTCCTTTGTAGTCTTTGTACCTTCGGTCACCTTTTTCATCGCTTCTATCTTTGTGTTTGTTGTTTCTTTCTTCATCTTTATCCTTCCTATCAGGACATCTAGCAGCTATATGACTGACCTTGTTACACACAAAACATATAATAGGGAGTTTACCTTTGTATTTTCCTTTTCCTCTTCTCAGTCTTCTAGCCATAAGAGCTTCTAGATCTTCAAGATCTTCATCAGAAGTGTGACTGTCATCTTCACTTTCACTTTTGTTTTCACTGATGCATCTTTCTTTTTCTTTCTTCTGCTTATTCAGAACTAACTGTGACTTAAAAGAAGATTCAACATTTCCAATACTACCAATAGTGAAATTATCATAATTAGACAATTCAAAACTAGTTAGCTTGCCAATCAAGCCTTCCAAAGTAAGCACATTTGCAGAGTTACATCTAGATTCCTGAATAGCTGAGATCTTAATAGCATACATAGGATGCAGAGTTCTTAACACTTTTCCAATTATGGTCTCATCATCAATAGTTCCATTTTCTCCTCTAATAGCATTCACAACTTCTTTTATTCGACCATAATATTGTGCAATGTTTTCATCTTCATTCATTCTCATTTCATCAAACTTACCTCTGAGACTCTCAACTTTAGCTTTCAATACATATAGATCACCACCATAGATATTTGCAAGAGTGTCCCACATAGCTTTAGTAGCTGTGCAGTCCTTAATGTCCTCAAATTTTGGATAGCTTAGGGCAGATGAAATTTCTAGCATTATCTGGTTGTGTTCTTGCTTGGCTCTCATTTCCTCGGTAGTCAAAGGTGCAACAGGTGTGACATAGTCATGCTCAATGTAGTACTTTGTAGAATCACCAATATCGGCCAGATGTAGCTTCATCAAGCTTTTCCATGCAGGGAAGTTTTCCTTATTCAACTTCGGTACCTCCTTCTTATACATCTTGATCATTTGCTTCAAGTCCCTTTAAACATGCTTTCTATAAACACCAATAAGAAACATAGGTCTGATACCAATTGTTAATATGATTTAGAACAACAAAGAGGGGAGCTGAATCAATTGTTCTTAGGTCTTGATGTATAATATAACTTTTCTTTAAATCAAATCAAGCAACCAAAACAAACTCGGTCATCACTGATTCAATAATAGAAACATATAACTCAGCAGTCCACTACCCAACTCTATCTAACTTGTAAAACATAGAAATGTTCAAACCCAAAACATTCATACAAGTATTGACACCAGGATTTATAGTGGAAACCCAATATGGGAAAAACCACTTTGTAACATGCTACTATTATTTTCACTCTTCTGAAGTGAGCTCGGTTAAAAGCCAACCCTGTCAAAGGTTACAATACACATTAGCAAGTGTGACCCAGTTAAAGGATTTCAATCACCCTGTTAAAAGTGAGCCTGGTCAAAGGACTTACATACACTCCATTAGAATGTAACCTTGTTCAAAGGATTTAACATATGACTGTTAGGTCAACCTTTGTTAAAAGGATTTTGATTGTTACAATGGTTAGAAAGTAGCATTAGTATTGATCTAAAAACATACAACTCACTTTGAAAATATCAGATCCAATTCCATACACAAATGTTGGTTTACTAACTTTGAAACTTTCCCATCTCCACTTCTGATCTGCTCGAAACTTTCCTTCAAGCAATCACCACACTTTTCCTTCAGCTTTTTCACTTATACAGTCAATAAAACTTTACTATTCTTCCAGCATCTACTTCACCCATGCATACACATACCTAATGCTTCAGTTCCCTTAATACTTTCCTCTGTTAGGTTAACTTATCTTTTTCCGCTTAATCTCCTTTGTAGATCTTAGGGTTAGGTCAAATTCATTGAATCTACCCACTTCATGTTCTTCATCTCCTCTTCTAGAATCATCTCAAATCTCATAAAGATTTACAATAAAACATTTTACAAAGCATTAAATGCTTCCATACAATCAATAAATAAAGTCAACACATTTTACATAATCGAAGAATTCAACAATGTCGGCTCCAAATCTGAATTCTCTTCAAATGTAAAATTGCTGATGCTCAGTCAATACTGTGATCATCCACTCGATCTCCATGTAAAACACTCGGTCACTGCTAAAACTATTTCCTCGGCAAATACTATCTTCCTCGGCAATTTACTAATACTCGGTCAACACTAGATTTTTGCTGAGCATCCACTAACTCGATCGACTCTGTCATCACTTGGCTTAAACATAATTTCTTCATTTTTGCTTGGTCAAGCTTACCAGTTTAGTCTTCAATCTCACTAAGATAAAAAATAAATTGTCTCATCATTGTGGAACATAGTCAAGTACACTTTGTAGTATCAAGATAACTCAACCTTTCCTTAGGTGCTATTGTTACCAACCTTTCTTTCCCTTCTCACAATAGATATAGTACTTTCCTAAGTAGCAACAGTCTTACTAGTTAAGGTTTGACATCAATGACAATACAATAGTTGTTTCAATTGTAGTTTCCAACAAATACTTCCTATATACATATTTGTATCCCCCTTATAACATTATAACATATATATCCCCCTTGTTTCAAAAAAATGCCAAAAATTACTTAATGTGATCCAATGGAGGAATCTTATCAAAGATGTATTTGTAACTCTTCTTTGCATCATTCAAGGATGTCTCCCATGATTCCTTTAGTGTCTAAAAAACCACAATTTGTTCACCTATGTTAGTTGCAAGAATAATCATGCTATCCATAGCACTAATATTAGGGCTATTCACTAACTCCTTTGCCTTATGAATATGTTTCTGTAGTGATTCAATCTGGGGTATCAAAATTGATTGTAACTCCATGAGTTCCATTCTTATTTTATCCTCTCTTTTTCTTAGCTCTTGTTACACTATCATTAATTGTTTTAGCCTTTGATAGTATACTTGAAATGTTCCAAGCTTGGTTGTGACCTTCCTTACCTACTCGATCAGCTCATTTTCAATAGATTCATCTTTCTCCTTGATATCCTTAGTAAAATGTGAAATTAAACAAATTTTTTGAAATGATAAAATAATATCTTTCAACTCCTTTTCCAATTTTGCACAACCATTTTAGAAAGTGTTACCTTATCCAGTGTCAATGATTGAAGTAACTCTTCAATAATCTTATTTTCCATTTTCTTTTTGTGTACTTGTAGTAAATACTTGGTGGTCTCTATACCAGGTTGATTAATTTTTTTTACCAATTCATCCAATTGGCTAAGTAGAATTCCCTTCTTATTTATATCAACATCAAGGATAATCTCCTGCAGTATCCCCTTAACACTCTCTAGCACATTAGTCTTTTTCTTCTTTGCTAGTAATTTATATTGTGTTGCTTTCATCTTCAATAGATCTCCAAATTATGATAGCTCTTTAGGGCTTAGGGTGGAGATGTCTACCTTAGGAATCGCAATTGGTTGGCTTAAGTAAAAAAAAATTATTTTCTCATGATTCCTCTTCTTTAAATTTTTCTTTTCAATCTGTACACTCTCTCCAGTAGAAAACTTTACATTAGATGTAGTGGTCGTAGTTGTATATTTTGTTATTTCTTCTCTTTCTTCTTCTTGTTTTTCTTCCTTCTTCTATTCCTCGTTATAATTTTCCTTGTCATTTAGCTTCTCCTTCTCTTTTACTTGTGGTTGATGGTGACCTGTAGTCTCAATAGAGATGACTAGATCAATATTCTAATTTATTATGGTTTCGATCTCTTTGGTGTCATCAGTGTCCTTTTTTTTGTCACATTTTCTTGTTCGGTGGACTTCTCTACATCAGTAAGAATCTCTTTAGTAACCTTTGAGATAATTGTCGAGGCTTGAAAATATCACCCTAACTCAGGCATTAGGGTTCATTGATCTTTCATCCTAACAATGGAAACTTTCTCGAGCTATAGGTGGACTCTAACTGAGAAGGAATCTCTAGATTCTAGGCCAGTTCCTATTGGGTTTAGAAATATCACCTCCTAACTAAAACTTGAATGGGGAAAGGGAAAAAGATAACTTAAAAACTAAATTTAAAAGGGGGTGATACACCAAAACTTGCTTTAGGCTTATCAAGAAAACTTCAACTAGCATCCACAATACATAAATTACCAAGTTTTGTATTAACATTCACTATTCAACATATAGGCTAACTAAAAAATCATTACTAGGGTAAACACCACGAACAATGAAATCTACCAACAGACATAAAGATTCTGCAAAAGGCTTGAATTTTTATAACCTAGAAAAGGAATAAAAAATAACTCACTTAACTAGATTACACAAAACATACAACACTTAAATGCAGAAGGGAAGAATACAATTAGTGAAAACTTAGAAAATTGATGCAATAGAGAAACCTGCTTTATCTTCCTTCCAAGCTGAAAATGGTTACAAAAACATGTCAAAAAGGACAAAGGAACCCAATTTCTCACTAAGCCCTCCTTCTCCACAATTTTGAACCCTTAAGACTGAATTTGAAATTCAATTAAGTACCCTCCTAAGGCTGAATTCAAAAATCTAGGTCCCCCAAATCAGCTGTAAAATCACTCTAAAATTTTAGCCCCAAATTACATGCACAAAATGTGCCTTGTATCATGCCCCCTAAAATTTTGCCAAAATTAGCTCCTAAATTGGCTAAGAAAGCCCTAAGACAAAGCATAAACAATGCCTTAGTATTAGCCCTAATGCTGGTAATTTAAAATAAATATCTTTTAGAAATCATTACCAACATATATTATAAGCCCAAAAAATAAGCCCTAACTGAATGCATATAGACCCCGCCTATTATCCTATGGTCAACATGACGCAAAACTAGCAATCTAACAACTCTTCAAAAAAAAACATAACATATCAAATGTGAAGTGGCACTTGTAATTTTGTGGCCTGGCTCCCATGATCTGTAGTCATTTAATGACATTAACTGAACCTGCCATCAAACTTCACATCTTATCAAAACTTAGGCATTCTTGGTCTTCAAGTTGTTAGTTGGATTAGGGGAAAACTAGAGTTTAAACCCTAGATCATGGCATCAAGAACTTCAACTGGACTCATCTCTCTATGTGTCTTTTATTTTGATCTATATTGGTATTAAAATAGAGAAATTGGCTTTTATTTGTTAGATCTTAGATTTTCTAGAACATGGGCTTTGTTTACTGGTTGGAACATGGCCTTTCCTCTTTGTATATGAGCTCAAGATTTATGTAAGAACTTGGCCTGTAATTGGATGACTTCAAAGCTAGAAACTTACGGGCTATGAATGGAACTCATGAGCTTTAGACTGATATTTGAGCCTTGAAATCTGGAACTTAGCTTTCTTGTTTATTTGAAGCATGACTTGATTTGTTGAAGTTAGGCCTTGCTTTCTAGAAATCAAGTTTGATTGGGCATGAAGCATGACAGTGAACTCTTGAAGCTCGGTCTTTGTGACTATTGAACTTGAGCTTGACTAGAAGCTCACGGGCTAGGAATGGAAGATCTCGAGCCTTGAGACTGGAAAAACTTTGGATTATGACTGACACTCGGCCTTTGATCAAGAACTTGGGTTGACTATTACAACTTGGTACTAGTTGCTTTATACTGATACCATTTTCTTAGATTCGACACTATTTAAGCATCATGTTTTTTTATTGGGGTTTGGGCTTTGATTCTTAAACCAACTAGCTGGAACTTGTGCTTTCATTGATAAACTCGATTCTGATCAAGAACTCAAGATTTGACCTGAGATAAGTAACTCATTCACCCTTTTTTTCTTTCCCTGAACATGTACATGTTTATAATGAATCAACGCCACTTTTAATGTCTTTTCTTGCTATCACAAAAAGTTGGAGAAATTTTATGATGTTTCATTGAGTTTTAAGCATTCATCTATAGCGTCTTGTCTTTGATGAATTCAACTGTCAATTTGCTTACTTGTTTACCACTATTTGGTTTGAATGTTGGAGATGTTTGTTATGGTCTTCTTGTTTTTCACCAGTCAATACACCTCTAGCTTGGTATTTTTTGATATTTCCAATTGTACTTTGGGTCTTCTTTTGTATGCTTGTCCATTGTTCACTGTGACAACTCATGTTTGAGCTTTTTTTACTCTATTTTGTCACTGAGAGTAGGTAGCCACTAATGTTGATTTTATTATTTGGGTAATTTTTGATAGGTGGTTAAATCCATAACACCCTTGACTATGTCCTCATGTTGGCACAAGATGGTGTTTAAATCATCATTTCACCTGTATCTATGCATTGATGTTGGGTTGTAACTTAGCAAAGTTTCTTGACTTCAAAATAAGATACTCTTTGTTTCTAAAGACTACCTAGTTTTTACTATATTATAGCATTAAATAGAGATAAGTGCAATAAAATTGGTTCTCTTTCAAATTATGAAATGCAATTAAGTTAAAATGATAGTCTGTGGGGTTCGAGCATGGGCTCGTCACACCCAAAACTACATACTATGAACAATAAGCTCAACTTTAAAATGCATTCTTCTTTTGAGCATTTCAACACTATTAATAAACATGAATCTTTTATATCATAGTCACTTGGTCACCTCCCTGCATCTTGATTATTGGGTCACAACACAGTTGTCCTTCTTTCTTGTACATGCACACACCCTCTATACTGTAAATGAGCATGCAACTTTTATCAAGACTATCATTTGATCTTTGGCTATATTTGACATGAATTCTTTGTTGGAAATTTGGCTGAAGTGAGTAAATAGATGTTGTCATTATGGAAACATATGATCCTCATGAAGATCGCACAAGTCAGAGAGCAAGTATAGCAAAGCGCATCACAAATTTGTCTAAGTGTGAGATATTGTTTTCACAGTGTATCAGGACATAGTTTTTGTTTGCGACATTGACTAGAGTGAGTTCAATGCTTGTGCACTTGAACATAGACTCTATGATGGCTAATGATGACCCATCTCAAAGTGCAAGTTAGTACATCATGTATGGAATTAGTTATGATAGTTTTACCGAAGACAGTGTGAAGTCGACAGGACAGAATATGAAGGCAGAATTGGTAAAGAGTTAAGGGATTATTTTGTTTATCAAAATAATGACTTAACAATATAAAGAGATGACATCCTAGATTTTAAATCTTAGATAATGATATATGGAAGCTGACCATGTAAATTTATTAGCCTTAATAACTTGTATATATATGAATTGTAATTGTAAAGAAAAAATGAAGAAGCGAAGAAAAAGTGATGTGATAAATGTAATTGTGAAGCAAATGTAATAGTGATAATGTGAAGATAAGAGCAGCAAAGGAATATTGATACAAGAAGAAAAAGGTTATGTACCTTGACCTATTTTGTATGCATTGTATATTACTTGTTTGGGCAGTGGGCTCATCTAGTAATCAGATTTTGTATTGACAACTCCTAACAGGGTTGAGGCTTCTAACAAGGCCTATAGTCCCTTAATCAGGACTGATACACTATATGCTTGTAATAGACTCCTAACAAGGTCAATATCCTTAACAAGATATTTTTGATTAGTGAATCTTTGTGGGTACCATCCCCACTGGGGTTTTCCCTTGGCTAGGGTTTCCTCGAGAACAAACAATGTGTTATGAGTTCTTTGATGTTATTGCTATGCATGTTATTTAGTTTCTTATGTTATGCATGTGTGAAGATAATTTGTTATATCCATATTTGGGAAAAAGATAAAGTTTGTAAAATACTGATTCACCCCCCCTCTTAGTATTCCCTATTTCTAACAATTGGTATCAGAGCTTAGTTACTCGGAGAAGAATCATTCAAGGAAAGCCTAGCAGCTTGAGTAAGATCTCTATGGATATGGATCAACTATAGAAGAATCTTGATGAAGCTCTTGAGGAGATTGATATGCTTACTGATGAAAGAAACACTCTGAAAAGGAAATATGATGATGCAAAGAACCTTATTGAGAAATTGAAAAATAAGATAGAAGATCTGAAATTTGAAAAGGAATCCAAAGTTCTTATTGAAGATTGTGATGACAATTTAGAAAAATAAAATGTGATCCTTAAGCATGAACTAAAGATAGCAAAACTGAAACTAAGTTTGAAAGATGGAAATGACAAAAATGAAGCAAATCTAAGATCTGAGAATGAAAGATTGAAGATTGAAAATAAAGAATTAAGATCTAAGCTTGGCAAAGTAACATCTGAATTTGAGAAAGTAAACTTGTAGCATACAGAACTTGAGAAATACAATAAGATTGTGAAAGGTGAATTGACTCAATCCAAACAAAAACTTGAAAGGCTATGTTCAAATAGTGAGAAGATCGATGAACAAGTATCTTATGGAAAACCATCCTATGATAAGACTAGACTTGGATTTAATATATTCAGAACAAATGATGAAAGAAAAGAACCAGATCTGAAAGTATGTAAAAGCATTGATGAAAAGAAGTCAGATGAGATCAACAAATTTGAAGATGCGCCTAAAGAAGAAGAATCACCAAAGCAAGAAGAATCACCCAAAGGTATGCAAAGAGAATTCAAAGGTAGATGTTTTGGTTGTAATACTATTGGTCACATGAAGAGAAATTGCACAGGTAAACAATTTAAACCTCTTAATGGTTATTGTTATCAGTGTCATGGTTTTGGACATAGAGCTATTGAATGTAGAAAATCTGAAGTTATTGAGAATAGTTATCGTAATAGAATGTTTAGGAATACTAACAATGTAGATAAGAGACCTACTGAAGATATGAACAAAAGAAATGGAGTAGTATGTTATAGATGCAACAAGGTTGGACACATTGCTAGAAATTGTAGGTCATAGATCAATCAACAAGGACTAAGATATGGGAACAATGGAATTGTTTGTCAGATATGTAACAAGATTGGACATACAACAAGATTTTGTAGAATGAACAATGGAACTTATCATCCTAACCCTAACCCTAGGAATCATGCAAGAAGAAATGAAAGTATAGGAAACAGTCAGAAAGGTTGTTGTAGTAATGAAGATGAAGTAAATTTTGTTGAAGGCACAGATCAAGGAGACATATTCAAAATTGAAGGTAATCAGAAAGGTGAAGTGTCAAGTGGTAAGAGTAAATCCTTACCTGACCTATCTTTAAGAACTTAAATTATGTAAATTACAGTAGTTTAGGAACTTAGAATTAGTGTAGAAGTAGATTTATGATGTATTAAGTCTTGCACAGTTAATGTAAGGTAGTTTATGATGTACTAATGCTATGGTTAAGAGCGCAAAAGAAAATGTTATGTTTTGCAAGATTGCAAGAAGTTTTAAGTTTTGCAGGTTAATAGAAACAACTTTTTAGAATGAAGCGGCAAAAGAATTGAATGCAATGTCAGATTCAAGTGATAAAAGGTTATGATCAAAATTATTTGTCTATCAAAGTGAATTGAAGTGGTTGAAAGAGAAGAAAGTAGTGATTGGAAGCATTTTGCAGTGATTTGGTGAAAGATTGAAGTGTCGAATCTATAGAAGCCCTAAAATCATGAATTTGAGGTATTTATCATGATAAATCTTTGAATCGGTATAAGAGATTAGAAGAAATCATGGATGTATCCTTAATTCACAATGTCAGAGATAAGAATAGACCTAGATTGAAGAAATAACTAGTAGAACCCTTGGAAGATGATCCTAAGTTAGCACTATCATCCGTACCAGATGGAGTTTTGCATTTGGAAAATGTAAGAAGTTATCTTGGATGTAAGATTGAAACCCTAAGTGACAGTGACTTTACTAGTGAGTATCAGAAGATTTACAATCATGATATGTCTTTGAAGAAAGGATATGAACATTTGAAAGACAATGAGATTGTTAGGTATTCATTGAAATATGAGTTTGACGATGAAGAATGCACTAAGATCATTTTGAGTAGAATTCATAATGGGAAATGTTGGCTAGAGGATAGAGTAATAGACATTACTGCTGATTTGATTCATGATGTAACTGGATTATCTAAATCTGGTGCTATTCCCTTAAATGAGAAGAATATGAGAAAAATAGTTATTGATAACACAAGTTCATCCTATAATGGTAGAGGAATTGTAATCAGTAAAATCAAGCAAGATGATGTAAGATATTTGTGCAAAATCCTAACCACTAAGTTTTGTGCAAATTCTAGAGAAGATGATATGGCAGCTAGTATGGTACATATAGCATATTTGATGTGTGTTGACAAGGTACCAGTAGATATGTGTGAAATCCTTAGAATTCAATTGTTTGAAAACTTGGAGAAGATTAAGAAGACCAAGTATGCACAATTTAGATTTTCTTCTTTGATCACTTATATGTTTTTCCACCTATTAAGAAGATTTCCTTACTTAGTTACAGATGATTGGAATAATGGACAAAACACTATGGAAAGAATCAATAAAGTATATTTGAAACATGTTATTGATAATGTGAATGAAAGTGCTATGTTGGTATTGAAGACATTTCAGAGATTGGTATCTAGCAGATCAAGGATTCCACAGTCTATTGTGGAGAAATATAAAAATGATATATGTTTCATGGTTGACATTGACTTTACCTATATTGAAGTAGTGGAACCTAGAATTGAGTTCATAGACCCTCTTGGATATGAGATATCTGAGGCAGAGATAGAAGGATATGTTGGTAGGTTACTTAAGAGTAAGTTGGACACCTAGTGCAAGAGATTTGGAACTTTTGAAGAGAACTTCAACTCGACTAAAGCTATAATGGAAGAAAAGAAGTCTAAGAAGAGAGTTGACAGCACTATTAGGAGAATACTAAAAGATACAAGAATGTCAAAACAAGAATGTCAAAACAAGAATTCTTAATAGCAAAATAGATAGCAGCAGTAATCAGGGATATTGGATAGAAAGAAGTCTTGATTGTACCACCCTTGTCATCAAGTGCAGTTGAGCATGAACCTACACAAGTAAAGGTGAAATTTGAGGAACCTAAGGAAGAACAAGAAATAAGGAAATCCACTAGATCCTCTTCTTCCACACCCAGCAAGAGAGTGAAGGAAAGTACTACAGGACCTGGTAAGAGGCAGAAAGTTTTGGTGCCACCAATCCCTAGGAAAATTGTAGTAATTAAAGAGGATGACACTACTGTGAAGAAGAAAGCATGGAAACCCAGAATTGAGAGAGTGAATGAAGAAATCATACAAGATGGAGACTTTACTAAGATGAATAAGTACTATGACCTTTATGACTATTCTGAGAGATTGAATCTTGAAAATTTTGTTGTTGAGCACATGATTCTTGCTAACAAGAAGTTTGATACTATTCAGGGCAAGATTCCTGATGACCTATTCATGAAGCTTGTTAACAGGAAAATGAGAGCACAAGAAGAAGATAAAACTATAAGAGAAAATATGGTGAGGAAACTGTGTTGTGAAAGATGATGAGCTTCTTGAATAGATTTTGAAGCCCCTTGGCACTCATTTGAGGACTAAGAGGAGAACCATTCAAATCATGGTAGGACAGTATGAGCAAGTGAGAATAGAAATAGAACAAGCAATAATTAAAGTTATGGCAGAAATTGTTGAGAGACTTCAGTTGTAGCAGAGCAAGAGAAAGAAGCAAAATAGGAGGATATTCCTTCTCCACCTGCTATAAATATTGAAGAAGAATCTATGAATGTTGAAGGTACAAAGATTACTTTGGACACTAAAGAAAATGTATTTCAGAACTTAGAAAACATTGTTGATAATTTGGCTCTTGATGAACTGGATAGAACTGAACAAGCAGAACTAACCCAATCTATGACTGAAAAAACTAAAGAAACTGAGGTATAAGTGCCCCTTCCTACAAAAGAAGACATCAGTCTTACTCCTAAGACTAAAAAGATGAAAGAAATTGGATCTTTATTTGAAGATTTAGGAAAGGAAGTTGATGATGATGATTAGTTAGAATTGATTACTTCCCTGAATAAAATTATTGGTAAAAACAAGAAGGTAAAGAATCTTGAAGGTTGTTTGAAGAACTTAACTAAAAAGTTACAAGGAGTTGTAACCACACAGATTGTAGATGCAGACCCTCTGGAGAAAGAAAAGAAACTGATGAGAACCTTTGATGATGAGTTTACAAATTTATCTGAGATTGCAAAGGTAAAGGCACAAGAAGACTATGAGGCTGGAATGCTTTTGAGTATTAGTCAAAATATTAGAGATGATGTCAATAGTCTTGATATCTGTATCAAGGATTTAAGGAGACATTTGGGAATAGGAAAGTCTTTGTACATATAGTGTACAACACTAGAGATTTTGGCAGTAGAAGAAGACAAGAAGATCAAGCTGAAGGAAGTAGAGATTTAGAATGAATCAAACCTTCTTTCTAATCCTAATGTGAAGATTAGTCATGTTGAGAAGAAAGTTCAGAAGCTGTATGATGAAATAAGAATTTTGCAAGATGAGAGGAATAGAAAAATGAGAAGACTAACTCTTCTGAGAGAACATACTTCCATGAAGATAAGTGTTATTGAAGAGCAGCTGGAAGAATGTCTTACAACTAGGATATCATTTCAGAAATTCAACTTTGAGACCCTCCAAGCATGTCAAATTACAGCTTATTGACTGAGCACACTACTTAATGTGGAAGATTCCATCAAGAAGTCATGGGAAAAGGAGTTAGAAGCTATAAAAGTTTATTTTGCAGATTGTGTTGCAAGCCTACTAGCTTTGCAATAAGACATTTAAGATATAATCTTTTGTGTTACAATTTTGTTAGCCTCCCTACTTTATTTTGTCATTGTTGTCAAAGGGGGAGAGATATACAGAAAATTGAGAATTATACAAAGCAGAAGATTGATAGTATTATGTATACTCTTAGGGGGAGTATTGCTTTATATAAGAATTATTTTTGAGGAGATATAAGGATAGTATATATTTTATACTATAGCCAATTTTGAGACAATTTTGAAATTTTGCTATTTTACACTTAGCCAATTTTCTCATATGTTGCCACCAATGAAAAAGGGGGAGATTGTTGGAAATTTGGCTGAAGTGAGTATATAGATGTTGTCATTATGGAAACATATGATCCTCATGAAGATCACACAATTTAGAGAGCAAGTATAGAAAAGTGCATCACAAATTTGTCTAAGTTTGAGACAATGTTTTCACAGTGTACTAGGACATAGTTTTTGTTTGCGATGTTGACTGGAGTGAGTTTAGTGCTTGTGCACTTGAACATAGACTCTATGATGGCTAATGATGACCCATCTTAGAGTGAAAGTTAGTATGACATGTACGGAATTAGTTATGATAGTTTTACCGAAGACAGTGTGAAGCTGACAAGACAAAATATGAAGGCAGAATTGGTAAAGAGTTAAGGGATTATTTTTTTTATCAAAATAATGACTTAACAATATAAAAAGATGACATCCTAGATGTTAACTCTTAGATAATGATATATGGAAGCTGACCATGTAAATTTATTAGCATTAATAACTTGTATATATGTGAATTGTAATTGTAAAGAAAAAATGAAGAAGCGAAGAAAAAGTGATGTGATAAATGTAATTGTGAAGCAGATGTAATAGTGATAATGCAAAGATAAGAGTAGAAAAGGAATATTGATACAAGCAGAAAAAGGTTATGTACCTTGAACTATTTTGTATACACTGTATATTACTTGTTTGGGCAGTGGGCTCATCTAGTAATTAGATTTTGTATTGACAACTCCTAACAGGGTTGAGGCTTCTAACAAGGCCTATAGTCCCTTAATCATGACTGATACACTATATGCTTGTAATACACTCCTAACAGGGTCAATATCCTTAACATGATACTTTTGATTAGTGAATCTTTGCAGGCACCATCCCAACTAGGGTTTTCCCTTGGCCAGGGTTTCCTTGAGAACAAACAATGTGTTATGAGTTCTTTGATGTTATTGCTATGCATGTTATTTAGCTTCTAATGTTATGCATGTGTGAAGATAATCTGTTATATCCATATTTGGGAAAAAGATAAAGTTTGTAGAATACTGATTCACCCCCCCTCTCAGTATTCCCTATTTCTAACATTCTTGACCAATGATCATTTTTTAATATATTGCACTAGTAGATGCATCTGGTATCCATTTTTCCTATACATGTATAAAATTTGAAAACACTGTTAATTTCTTATCTACTAGAGCATTTCATCTTGTGAATACAGCATGGTTGCATATCATACTTCATTTTTCTTTATTCATGATTGTGACAAGAAATACTAGTCCATTTTTGCAATACTTTTACTCTGTTTAAAAGAAACATCAAATCCAATCCACCATATTAGGTTAGTAAACATAACCAAAAGATATATTTAGTAACAGTGCCCTGTATGGTCACACTGTTGCATTAATGTCAGTCAACTGGTATGTTCACTAACCTAATATGTCTTGTTGTTTAGAAAAAGGTTTCTTAGCTATAAAAACTAAGTCCCTTTGATTCAGATATTTGGTTTATAAAATAAAAACATCCATAATGATGTCCATTATTAGTAAAAGGTTTCATAAAATTATGTCCCTTAAATACTATTTTTCAGTTTATGTGTATGCACATTTTCTTATTGCATTGATATTATAGATATATGTGCAGCTCTGAAAGATTGATTGTTGTATGATGCTCTAGTTTTATGCATTTCTTAGATCCACAACTAGATCTAACACCTTTTCACTTTTCCATGATGCAGGACAAGAAACCCTAAAGAGCTAGGACAAGACATGAGGACTCAGATAGTGAACCTGAGGATTTGAACCAGACAAACAACTAGCTCTTAGATGTGTATGACTCCTCAAGGAAATTCATGGGACCCTACTCATACTTCTATCATCCTTTCTATTCTTCCTTTTGTACTCTTTATTGACATGAAAGATGAAAGAACATTTATATATTACATTCAGTTTGAATGCACAATGTAATCATCAATTATGAATCTGAATTTTTTTGAATGTGATCAATACTAGAGTACAATAAAATTGTATATGAATGCACTAATAAAATTTTAATCAACATCACCTAAAAAAGTAGTGTTAAATAAATGTACCTTTATGAAACCCTTTCCTATTTGTGTTCATCATTTTGCATGTAGAAAATTAGGGTAACAATAACATCATTAATCTTAGGAAAATAAATTACTTGTTCTAGTAACAAGTCATCATTAATTATTTCAACATTTATTGTATCATTAATATTCATTTGTTTGGTATCCTTATCCTCAGTTACCATCACATCTTCATCATGAGTTATCTCTTCTATTGGGTCTTTGTCAGTTATATCCTCAATAATAACTTTAGCTTTTTCTAAGGTAAAGTCAATAGGATGTGACTTACCTTGTTACTCCTTGATCTTAGTTGGTTGGTTGGGAAATATTATATTTCTCTATATACCATATGTTTCCTTTTTTACTTCTAGTCTAGTGACCATAATATTCAATGCTCTACTTTTGACTAGAAATCTCTTGAGCACTCCTTCAATGCTTCATTAATCCCTCTTGTCAACAATTTAGGTACATTAAAAGCTAGGGATATTTCCTTCATTTTCTTCTTGGATTCCAAAGCATACTTCCATCTAGCATCTATCTCTTTGTATAGATCATCATGTATTTGGTTGGAAAGTTCAACTAGAATAGTTCTGAATTTGTCCAGTGTAAACACAATTGCCTCATCAATCTTTTATTTATCTTCATCTGTAGTACCTCGCCCCTAGTCTGATTTTATAAATGTTGTAATTAATCTAGGATGATAGATTATATGTTAGGAATTTGTTGATTCTTATGATTTTACTAACCCCATACTTTCATGTGTATGGTTGATGTGTTTGTTTTATACTTTTGTTTGATGTGCTTGATGTGGTTGAGGGACAGAGTCATAGTACTTGCTTGTGAGATCCACATGATCAGCTAATCCCCACCATTGTCTGTTATATCTCTATACATATATGGACATGCTTGTCTCTTATGCAGGTTTGCAAGTATCGGGCATCGACTTCCCTGAATTGTCAGGATGGGCATGCCCTATCGCTAATCTCAATGGTAAAAGAGGGGAGATAATATTCAGTTCCAAATCCTAACCTAAGCCAAATATTGTCCTAAAGTAGGGGACAAGATTATGTGTTTCCACCTTTCTAAACTCATCTAATTACGCATGAGTTTATACCTATGTCTTGAGTATGAATGTGGGTCCTTAGGTCTTTTTGATTCTTTGATTTGTGGTGTTTGGTGTGATTTCTATATTTAGATTATTCTATTTTTAGCTGTGGAATATCATTTAATTGATAATTAAATAGATGTATTTATCTAGTTTAATTATTTTTTTATTGTATAGTTGATGCAATAAATTAATTGGAAATTAATTAT
>BSBK01004113.1:372500-375000 GCA_027943335.1 Chamaecyparis obtusa
TTGGGTGTAGGATATCTTTTTGCCATGTTATTTTCCTTGCATGCGTTGTTAGGTTGTTTGAGATGTTCTAACCCTAGGTGGGTTTGTACTTGGTGTTTTCGGATCTTGCATGTTGGATCTTGATGTTGTGATTCGTGAGTTGTGTTAACTTAGAGTTCATTTTGATCTTGTGAAACCCTAGGGTAGGTCATCTGAGTGTATATCAGGAAGTGGCTTGTAATTTGTGCCAGAGCCCAGAAGTAGCTACTAGGAGATCCCATTACAAGTAGTTTAATAAGTGATAATTAATAAACATTGGGAATTAAAATGAACCTAATAAGATATTATGAACCTCGCCCATGCCTGAGTTCCTGTTTGAGTTTGACTAGGATGGGAGTGAGATGATGCTTGCCTCCTTTATGGACTGGATATGGCATATGTAGTACCTTGTCTATACGAGAGGTTACTATAACCAAATAGAGTCACTAGGGCGCCGGGGTCTGAAGAGACTACTAGGATAACCTTAGAGTTGACTTGTGTGATGACACTTCCTCTATGCATCTTAGGTTTCCTACATGTATTGGTTGCCTCTGGTTGAGTATGTTATACCTTGTTGTACTTTTTGTACCTTTGAGTTAGAAGCTTTCAGGGCCTCTTCCTTGGTTGTTGTTATTTTTTATCCAAGTGGGTTCTGATGTTATCTCCTCAGCATGGTGGGAGTGGACCATTTAGGTTCACGAGGTCAGGTGGTAGTGGTTATTTTACCATTTAACATTCTGACATTTGTGCACCAAGGCTGGATGACCTATGTGGTAGTTGATCTTTCTTATTCTTCTTCTTTCTGTGATCTTGTATCATTGTATCAGATATTCAAAGTTATCATGTTGTACTTCTTTTTAGTTATTGTATTACATACCCTGTGACATGTGTAGTGGATGTTGATTTTTATGGTTACCATATGGTACCAATTGTATTTATGTAATCATGCATATGATGTTGTATTTATCATTCAGATGCATTCTTGGGATTCATATTATATCTTATCTTTAATTAATTAACTCTTTCGTAATCTACGTCAAGGAACCATTTGGAGTTGTAACCTATGTTAGTTGTTGATTCTTTGCTTCCACATTGTAAAATTTGATGTTATTGAAGTTAACTTTAAAAAAAAATTATTTTGCAAACTTAGTCGCATGTTTAGGTTAAGTTCTTCTGGGTTCCCTGGCGGGGCATTACACTTGGTATCAGAGCATCGGGTTCTACACTGGGAACTCTGGGAAGTTGTGTGCCCATTAGATGTCTAGACTGTTAAACTTGAAACCAAACATAGACATATAACTCTTTTGTGTTTTGATAACCGTTAAACTACATCTAAACATTTATGTTCTAGCGTCTCTTAAATGTCTTTGAGATATCACCTTGTTTTGTGATTGTCAAAGGTGTTTGAACTATTTATTGTGTATGGTTACCTTCTCTAATGCATCTGGGGTGAAATACCTTTGGATGTCATGAAGCGATTACTCCCTTGAGTGTGGCTACTACTAGTCACCTTGTTATGTGGATGTGTTATGATTGATGATTCATTTTTGGTTGATTTATGAATTGTTCATGATGTGTATGGGCTAGCATTGAAATTTTTGAACTTTCTTATGATCGGATTAGTCACCTAACTCTCTTTTTGTTATCTATTTTGTGATGCTAGTCACACTTAATTTATTGTTGAAATTGAGGATCCCTTATGATTTAATGTTGGACTTGTGATTCCCCCAATTGGGTTTTACCTTTTTGAGTTTTATGGTGGCTACTCCGAATGTTTGTTATTGTTGGCCCTGTTCTGTGATAAGTATTGTTTCTATCATGTTCATCATGAACCCCTGATAGTATGTATAAGGGAGGACATCACAGAGATGGTACTATATGTGTTGTGTGATATTAGAATTATTGTGTATCCTTTATGATTGCATAAGTATTGCATTAACTAGATAAATTTTCATGAACTCCTCAATCTCATTATTTGTTATAGATATGAATGTGTTCTTTATGTAATTGATCCTAGATGTTTTCTATGATGATGTATGAATAAAGGTTTAGATCTATTTTTTGAATTGTTATTAAATGATTGATCAATGTGATATTTTCAGTTGTTCCTAAACTAGATATTATATTGTTCTTAATGACTGCATATCATGTTCCTACCCTATGATTTGATTTCAGATATTATGTTTTGTTTTAAGTAAATACTTTGTGTTTGGGGGATATGTATCCTCATCTTTTGTAGGCTTCCAAGAGTAAGCCTAATCCTAGGGGAGTTGGATGTAGTACTCGCCCCTAGTCTGATTTTATAAATATTGTAATTCATCTAGGATGATAGATTATATGTTAGGAATTTGTTGATACTTATGATTTTATTGACCCCATACTTGCATGTGTATGGTTGATGTGTTTGTTTTATACTTCTATTTGATGTGCTTGATGTGGTTGAGGGACGGAGTCGTAGTTACTTGCTTGCAAGATCCACACG
>BSBK01004114.1:2500-96244 GCA_027943335.1 Chamaecyparis obtusa
TGAAGATTGTGTTTGTTCTGGCATACTAATAAGAAAGTTGTGACCATTTTTTCTTTCTTTTGAGAAACTCTCTGTTGGAGTCCTTAGTTCTGGTTTCTCTCACTCGGCACAATTTCCTATATGGTTGTGAGGGTTTCCCACTTAGTACAATTTCTTGTTTCATCTCCTTTTGTGAGTTTTTATTATTTCTCTGATATCTTTCCTTTACTTTCATCTATACTAGTTTATGTGTATGAATTTGATTCTAAAATTATATGTTTACAAATAAATCTATTTTAAAAGGACTAAAATTTAGTCTATTATTATTCACCCCCACTCTCAGAATAACATCCACTTCCAAAAAGTGGTATTAGAGCATAGGGTCCCATCTTTAGGTTTTCCTATAGGGATTATTCTTGGATTTTAGAAGTGTCAATGGCATAGGCTTAAGGTGCCTTTCTTACCAGAGCCCTGTTGTTTGATGGTACTGATTATGTATTTTGAACTTCATTATGGAAGCTTTAATATAAATTCCTTAGATGTCAGAATGTGGGAAGTTTTTGTCACAAAGTATAAAGTTCCCTCATCTATACCTATTGATCCTAATGAAAAACTCAAATATGTACTTGATAAAAGAGACAATTTTTTTTTTTATCTTGTGTGGTCTTACTAAAGATGTATTTGTTAAAGTCACGTATTGTCCATCTGGCAATGATATATGGGTCAAACTAGAAACTATTTATCAAGGTGATGAAAAGGTAAAAGAAGAAAAGTTAATAAATTTAAAAATTGAGTTTGATAATCTAAAAAATGAATGAAGATGAAAGCATAGCAGCTTATTTTTGAGAAATGATGAAGTAGTGAATGCTAGAAGAGGTTTAGGATAATATATTGAGGAACATGATGTAGTTTTCAAAGTAGTAAGAACTATACTACCAAATTTGAAACTAAAATTTCTACTTTAGAAGAAAAGAAAAATTTCTCCAATACAACTTTGCATCAATTACAAGAAACTTTAATTGCATATGAAATAAGGATTAGAAATAATGTGAATTCCTCAAAAGAAGTTCAACCTTTAAGGCTGAAAAGAAAGATGATGATGATTCAAATATTTTTGATTCTCTTGAAGCTCTATTAGTTAGAAAATTGAAAAAGAAATATCAAGTAAAAATGAAGTGTTTTAATTGTGGACAACATGGATAGTTTGCTACAAAATATCCCTATGCTAATCAAAATGAGGATTATAAAAAACCAGAAAAATCCTCTGAAAAGAAACCTTGGAATCTAAATAAAAGATTCAAATTTTTTTTAAAGAAGAGTCTTTTATCAAAGGAGGACTCTGATAAAGAATCAAATGACTCAGTAGAAGAAGGAGAAACTTTATTTATGGCTGAAATTGTAGATGTACATAAAATTGAAAAAATTTAATCAGAATCTTGATCTGATTCAAATGAAGAAATAAATATTGAAGAGGTGCTACTTTTCTCTCTACAAGAAATAAAAAGACTAAAGAAATTGGTTTCTACTCTTGAAGGAAAATGTCAAATTTTACAAGTAGATTGAATGCTACAAATCAAACTATTGAAAGTCAGAAGGTTCTATTAGATAAAAAGGAGCAAAAACTAGTTCAATTATATAAATAGATTGAAGAGTCTTAAATAGGTGAGACATATAAATAATATTTAAATCAGTCATCAAAATTTTGTTTCTTTAAAGGTTATTGCTTTTGTTGTCACCCTTTTGGGCATAAACCTAACAACTGCAAGTTGGCCACAAAAGGACCTATGTTTGGGTATAAACAATATTATGGCTTCAAAATTATAATAAGGTGCTTCAAATGTTTTTATTATGGGCACTTTGAAAATTAGTACAAACTGAAGTTAAAACCTCAACAAGTATGGAAACCTAAAAATGTGAATAGAGAAAAATATTTGATTGTTGAAACAACCTTGTTCGCACAAAAAACTGCACTATAGGTTTTTGATAGCGGCTGCTCTCATTACATGATTTGTAGAAAAATCAAGTTTTGAACCTTAGAAGACTTTGATGGAGGTTTTATCAAATTTGGTGATAATTTAGGTGCTTATATCAGAGGATGAGGATCCATTTATTGAACTAAGGATACTCCTATGCATGATGTGTATTATGTTGAATGTTTGAAACATAACTTATTAAGTGTGAGTCAGATTTGTTACAATGGTTATTCTATCTTATTTGATGTAAAATTTTATGCTATTAAAAACAAAAAGAATAGAATAATTGCAAGTGGTCTAAGAACACTTGGAAATATTTATAATTTGATAGACTCAATAGTTCAAGAATCATCTTTAATCAACACTTGTCTTATGAGACAAGTGGAAGAAAAATGGTTGTGGCACAAAAGGTTACGTCACATTAATTTTGATAATCTTATAAGAATCAGCAAGAATAAACATATTAGAGGTTTTTCTATAATTAGTAAACCAACGAGTATTTGTGATAAATGTGTATAAGGAAAAAAAAACAAAATCATCCTTCAAAATAAATGAATATCTTTCTACTAGGCCACAAGAATTAGTACATACTGATCTATGTGGTCCAACTAAATCTCAATCCATAAATGGTGAAAAATATTTTACAGTATTTGTTGATGATTATTCCAAAATGGTTTGGGTAACATTTTTTAAACATAAATCTGAAGCATTTGAATGCTTCAAGATATTTAGGAAAATCGTAGAATTAGAAACTGATCTAAATTTGAAATGTTTAAGATCTTATCGATGTGGGGAATTTAGCTCACAATAATTTATTGAACAGTGTGAAAGATATGGGATCAAAAGGAAATATTCAACTGGTCGTACACCAGAATAGAATGGTGTAGTGGAAAGGAAAAACAAGACAGTCAAAGAGATGGCTAGAACAATGCTAAATGAAGAAAATTACCTAATAGTTTTTCGAAAGGCATTGTTCATATAGTTGTTTATCTCTTAAACTTTTCTCAAATAAGGGTTAGACCTACTTATACTCCATATGAGTTGTGGTATTGTAAAACTACTAATGTTAAAAATTTCAAAAAAATTGGCTACAAATGTTTTATTAGAAAGGATGATGATGTTTTGGAAGGGTTTAGTTCAAAATATGATGAAGGTATTTTCTTAGGGTACTCTATACATAGTAAAGAATTCAAATGATTCAATAAAAGACTAAACAAAATTGTAGAGGTCATAAATGTTTTTTTTGATGAAAGTTTCTATTAAGTATCTATCATGATAAGGATGTTAAAGAAATATCAATTCAAAGAGTTGAACATGTTTTTGATGTTCAAAAATATGATGTTTTTGGTTCAGATATAGCAGTACCATATTCCAATGAACAAGAAATTTTTTCAAATCCTAAAGAGAATAAAAATTTGAAAAATCCTTCCAGGATTATTGATAGCTATTCTCCAAGTGTGCTTGCATAAGCCTAACTAGGACCTTCACTTTTCCTAGTCTCCTCAAGACCCTATTATTTCTCTTAGGATCTTCTAAGTCCTTATCTCTCTATTCTAGGACTTCTCCAATACCACTCTAAGAGTTGGTATCAATTGTTCTTCACTTAGGGAATAACTATCATTAGCTTTACTTCACTTCTTCACTCCTTCTCGGGTATCCCTAAGATAATTTTCAACTTCTCTACTTCAGAAGTGTATGAAAGGATATTCCTCATGTTCAATATCTTTCTAGACTTCATTTGATCCCATTAATGATAGTTTATCATATCTTTTCCAAATGATCTCCCAATTCACCTTAAAACTTGGCTTTTAGGCCTAGTGCTTCTACTAGCCTTATCTGATTGGTTTTTCCCACTTCTTGCAAAATAAACCCAAACAAATCCAAAATCAAAATGGATATTATGATACTATTTTCCAAGACTCAAATTATTTTGTAGGTCTTAAAGTTCTAGGGTCTCTGTACATTAGGTTCCTAGAAATTAGGGCAGCTAGGGCTAATTGGGCTATTCAGGAGCAGTTTGGTGATTTCTACTTGGAAATGTATCCCAATAGATTGGGAAATTCTTCTCCTTCTATGGAGGTTTCTATATAACCTTTAGTCTAAAAAAAACCATGCTTGGTTTTAATCTCCTAATCATATCCTTTCAATCAAACTCCATTAGCTCACTAGCAATCTCCTAGTTGGGTACTGCTATTTTTCTTAGGAATTGCCATTAAAATGAGCTAAACAACTTTTCTAGACCTATCCTTCCATATTTATACTATAAAATGGCCTCCCTTCCATATCCCCCTAGGCCATAATGCTTTTCATGGTCGAGATCTTTGAGGGAGCCATTTTCCCTAAATCTGCCTAAATAAGACCAATAGACTGTGCACTAATGATTTTTTTTACAAAACTATGCTAATGAATTCACAGAGACTTATAATCAAAGAAAAATGTACACTAACTAGCTTAAATACAAGAATCCAACTCGATATGGAGTGATTCAATCCATTAAAGAACACATGTAAGAAAAAATATTCACAATGCACTGAACACAAAGATATAGAGCAAAATCAGACAATTTGAATTTCTTGTTCACACCACCTAACCTCAAGAAATAGGCCTCCTCATGGTTTAATATGCTTCTCCTATGATTATAGGAATTTACAATAACTGTGAAGCCTCCACCATCGAAAAGTATCTTTTCTTGCCAATGTTGTCATGCAACTTTGCAAAGTTGCAAATGTTCTCATGACAATATTTTGACAACTTTTACATCTTTATCTAAAACTTAGTTTAATGACCTCTAACCCATAAAAAATTATGTATAAATATCATAGAGGCCTTTTTAGGCACAAATCTAAGCCATGCTAAGCCTTCTAGGATTTTAGACCCCAAATTCCCATGTTTACGCTCCTAAAGCACTTAAACACTAACTAAGCAAAAATAACTAGAGTGGATTGATCCTAGTCAAATCCACCTAGCTAAAAACCAACAAGACCTTCTAAGGCCAAAAAAAAGACTTCTAACTTGGCTAAGGTTAGTACAATCCACATCAAAAATTTAGGGATAGGATTTAGCCTAGGTGCTCATGCACCAATTATTGCTAAGAGACATTCGGAATCCTTGATTATTGGAGATAAAGAAGAATACATTTTAACTAGAAAAAAATAGAAATGAAGAACAAGCTCAAATTGCTGAACATTTCTATTTAATATTATAATTTGAACCCAACATCATGTGTGAAGCATTAATTGATTCATGTTGGTTGAATGCTATGCAAAGGTGAAATAAATCAGATTGAGAAAAATTAAACATGGAAATTAGTACCTAGACCTGATCATAAGAATGTCATAGGTGGAAAATGGGCATTCCATAATAAACTTAATGAAAATGGAAATTTAGTGTGGAATAAGGCCATATTTTTTTGTAAAGGGTATGCTCAACAAGAAGGCATTAACTTTGGTTAAAATTTTGCACTAGTAGTAAGAATGGAATCCATTAGAATATTTATATCATATGCCAGTATAAAAAGTTCATTTTTAATTAAATGGACATGAAAATAGTATTTGTAAATGGATATCTTGAGGAGGAAGTGTACATGGAACAACCAGAAGGATTTGAGTCTTCTTTACAACTAGATTTTGTATATCATCTCAAAAAGGCATTATATGGCTTAAAACTAGCTCCTAGAGCTTGGTTCGCTAGGATGGATAAACACTTACATGCAAATATTTTTAGCCATGGCGGTATAGACAACACCTTCTATACCAAATTTGTAGGTGATGATATCTTGGCAGTTGAAATATATGTAAATGATATTATTTTTGGATCCACCAATAATGATCTATGAAAATAATTTTATAACATTATGGAATCTAAATTTGAAATGTCTCTTTTGGGTGAACTAAACTTCTTTCTTGGGTTGCAAATATCCCAACTTGAACATGGATTATTCTTATCATAAAATAAATATGCGAAAGAAATATTAAAATAAATTGGTATGACTGATTGTAAATGAGTCAATACACCTATGGAAACATGTTGTAAATTGATTAAAATTTATGATTCTCCAGCAGTTAGTCAAACATAATACATGTCAATGATAGGAAGTTTTCTAGATCTAATAGCTTCTAGGCCTGACCTTAAATAGGCTGTTTGTTTTGTTTCTTTGATATAATTTGCACCTAGACAGTACCATCTTTATGTCGTTAAAATAATATTTAAGTATATTTAGGGCACCCTTGATTATGGTTTGTGGTATCCACATAGAAATGATTTTTCTCTGATTGGCTATATAGATGCATATTGGGGAGGTTGTTCTAGTACCAAGAAAAGTACTAGTGGTGCTACATTCTTTCTTGGTTACAAGTTGGTTTCTTGGCACAACAAAAAGTAATAATGTGTCACTTTATCGACATGTGAATCTAAATATATTGCTGCAATAGAATATTATACTCAACTGATATGGATGACATATTAGTTATCAGATTTGGGTATTCAAGTATCAAAGCCTATTTCAATCATGTTTGATAATACTAGTACTATTCAATTGAGTAAGAATCTAGTTATGCATTCTAGAAACAAATATATTTCAAGTTTCATTTCCTAATAGACAAGGTACTTGAATATAAGTTTCAATTGACCTATGTACCCACTCAAGTACAAGTAGCTGACATTTTTTCCAAAGCCTTACCTAGAGAAACCTTTGAACAGTTTCAAACTACATTGGGAGTCATATCTCAATCCTTATTGCAATAATTATCAAGTATGGGGGAGAGTGTTCATGAAGGTTGTCTTGTGTTTTGTCCTTAATGATGACCTATTTTTGACTTGGCACACATGATTTTTTGGATTAATAAAGAATTATGAAAGGTGAAGGTGAAGTTACATTTTGGGTTATGATTATGTAACCATAGTAAAGGTCCTTGGTCTTGATAAAGCCACTTGGTATACATTGTGCTGGCGGATTTCGAATGGAATGTAATTATAATTTTGGATATTCTTTTGTCTTGGGAAAATGATGATTTTGATGAATGTCTTTCTTTCTTTTTTCTCAACCCTAAACACTCTGCCGCCATGGTTTCAGCTCATTTGCAGTTTCCGTAAGCTGATGGGATAAATTCTTCAAGGGTTTTAGATATTGTGTTCTCCTGGTTCTTGTGATCAAAATGGTTCTTCTGCACAGTCGTGAGGGTAAAGGTTTCTTGCTTTACAATACTCATAGGTATTATTAACTCCTTTCTTGTCTTATTTTGTATACAAATGACAGGAGCCTCCTTGATATAACATAACTAAATTTTTTGCAGTTCTTGTTGGAAAATCATATAAAAGAAGTTTGTTCTCTACAGTTAAACAGTTACATGTTTCTTCATTTAATTAGAAAGGCAGTTGTAAATGGTTGAGTTCATTTTTAGACAAGGTTAAGCATTTCTTTTAGAAGCTTAAAAATTTTGAAGCCTTGCAAACCTGAATATAACCAGTTGGTTTTTTTTTTTTGAACTAGGTTGATTTGAAAATGGTTATGATATTGTTGGATTTATTTTTCCTTAAAAATCCTATGAGGGTTAACGGATTTCTATTGATTTCAGTTTTATCAACCCTATATGAGTTGACAGTTTTGGTGAACTAGGGTTTGTGTGTATTTACTACTTTAGACACAACCCTCAGATTATTTGTGTATGACAGTTATATTTTCAGATTGAGCAAAGTGGAAATGAATTTGGTTGATTATCAGTTTCTTATTCAGTTAGAATACCTGAATCTCAAAATTACTTGTAATATTTTTGTAAATACTTCTGTATAGTGCAATGCAATGGTTTGTGTGTGATATGATTTTTGAGTACAGACACACATGCATCTACAGTGATCTATAAAGAAGTGGTTTTGTGAAGATTGAAAGATATATTGTAATAGTTGCAATCTTAAAGTGTGTTTTGTTCATACACTTTTATAGTTGCAACTTGAATAAAGCTCTTAAGTGTATTGAAAAGCAGGGTTGTAGCCCTGGCAGTTGTAGCTACAAAAGAAGTTGTAAAGACTTGATGATTAAGGAAATTTGGAGTGGTTTTTTTTATCCTATGACAGAATCCAGTTGATTCTTGAGGGTTTTCCCACTCGGCACAAATGTGTCATTTTATTTCTCTTGCTTGAGATGCTATTATCTTGTTTCAATATTTTTCTTCATGCACTTACAGTTATTGTAATTGATTCCATAAATCTCTTTTCTATAAAATCAGAAAACTTATAAGGAGTCTGATTCACCCACCCCTCTCAGCCTCTTTTTACTTCCAACAAGTGGTATCAGAGTCAGATCTCTGTTAGGTCTACCTATAGGAGTAGTTTCTAGGAAATTGTTTGGAAGTTATCATGGCATAGGTTGAAGGTGCCTCTCTCACTAGAGCTCCATTATTTAATGGCACATATTATGTTTTTTGGAAAGTCATGATGGAAGCTTTTATTAGTTCTTTAGATGTTTGTATGTGGGGAGTTGTCACGTCAAAGTATATTGTTCCAAAAATTGTACCCACTAATGCTGATGAAAAAACTAAATATGAACTTGAGAAAAGGGCAGAATTTTCTATTCTCTGTGGTTTGACAAAAGATGTTTTTGTCAAAGTTATGTATTGTGAATCTGCCAATGACATTTGGGTCAAGTTAGAAACTATATACCAAGGAGATGAAAAAGTCAAAGAGTCAAAACTGGTTACTTTAAAAACTCAATTTGATGAGTTAAAAATGCGTGAAGATGAAAATATTGATGCATATTTTATAAGAGTAGATGAGTTAGTAAATGTAAGAAGAGGTCTAGGAGAAGAAATTGTCAAAAACTATGTTGTGTCAAAAGTCATTAGATCTTTCCTACCTAAGTTTGATACTAAAATTTATGCACTTTAAGAAAAGAAAAAAATTTCTACAGTGAGCTTACATCAAATTCAAGGAACTCTGACAACCTATGAAATGAGGATTAGTAGCAATAATAATGCAAGTTCTTGTTCAAAAGAAACAACCTTTAAGACTGAAAATTATGATGATAGTGATTCTGACATAATGGATGCTCTTGAAGCATTACTAGTCAGAAAATTCAAAAAACAATATCATGGTAAAACCAAGTGTTTAAATTATGCACAGATTGGACATTTTGCTGAAAAATGTCCTAATGATGATCAAAATGATGATCATGAAAAGTTTGAAAAATACTTTAATAGAAAACCATGGAACCAGAACAAACAGTTTAAGAATTTTGAAAAGAAGAGTCTCTTGGAAAAAGAAGACTCCGATGATGAGTCAAATTCAAGTGAAGAGGGAGAAACTCTATTTATGGCAGAAATTGTAGAGGAGCCAAAAAATGTTCACATTGAATCTTCATTTGATTCAGATGAAGACATAGATCTTGAAAAAGAACTCCTTTGTTCTCTTCAAGAAATAAAAAGGTTAAAAAGACTTATCACTACTCTTGAAAAAGGAAGGTTTGAACTTCAAACTAAGTTAAATAGTGCAAATCTGCTCATTGAGGAACAAAAATCGGTGATAGAAGAAAAGGAGAAGAAATTGTTTTCATTACAAAAGCTTGTTGACCAATTAAGTTCTAAGTTGGAACAGGGAGAAAGTTCAAAGCAAACCTATTCTTCAAAATTTAAAGGTTACTGTTATAATTTTAATCTGTTTGGTCATAAGGCTAGTAACTATAAACAATTTACTTCTAGGTCTTTGCATGGTTCTGAAAAGACAATCAGGTGTTTTAGATGTTTCTTTTCTGGTCACTTTGAAAATCGGTGTAAGATGAACTTGAGACCTCAATATGCGTGGAAACCTATACATAAATCTCTTATAGTAGAAACTGCTTTATTTTCTCACCAGACTACTTCATGGGTTTTAGACAGTCGATGTTCCCATCACATGATTGGGAACAAAAATAGGTTCATTAATCTTGAAAATTTTAATGGAATTTTTTTTCGTTATGGAGATAATTTAGGTGCATATGTTACTGGTCGTGGTTCAATATGTTTGAGTAAAGAAACTCCTATACATGATGTATACTATGTTGAAGGGTTAAAACACAATCTTTTGAGTGTAAGTCAAATTTGTGACAGTGGCTATTCTATATCTTTTAATGCTCAAAGCTACCCAATTAAAAACACTAAAGGGAATATAATAGCAAGTGGATTAAGAACTAGTGGAAATGTTTATCATCTAATTGATTCCACAGTTCAGGAAACATCTTTAATCAGTATGTGTTTTATGACTCAAGTTGAAGATAATTGGTTGTGGCACAAACGGTTAGGGCATATCAATTTTGATAACCTTGTTAGAATAAGAAAAAACAAGCAGGTTAGAGGTCTACCTCTAATCAGTAAACCAGTCAATTTATGTGAAGAATGTGTTAAAGGAAAATAGACAAAGTCTTCTTTCAAAACAAAAGAATATCTTTCTACAAGGCCTTTGGAATTGGTTCACACTGATTTATGTGGACCAACTAAAACTCAGTCTATCAATGAAGAAAAATATTTCATGTTGTTTGTAGATGACTACTCTAGAATGGTTTGGGTCACTTTTTTAAAACATATGTCAAAAGCTTTTGATCGCTTCAAATTTTTCATAAAAATGGTAGAAAGAGAAACAAACTTAAAGTTAAAATGTCTTAGATCAGATAGAGGTGGTGAATTCACATCTCAAGAATTCATTGAGTATTATGAAAAACATGGTATAAAATGATAGTACTCAACTACTCATACACCACAACAAAATGGTGTAGTGGAAAGGAAAAACCGAACTGTTAAGGAAATGGCAAGAACTATGCTAAATGAAGAAAAATTACCAGATAAGTTTTGGAAAGAGGTTGTTCATACAGCTACTTATATTCTCAACAGGGCTCAGATAAGAATCAAAACATCTCCCACACTATATGAACTATGGTATGGTAAGACTTCCAATGTTAAACACTTTAAGATTTTTGGTTGTAAATGCTTCATAAGAAAGGATGATAATGCTTTAGAAAGTTTTGGTTCCAAATCTAATGAAGGTATTTTTTTGGGCTATTCCACGCATAGTAAAGCTTTCAAATGTTATAATAATAGGTTACACAAAATTGTGGAAGCTATTAATGTGGTCTTTGATGAAAGTACTGTGTCTTATAATTATAAAAGAGATGATCAAGAAGAACAACTTATCAAATCTAAGTCTGATGCAAAAATTATGCCTACTAATGTTGAGAAATCAGATTCTAAAATGCCATCTTGTGATGAGCAAGAAATACTGTCCATTCCTAAATTGAATCAAAGAACACCTTCTAGAATTATTGCTAAAAGGCATCCCAAGTCCTTAGTCATAGGAGACATTGATAATGGTATTTTGACTAGAAGAAAAGCAAAATCTGATGAACATGCCCATATAGCTGAACATTTCTATTTATTATCAAAATTTGAACCCAAAACAGTGTTTGAAGCCATAGACGACTCTAGATGGTTACATGTAATGCAAGATGAAATAAATCAGATAGAAAAAAAAAAAAAAACTTGGGAATTAGTACCAAGACCTGATGACAAAAATGTCATAGGTGGCAAATGGATCTTTCGTAAGAAACTTGATGAGAATGGTAAAGTGGTCAAGAATAAGGCTAGATTTGTATGTAAAGGTTATGTATCCACAGAAACACCTAATTATGTTTATAGGCTAAAAAAGGCACTGTATGGCTTAAAACAAGCTCCTAGGGCTTGGTACTCTAGGCTGGATAAACATCTTCTTGTCAATGGTTTTATTCAAGGTAGTGTGGACAACACACTCTACACTAAAATGGTGAATGGTGAGATACTCACAGTTGAAGTCTATGTATATGATATTATCTTTGGATCTACTAATGACAATTTGTCCAAACAGTTTTCTAATATCATGGAGTCTAAATTTGAAATGTCCTTATTAGGAGAACTTAAATTTTTTTGGGTTTGTAAATATCTCAATTTTCCAATGGTATATTTATTTCACAAACAAAATATGCAAAGGAAATGTTGAAGAAGTTCAATATGGTTGATTGTAAACCAGTTGGAACTCCCATGGAAACTAGCTGTAAACTAGTCCAGAGTGATGATTCTCCTGATTCAGTCAAACAGAGTATAGCTCTATGGTTGGCAGTTTGCTTTATGTAACAGCTTCTAGACCAGATCTTATGCAAGCTGTTTGTATGGTGTCTCAGTACCAATCTACTCCAAAACAGTCTCATCTTATTTCCATTAAATGAATCTTCAACTACATCCAAGGTACTTTGGATTTTGGTCTTTGGTATCCACATGATTCTGATTTTACCTTTCTTGGTTATATAGATGTAGATTGGGGTGGTTGTACAGATGACAAAAAGAGCACCAGTATTGTTGCCTTCTTTCTTGGAGACTGTTTAGTCGCCTGGCATAGCAAGAAACAAGATTGTGTCACCTTGTCTACTTGTGAGTCTGAATATGTTGCTGCTACTACTTTTTGTACTCAGTTAATGTGGATGTCTTACCAACTCTCTGATATGGGTATTCAAGTTCCTAAATCCATCTCTATTTTATGTGATAACACTAGTGTCATTCAGTTGAGTAAGAATCTTGTTTAGCATTCTCGTACCAAACATGTTGCCATTAAATTGCTTTTTCTTCATGATAAAGTCTTAGAGAATGAATTTAAATTACTTTATGTTCCCACTCAAGCTCAAGTAGCTGATGTTTTTACTAAAGCTTTGCCAAAAGCTACCTTTGAGACATTTTGTTCTCGGTTGGGAGTTTACTCTCAATCTCTTTTCTCTTGATTCTGCTATTCTAGGGGAGTTGTTGTGTAGTTTCTGGTACTACCTACAGTCTACTTCATTAGCAGATGTTTTGTCCTTGCTGTCAAAAATAGGAGGAGACAAATTAGTGTTGACACGACAAACAGGATAGGATAGAGACTGTGAGTTGATAGAGTTGATATTATGATGGTATTTTGATGCTCACAGTTGGTATCATACATGATAGGACATCGATAGTGAGTTGATAGAGTTGATATACTGATGGTAATCTGATGGTCACAGTTGGTATTTTGATATTTCTTGATTCTCAGATGGCTATATGTTTTCGTCATCAAGGACAAAGGGGGAGTTTGTTGTGTTTTGTCCTTAAAATTCCTATGAGGGTTAACAGGTTTCTATTGATTTCAGTTTTATCAACCCTATATGAGTTGATAGTTTTGGTGAACAAGGGTTTGTGTGTATTTAATACTTTAGACACACCCTCAGATTATTTGTGTATGATAGTTATATTTTCAGATTGAGCAAAGTGGGAATGAATTTGGTTGATTATCAGTTTCTTATTCAGTTGGAATACCTGAATCTCAAAATTACTAGTAATATTTTTGTAAATACTTCTATATAGTGCACTGTAGCGGTTTGTGTGTGATATGATTTTTGAGTACAAACACACATGCATCTACAATGATCTATAAAGAAGTGGTTTTTTGAAGATTGAAAGATATATTGTAATAGTTGTAGTCTTAAAGTGTGTTTTGTTCATACACTTTTATAGTTGCAACTTGAATAAAGCTCTTAAGTGTATTGAAAATCAGGGTTGTAGCCCTGGCAGTTGTAGCTACACAAGAAGTTGTAAAGACTTGATGATTAAGGAAATTTGGAGTGGTTTTTTTTTATCCTATGACAGAATCCAGTTGATTCTTGAGGGTTTTCCCACTCGACACAAAAATCCCGGTGTGTCATTTTATTTCTCTTGCTTGAGATGCTATTATCTTGTTTCAATATTTTTCTTTATGCACTTGTGGTTATTGTAATTGACTCAATAAATCTCTTTTCTATAAAATCGGAAAACTTATAAGGAGTTTGATTCACCCCCCCCCTCTCGGCCTCTTTTTACTTCCAACAGGTTGTTGTGCCTACAAACAGTTATACATTTTTCACAAAAAGAAGACTTGGATTTTCCTTGACGCAAAATGGGGGAGAACATGGCATTTTCTCATTGTTTAGTATTCAAATTGTTTTAATTTCATTCTTAGTGTGACAGGGACATAGTATATGATTTCAGGCATTGACAGTGTGACAGGGACAAGGAATTTCATTGATTTTTTCATAGGTTCAGCATAAAAGGTTTTCCCGAGTACAACATCAAAAATATTGTTTCTTGAAAAAGTATTACATTTGTTTATAACTATTTATTGTGTTGCTTGTACTAAAATAAATGGATGTCTTACAGTTATCATGTATATTTTCAAGAAAATTATTCTGAAATATACATTATTGTCAATATATATGGTAGTTCTAAAATATCCTTTGTAATTATACATAATATGATAAATATTATTACAAATGGTTTTGCCTCAAGTAAAATGGGGGAGTTTGTTGATTATATTATCCTTGATGCAAAAATGTAAAAGATGAAAATGATAGTTCTTTTTGAACAGTCAATAACTTTGTTATTAAGGTGAAAACTGACATGCCATCATTGTGAGTTATATCTCACTTGAGTTTGGTAACAAAGCGTAGATGGGTTTGTGCACTTGGTGTAACCACAAACACGTGGTGATTTACTATGGTCAGAATTCAAAATTATTGTGAATTGATTTTGAAGGGCATTAGAATGAATTGCATACAAAATAGATATTATTTTTCATTTGCAAAGTTTTGATAAACAAACCCTAGCCACTGTTATTGATATCTTTTCTGATGATCTATACTATTAGGTCATGAATCATTATGGGTTTTTATTATGTTGAAAAGAAGCATGTGTTAATGAGAATGATGGTTTTTTTTGCGCAACTTCTGGTTAAATATGTATAGGTATAATGATGTTTTCAATCTTCAAGAGTTTTGTATAAATCTTTCAAAATCATTTCATCTATGAAGATTGTGTTTGTTCTGGAATACTAAAAAGAAGTTGTGACTATTTTTGCTTTCTTTTGAGAAACTCTCTGCTGGAGTCCTTGGTTGGTTGTGATTTTTCTCACAGAGAGAATTTTTTGTGGTTCAATGCAAAACTATGGCAAAGATAAGAGAGGCAAATGTTGTTTTTTGAATCCTACAGATTCAGGTATGTCTGACCCTAAATTTGATAAATATTTTTCTATGAAGAAAAATATTGAGAATACATCTAAAATACATGCATAAGGAATGTCAAAGTATTCTTTTACATTGCTCAAATTGAAATGGGTTTCAATTCTTTTTGATATTTTCAATCAAAATGAAGAAAGGTCTTCTCATGTTTTATCATTGAAAGATGGATAGTAATTTTTGGTAAATGGTTATTTCTTCCTTCTATCCACTCAACATTTTAAATTAAATAGTTCTAAGAAAATCATTCTAAATAAAATCAAATGTTGAAGAGGATATTTTCTTTACCATGTTGGTTTCAATATTCTTGAGGAAGATGAAATTGATTCTAATACCTACAACATGATAATGAAATAATTCTACTTTGATAGTAGTGATCATATTTATCAGTTTTGGGGTTTTTTGATAGTTACAACCGGTCTTCAAAATAATTGCATTCACAGTTAAAGATTCGTTTGATATAAATGTTTTACCTAATGACTAAAATAGAGGATTTAACGGTAGAGGATTTAATAGTAGATCTTAGTTTAGATGTTGACCGTTGATAGACTATTGGCGCCCTGAGGATGACCGTTGCATTTCAAGTTCAAATTTGCAGACGATTTTCACGACAGGAAGTACCAGAATTGATGGCTTTGGCAACGGTTTTCAACTGGTTTGGTGGCACAGTTATTGCCGACCGATCCGAGAGGCTCAGTGACCATTCGCTGTGATGTTTTGTACCTGGTGGAGTAGGTTTTTGAGCTCGAGAAGCTTTTTGTAGGCAGTGATTTGTACTGGTTTTCATGGCTATCCCTGAGTTTCTATACTGAAGAAATTAGAAGTAAATATCAGTATTAGCCAATTACTATTGTTGAAAGTTGAAATGATTTCGTTCTGAACATTAGGCCCTGCAACAGTGGGCTTGAACTGATGATAGATACTTTGTTAATTTATGTTTATATTTATATATATAAAAATCCCGGCTTCGGCCCTTCATTGATCAAAAGAAAAAATAGAGGATTTAATGAAAACCCAAAACAGTTCAGGTTACGTTTGAAGTTACAATTACATTTTACATTTCTTGTCACAAAGTATGGAAAATGAATAAAGTCGTCACGACTATGATTTTTGAAAGAAATATTTTTCAGTCTCTTGAATTATTTGGCAAATCTAAAACAATTTGTAATAATCAGTTTTTAATAAACGGTTTCAATTGGATGTAACTGTATAGAGGGAAGTAACTGTAAAATTCTAAATGCATCCCTATATAAGGGAGTATGCGTGTGTATCAAAAGGTAGGAGCATGAAGTTGTAAAATGAACACACCCATATTTTCTTATGTATGGAGCAATCAATTGATACCGAAATAAGAATTCATATGATTATATATCTATATGAATTTGTGAAATCTGAAACATACATAAAACGTAATCTGATGAACAAAACTTTGTAAAATAAAAAGAGGAGGAGTTGAAGCTCCTAGCAGTTGTAGCTGCTAAATAGTGTAAATTGAAGAGTTGGTGCTCAATATAGATGGCAGTTTTGAGAGTGGTTTTTACCCTATGAGAAAACCTATGGAGTTTTGAGGGTTTCCCACTCAGCAGAATTTATTGTGTCTCCTTTTGTGAGTTGGTATTATTGCTCTGATATCTTTCCTTTACTTTCATCTGTATCAGTTTATGTGTATGTATTTGATTCCGAAATTATATGTTCACAAATAAATCTGTTTTAAAAGGAGTCAAATTTACTCTATTCTGATTCACCCCCCTCTCAGAATAGCATCCACTTCCAGCATTTTTACCTTTCACTTTTCAAATGTTCTCCATTTATTTTCACAAATTAATTTTGTGCATATGCTTACTTCTAATTTTAGCACGAGCTCAGCTGGAAAAGTCTGTAGAATTAGCTTTACGCCTTCCAAATGTGTTTTCCAACTGTGTATCTATCTGTAATTTCTCATCTTACAACAATTAATAAAAAAATCTTATGCTTTGGTGGATGGCTGTAATATTTCAAATATGTTTTCCTGGTGCTGACAAAATGGTGGCAACCGCTATCAAATTCACTTTGTGCATATATCATCGCAGAAAACCATCTTAGATAAAAAATATTGGAAGATAATTGGTCACTGTTTAGATAATCTATTTGATTCAAGCCACATCTGAAAACGTATTACCATCATACAAGTTTCCATATGCTTTAAAATATTCTGGTTCATGCTTCTACTTTAGCGCAGGCTGGGAGTGCATTGGCAAAGGCTGCAGAATGCGGTTTTAAATTTATGATCACTACTTTGTTAATTTTAAATGTCCCTCCATTCATCTCTATTGTTGGCTATCTTTAGTTTCTACCGCACAGATTAATAAATGCATGTAAAGATATTGACTTGTTAAATTGTTGATTGCATTTTTCTTTCACAATTATCAATTTTCTAATGATGAACACTCTTAAAAATCTGTACATTGTATCTAACACTTTTGCAGATAGATGGACAAGTTTATTATTGCAACAAAAATATTCAATTATGGGAGGGATCATGTTCATCATACAGGCATATGTTTCGGAGAAGAAAATAATTGTGATTTTTTCAGACACCAAAAGACATGTCCGCATGATTTTTTCAGACACGGGAAATACCATAGCTTCCATCATGCCAATAACAAATGGACATTCTATCATATCATAGGCTTTTTCAAAGTCTAGAAGCACCATCACAGCATCCTGACCCTTATATCTAGCCCAATGCATAGCCTCCCAGCTTGTCATTAGATTCTCCAAAATATATCTAACTTGTATGAATCCTATTTGAGAGACTGAAATGATTTTTTGGAGAATCCTAGACAATCTTTTTGCTAATAGTTTTACAATAATTTTATATATGAAATATTTAAAAGAGTTATTGGCCTCCAATTTTTAACTAGTCTCTTGTCTCTGCTTTTAGGAATCAGTTTAATGAACCGCTTTTCAATAAATCCAAAGAAATCCATTCTTTATTCTTCTTATAAAATTCTGCATGGATACCATCCAACCCTGGAGACTTATCATTTGCCAAGGATGCTATGGCCCCTTCAATTTTTTTAAAGAGATGTTACTTTCTAAATCCTTGGAATCTTCAATAGAAACTTTGTGAGGGATAAGGGAAAGACATTTTTACATTATCTTCTGCTTATGAATATTATGATAAGAAGAAAATAATTCTTTGTAGAAGAAAAATAAGGCATCTTTTATCTCACTAGCATTCTTAGACACCTTATCCTCAATCAAGACTTCCTCTATCAATTCTATTTTCTATTTGGTTATGATGATATTAAAAAAATATTTAGACCCTCTGTCTCCTTCATTAATCTAATTCATTTTTTCTTTGACTTTTTGACCTTGAATGCGGTAATTCTGGATTTTCCTATGAACACTTTTGGTCCTAATAAGATCCAACTCAAGATTATCATTGACTCCTTTAACCTGAATCTGAAGCTCAAGATCATTCTATTTTGTCTGAAGCTCATCCCCCTTTGTTCTTTTGTCTATGTAAAGCTTCTTACCTATCATCTAAAATATATTTTTCCAAACACCAATAAGATCACTCCATTATGAAACTGGGGACTTATCAGGATTACAGAACTTGGAGAAGAAAGTAGCATTCTTAATAGCCTCCATTGTATCAGGATCCTTCAAAAGGGAGACATTAAGCTTGAAACAATTCACCCTTCTATGAGGAGCCTCAATGATATCTCCCCATTCAACCCTCGCATGAATAGGGGAATGGTTTGTAAGGTTAAAAAGAGAAACCTTAACAGTCGGTTGATTATCTGAATCGCTACTCCTGAAGAAAGTATGATCAAAGTATATTCCATCCAACCTACAATAGAACCTATTATTTCCTCTTTGATTATTGCACTGAAAGTATACCATATATCATTCCCCTTGGAATTTTCTGTTGGGTTAGCAATTTTGTTTTTCAATTTAAACCTAGACCAGAAGAACAATTTATTCCATTTCCATCCTTGAGGCATACCTCCATATTTGTCACCCTTATTTTCAATCATGTTAAAGTCTCCAATAAATATCTAGTGAGCATAAATGAGATGATTATATAGCCAATCCTAAAAATTATTACCTCTCTCTATAATCATTAGAAGCATATATGTTGCAGATACCTATAAGTTCATCCTTTTTTTTATGATTATCTAATGAGCCCTCTGTAAAGGAGAAACCCCATCCTTTACTATGTCATCTTTCCATTGAGGGCCAACTAGGAAATAAATTTGACCCTTGCCTCTAACATGTCCTGAATAAAGGTACTGAGCTTTATCCCATAATAATTTAATAGTATTATAGGCATGATATCCAGTGACGTTAATTTCCTGCAGGTACATTATATCCTTTTTGGGAAGACTGTTACACGATTTCCTGACCATATACTTCCTATCAGGCATCTCCAAACCCCTAACATTCCAACTTTGGATATTCATCATCATGAGGAACCTTGTGAGGGGTTTTGATTCTTATACAATCTATCAAAGCACTTAGGCATGTCTACCTTGATCAATATAGCAGAATCTTTTATTTTTTTTAGACTATTCTCTATCTCTAGTTAATTTTCCTCTTTTTCTTGAAATTCTTATTGCAAACCTCAGTAAAAATATCCTTCATACCCTCCATACTACATTTACTAGAGTTGATAGCTACAATCTCTCTACCAGTCTCTCCTTCTCTCTGGTGGTTTCCTGAATCAGGTAAGGAGGTATTTGAATTTTCCTTCTGTGATGACCTTCCTCAAATCATCTTCATTCTTCTTAATAAATTCTAAGGCACACTATTGAGCACTCTTTTTCCCAAAACTCTCATGATCTCATGTTTTAACACTTGATTGACAAGCATTAGTTGTGGAAGGAACAACATCAAAATCAACTTCAAAGAGAGGATTGGACAAAGTAAAAAGACCAATACAATCATTAACTGAAACAGAGGAGTCCTTAGGGAAAGGGCCAAAGGAAGGCTGGGGAGGGAAAGGGGTCAAGGAATATCCTTTAATGCCTCGAGCCACATCCAAATGTGGGGTGGGGGGGGGGGGGAAGGTTAACATTGAAGGATATTTGAACATTTTTAAGCACGGGGAAATCTTTGTGAGTATGACCATTAATTTTGCAATGAAAATAGACCCCCAAATTACCTAATAAGATCACATCCCAAGCATAATATTTTAGGCATCAACTTCAATGACAATAACTTCTGGGACCTCAACACTAGATTCTAATGCAATTAACAACCTAACATCAAGTGAGGCAGGGTGACACACCCGATTCCTCAACTTACACAACAAAGCCAAGAGGTTTCAACATATGTAGAATGAAGGGCCAGAATTTAGGCTAAACATTACATAGTTCCACCCAATTTGGGGAAGAACGGGCCATGACATGCACAATATTACCATCAGGAGACCAAGGAAAGGCTCGGAGAAGGGATTGACCAACATTCCAAAAACCTTTCTTAAGAACATGCTCCTGTATACTGTGTTTTTTCAAGAAAATAACAAATAAACCCTTTTGAACCATTCTATAGAAGGAAACAAAGATTCCATATTTTTTTCCCCAAATGTTATTAAACCAATTGTCTAAAAAAATTCTTGTGGGAAAAATTGGTTATCCATACAATAAAAAAGAATAGCAATGTTATTTAAACAAGACTATTCATTCTTGATGGCTTTCACCATATCTTTATTAGGGGAAAGAGAGAGATTCTTGTTATTCGAAATAGTAGGAGGATCCCTACCCGAGTCTTTATTTTCAGTAGGCAAGAAAGTGATGTTTCTTATGTCTCCTAGTCTATGTCCATTGGCTCCGTGTTCCATCACTCGTCCTGTCTCCACATCCTTTCTTCCTCTAAATACTCCATCAAAACTGGTGGTTGGAGGGCACTCTAAAATAGAATTATCAATCACAATATTATTGTATGAGAATTTCTCAATGGTTTTTGCATAATTTACTTCATTGGTAAGCTTTTGGCTCATGTTCATAGTTATATTTTAAATACTATGTCCTATAATTAATGAGACAATCCAAGAGAAGTACAATCCAATCCAAGATTAAATGGCACTTAAATTTGAAAGGTTTACACATGCACACCAGAAAACCCAAGCCAAGAAAGAAGACAAAGAAAGCAGCCCTCGCACGCTCTAGAGAATTGAGAGGGAGAGAAATTAAAGGAAACTAAAGAAACACAAAACAAAAAAGGAGACCAAGAAGACAAGGAAAATGGACATGAGGCCCTGCAAGGATGGGCACAAAATCCAACAGAGAAAGGTGGAGGCCTTGCTAGAGAGCTCAGTTGTAGAGCTAACTTCCTTTTCACAACGTTTGTTGGTGCTAAGCCTCAACAAACTTAATAATTTTCATTTGAAATAATTATAGAAAATTGATCAAACCTTCTCATAAATTCCTAAAAATGGGTCTACTAGCATATTGTTGATCACAGAGGTGTAAAATATTTTCCGTCAAAGATGGCTTCTTAATGTTTTCTGAAAACTTCACTGAAGAATCCTTGAAAAGTGCATTTACTTTTGATCTTGAAAGTACATCAATCCAACTAATGGAGCTCTAAAATTTGGCATAAGAGAACTTTCATGTAGAGAACCTTGACCACCCATTCATCTAATGAGACTAACCCAAATAAGAAATATAAATTTCTACTAAAGTAGGCTCTTTTAGCAACCATGTCATTGTAAAAATGGCAAAGCTGCATAAATTGTGTCTGGTTTTTGCTAGGGAAAAATTGTTAATGAGATCCCGAGACTTTAGAAATTTGCAGAGGGACACATTATAACTAGCAAAATTATAGGGAAGAATCAGATTGGTTACATTTTGGTTACACACTGAGATATTGGGTGTGAAAAATGGTTTACTTTAATGATTTTTAGTATGTACACTACAGAGCTATCATGCAACCCTCAAATGTGGTACTTGGAAAATACATTAGGATTAGATTTGAGAGGCTAAGGATGGATGTATATGCTTATTTATATGAAGTGAAAAAAATCAAAAGGTGAATTCTCTTGAGGGAAACATTATATGCAAGTTTACTTATGGGGTTTTAGTGACTTTTATGATTATATGGAACTCTAAATCTTGAAGAAATTTAGAGCTCCAACACATCCTTTGATGGTGTCAAGGAAGTATTCTTTGTTGAAGAGGGATAATTCTCAAGGACATTTCCTTGACTTTCACTCATATTCCTCAAGATAACACCAATGATTTGGGTCCTATAAATATTCTAGAATAAAGTCCTACTGAAAAGGTGAAGGAGATGCCTATTGAAAAACGGTCTTTTGTTCGTAAGATTGTCATTATCATGAGCCTAGTGAATAATTTCATGGATACCCAAAATTCCATATTCAATTAGATTATTGAGGAAGTAACAGCTCTAAAGGGAAACCCTAGATTGAGAAACCCTAAATTAGATACTATAATAATTAGCACTAAAACCCTTGCCAATGGAATTAAAGAGCTCAAAGAAGGCCATGAAAAAGGTATCAAACGAGTGTAAGAGACTCTTAATAAGATGTAGGATAGAATCAATGTGGTGATTTTTGTTAGTAAAACAACCATGGACAACTCGGCCAAGGGATTTATGAAATTGAATGAACATGCGAAGGTAATTTAGGCATTTTCTAAAGGTGCTCATGTCTCTCCTTTTGTGAGTTTTAAATATTCAAGAGGAGATCTTTGTTAAGTGACTAGTCCCAATGAGGTCGAGGGTGTTCCTATTTCTAATCTAGACAAAGACTCTATTCCCAGTATGGTGACAAGACTTCAAAGAAAATATAAGAATTTTACTCTTATTAATAGTATTATCAAATAAGTTAGAAGTTTTCATGAGAATTTTCTTAGGAAGAATTTTGAGCAGGTAAAGTGTCTATAGTTTGTTTTTGGTTGTCTTCCCCTAATTGTGTGCTCTTTTGTATATTGGTCAGTTAGTGTTTAGTTAACTATTGGTTGAAAACTATTCATTGTTGGTCTTTGTTTTTTTGAATCTGGGTTCCTAGTCCGTATAAAACTATTTTACCTTTAATAAAAAATAAACATATTATTGTCACCTCTTCCTTCTATTTTTTCAAGGCTTCTTCCACCATGGCTTTGAAAGAATTTATATATTCAATTTTTGATTGATAATACCTCTAATGGAGATAAACTAATGGGTTGCATATCTCCAATCCTATCTTTTGAAAATAAAAACAATATATATTGTGACATGTAGGAGCATAATTTCTCTGATATGAATCATTTGAATTCCATGATAAATTGAGTTACAATATTAGGTCTGTAGAAATTTCAAGTACTATTGAAAACAATGGTCAATAGAAAAACTTGTAACAAGAGTTGTATGCAAACAATAACAACTGCTAAATTAGGGGATGGGCCTGAGAGGCAGGAAAGGTGGGAGAGGTTCATCTAGGGTTTATCCTAGGGTTGCAGGAGGGTGTGGTGATGAAGAAGAAGCTTCTAGTGAAGAAGATGACAATGATGACCCTTATTTTTTTTGTTGTATTTGGGATCTTATATGGTTGTTGTTTCATTTGGTTTTTATGAGCTACTTTTTGGGTAGCCATAGGGGGCTTTACTTTTTTCTTGTTGTGGCCCTTTGGAGTTTTTTTCACCATATTGTAATAGAAATAGAGGAAGTAGTTTTGTGCCCTATTTCTATTCTAGTTCTCTTTTGGCCTTAGTTTCTTTTGTCACCCCTATTATGAAACTACATGTAGATGATTTAGTCAACAGACTATGTTGGGCTTTGTTAGGCCACCCTTTTTTTTTTTATCCTGGGTTCATAATGGTGGATTTAGCCCATTCTTGTCTAACAAGTTTTCCTTAGACAAGATAGTAGTCTAATTTATAGATCCATTCTTCCTCGCAAGACAGGTTGTGGTATTTATGCTTTCTGGAGGAGATTGAGTGAGGTGTTGGGTTTTATAGCCCTACTGGTGTAGGTTTCCCCTCTTTCTATGATCACTTCTATAGCATTTTTCTATAACATAGGCTATGGGTGTTGTCCACATAATTTTTTTAGAGAGGACTATTGTGTTCTAATCTCTTGGGTCTCTATCTTTCCTTTGAGATTTTTGTTTCTCTCTTGGACTTTAAAGCTACTTGTTTTGGATGGGAGTTTTGTTTTTCTTAAGCTACTATTTTCTCCTTGTTGGTTGATTCATGATTTTGGAGTTATTTGATGGTGTTATGGTCAATTTCTTCCAAGGAAGTACTTTGATGATCTTAAACCTTTTGTGGTCCCCTCTCTATTTAAGGAATTATTTACCTTGGCGGCCTCTTGTTCTAGTATTGGTACTATTTATGGGGTGTTTTAAACCCTTCAAGCATGTGTCTCTCTTTTGGATTTTTAGTTTTCTTTTTTTGGATGGGAGATAAGTTTTTTGTTTGGTGCTGATTTTGCGTTTGAAATTATGATTCCTAGGTTCCTAATTTAGGAGTTCTTGGAGATTTTTAGGGTTTCTTTTATTTTGGGGAAGATCAATCATGATATTGTTCATTTCATCCTTCTCTCTCTATTTTGGGTTGTCCCTTCCTTGAAGCCCACTTTTTTCAATTTTGGCACTTCTTTGTGGTCTAGTTAATTGGAAGGTCTCCTTTTTTAGAAGTTTGGTATCTTGTTTGTTGAATTGGGAAGTTGGTTGGTGCTAATTTTCTTAATCAAGTTTGTATTGATGATCTCGGCCTATTTTATTTATTCATTCTTCTTTGGGTATTTTTTTATTTAAGGTGTTCTCTCTTATTGAAGGTGAATGGTGGTCTCTAGGAATAGTGTGGTTGGTGGCGGCTAGTTATTTGTGCCTTGAGAGAGTGGGATTTACTATACATTGGCACATATACCCCCTCATACTACATTTTAGGTCTTCCACCCTATAGTGTGGTTATTTTTTTGGGTATTTGGTTTCCTATGTGTGTAGTCGGTGGAGATATTTGGGTTTAATTTTCTTAATAGATAAAACTTTGATGATTTGAATCATTTTGATTTCCTCCTTCTATGCTTGGTTCCTTAAACTTTATTGGTTCTTGGATCAAGGAAGGATTGGTTCTTGATTAAGGTGGTGTTGGGTAGGGTTGGGGGTGAATTTTTTAAGATAAAGGACTCTCTCTCTCTCTCTCTCTCTCTCTCTCTCTCTCTCTCTCTCTCTCTCACACACACACACACACACACACACACACAGACATCTACTAGGTTTCTCTCTAAAAAGTACTTGAATCTTAGTTGTAGGGTTGTGGGTTGTGGAAGGTTGTAGGCATTTTTAAAGGTTGGGATGTATTATGCTCACTATTGTTTAGGACCCCATCAAAACTTACTTTAATATAAAAACTAGCATATTGTTTTCATTCCCTAATGCGACATTTGATTTTACACTCTCATCCAAACTAGAAAAAAATTCTAAGTTCTCAGTCATGTGATTGCTACAAGATAAGTCTAAAATCCATACATCCTTCCCATTTTCACACGACATTGAAAGATAGGAATATGTTGTCCTATTTTTATTTTCTTTACTAAAATTTACATTTTGTTTCCTAGAGTCATACTATTTATTTCCACATTCATGTACGATAATGCCCATATTTCTTGTCTAATTTTGAGTTGAGAGTTTATGCAAGTGCATCATCTACTTGAGATTCCACTTGAGTTTGATGGGTTGCTTCCTCTACCTATAGACAAATTAATTCCTCTACCTCTAAAATTTGGCATTCCCTTCCTTTACCATAGTTGATTGAAACTTGTGTCTTGAAATCATGCTCAAAATATGAGTTTTTTTACCAACTTGGCCTATTATGCTCATGTGAAATGAGAGGTGAATATATCCCATCAACTAAAAATAATGATAGATTCTTTGTCCCTATTTGGGTACCACAATTGATTCAATTATAACACACAAAATTCTTAAAATATTATCAACTACACTCCTTTTCTCAATTATTTCATTATTATACTTGATTTGATTGACCATTCCAATGATTCAAGTTAAGAATGATTTCATTGTTTCTAATTCTTTCATGTAATTAGTCTCAAAATCCTTTCTTAGCATTTTCAATTTGGTTATCTTCACCTTTCTCAATACTTGGTAGGTAAGTTGAAGAATATCCTTATATATAAGAAAATATGAGAGATCAAATAAAAGATACTAGAACCCAAATACTTCATAAATTAGGAATAAAAAACCTCCTACAAAGGTAATATAATTAGAACAACCAAGAGATTAATGGTGCTAATAAGTGATCTTCATAATGTAAGGTTTTTAAATTCCTAAATAGATATAAATGCTATTGATAATAGGAAAAATAAAGTAAATGATAGAAGATCCAATCTATGAAAGTAAGATAAAGGGAGAAATAATAAGAACAAGTTCACCTTGAAAGTGAAATAGGAAGAATGGAATTTTGAAGCTAATTTTGACTATTGTTAGAATGTCAGAATATACTACTATGTTTATACCTTTCAGATTCAAAATTGCAACCCTTTAACATATTTTTGTGCACAGGGGAAGAATGCTAAAGGGAGGAGTTTACGTCACTCAAACTCCTATTTAAGAATCAACCTTGAAATGAAATAAAATATGAGAAATTTGTAATGTCATGTAGCATAGACCAGATCTAGATAATGAAGTATATCATACCATGTAGATGCAATTACCTATTAAGATATGATCAACTATGTTGATGCAATAGCTTTGACTAAACACAAAAACCCAAAAGGAAATCATGTAAGAAATAACTTCATGTAGTAGATTTTGTACTTCACCATAATGTTTGATTGGTAAAGAGAACAAGAAATCTTGATGAATGGAATTATACCTCCTTATTTGATTTTAAACTCCTTTTCTTGGCCTCCATTGGGGGAAAGAAGCTAGATATATGGAAGGAAACACCTTGATTTCATGAAGACTTGAATTCTTGATGGCTCTTCATGGCTTCCTTTTGACTTGATTTCTTGATTACGTGGATTCTTGGATGCTTCGCAATAGTAGTTTGCATGATAATGGATAGATAAAAATGAGATGGAGAGGTTTCTTTTTATACACATTTTGGGGCCTAAATAATATCCAAGTCAACAAAATATCTCAACCTCAAAGGAAATTCCTAGCATTGGGCCTTGGGCTCAATTTGGGCTCAAAAACCCAAGAACAAGTTGGTTAGTCAACTTGTTCCTAGCAACTAGTTGACAAGTCAACTTGTGCCTGGTAAAATGACCTCAAATTTTACCAAGATGTTTAGGAATGTTAGAAGGAGAAGAGGGATAAAATACAATATTCTAGGATGTCGAGACAAACTCTTAAATCTAAAAATAAATTGATGTGACCTAAGTGAGGAAATGAATTATGAGCTTGGATTGAATAATAGAAATAATTCCTAAAAGTGAGAGACAATATCAAGTTAAACCAAGATTGAAGGAGGAGGAGGGCTCATATTTGAATTAAGTATGCATTAAAATGCAATATGAGGTCCTACCATTGGAAACAAAATAAAGTAGTCACAAAAGGAAATATTAATTAGTTCTAAGGAGTCCTCAAGGGTCTCTAGATTCAATAATGGGTCCTATGACCCCTTAGAACCCCTTATGATACATAATGGGTCCTAAGGGGTCCTAATGCATACTAAGGGGTCTTAGGACACAATAATGGGTCCTAAGGGGCCCTAAATGATCCTAGGAATCATTAATGGGTCCCACAACCCCTAAGGACATATTATGATACATAGTGAGCCCTAAGGGGTTCTAATAGATACTAAGGGGTCTAATGAAATATTAATGATTCCTAGGGGATGGGTGAACCCACAATAGTGGGTTACACATTTTTTCCTGAATGGACATTGAAGTCTACATCTTGAAAAAAACTTTCAGGTTATATATATATATATATATATATATATATATATATATATATATATATATATATATATATATATATATATATATATATATATATATATATATATATATATATATATATATATATATATATATATATATATATATATATATATATATATATATATATATATATATATATATATATATATATATATATATATATATATATATATGAATTGATCTGAATGGTTTCTTTCCAACGAAAACTAGTGTGTTATTGAAAATATCATTTTCAAAGAATTACATTTTTTTCATAGAGCATAACCATTTTTTTTTTATTTTTTTTTTCTAAAATAGATATCAATGTGATTCTTTCAAATTTAGTTTTGTAACATCCATATAGAGAGCATGCAATTGGTTTGACAATATTATCACCATTATTTCATATTTTATTAACGTTTGAAGATGACTAAACCATACTTTTGACATAACTTGACTACATAGCTTATAACTTTTTGTGTATTTATCCATTTTATTTTTTATTTTATTTTTATAGAAAGATAACTTCAATACCTAGGGCATAGATATTTTTTATAAAACAATTTCTCTCATTTACTATTTTTCCATGAACATCAAACATAGAGCTAGACATACGGTGAAATATCTATGTTTAGTAAAACTAAAAATACAAAGTCATAATAAACCTAACATATATTAACATTATAATCATTCAAAAGATTTTTCTCAGTATTACCTTACTACATAGATAGGTTTTTCAAATAGATTCATTTGATCTGCCAAAAGGTAAAGTCGAAGTGTTTTTTTGTCATCATTTTAATAGCTATGAAGGAGACTCCATTTTAGGTATGAATGAGGAGTATAGATGTTATATAAATAATTTTTTATCTAAGAGGATTAGGAGTATAGATGTTATATAAATGTTTTTTTTTATCTAAGAGGAGTTAAGCTAAGAATTTTTAATTAAGTCATTCAAATGGAACCTCTCAAGGCTTAAATCATCGCAGTTTATCAAAAATATTTTATTTCGACAAAAATTAACATGTCTAAAAAAGTGTAACCCACTATTGTGGGGTCACTCGGGTCCTAAAGGGTCAGGTAGGAATCATTAATGGGTCCTATGACTACTTTGGACCCCTTATGATACATAATGGTTCCTAAGGGGTCCTAATGCATACTGAGAGGTCTTAGGACACAATAATGCATCCTAAAGGGTCCTAAATATTCCTATGACTCATTAATAGATCCTAAAACCCCTGCAGACCTCTTATGATCAATAGTGGGCCTTAAGGTGTCCTAATTGGTACCAAGGGGTGTGAGGAAATACTAATGAGTCCTAAGGTGTCATAAAGAGTCCTAGGACTCAATAATGGGTCCTACTACCCCTTAGGACACCTTATGATACATAATGGGTCCTAACTGGTCCTAATGGGTACTAAGGGTTGCTAGAAAATATCGATGGGTCCTAAGGGGTCTTAAATGGTATTAGGACTCATGAATGTATCCTACGACTCTGCAAGGCCCCTTATGATAAATAATAGGTCCATAGGTGGTATAATGTCTATTAAGGGTTCCTAAGACATATTAATGGTTCCTAAGGGGTCTTAAATGGTCCTAGGAGTCATTAGTGTGTTTTATGACCCCTTGAGACCCTTTATGGTACATAATGGATCACAAGGCATGTCCTAATGCATTCTAAGGTGTCCTAGGGCACATTAATGGGCCCTAGAGCGTACTAAATATTCCTAGGACCCATTAATGTATCCTATGACCCCTTATGATACATAACGGGTCTGTTATACACTAAGTTTGCACCCTTGTTTAAAGCTCGCGTAGTCTTGATAACCTAGTATAACATGGGAATCATCTCCAGGTTGTGGGACCTATGCTAACTAAGATGAGACCTCTAGGTTCTAGGCTGGTTCCTCTTGGATAATCACCTTAATTTGCTTCTAGACATGAAATTAAATCTTTTGAGGGAAAGGGATAGAAGGAATGCTTGAAAGGGAAATGACTTGAAAGAAAACTACCTACTAGGTGATACACCAAAATGAAGGGTTCGAATCTTAGTATAGAGGATGAAAATAATGAACAACGTAGGTCCAGGAGGTCACAACTCACTAAATGGGCTTGCATAAGAGTTTCATAGAAGGGTCTGCAATAGAAAGAGGCTATTCAGGGAAAAAGGGGATTTCACAAAAAATAGCATTATTGATGGTTTTAGACACAATTTAGGACCTGCAAACAAACATTCACTTCTACAACTCGACATAGGAATGAGACAAGATTTTTAGGGGGTTGAAGTATACCCACAAAAGCATTCACATGTAATAATCCACAATAACACACAATAGTTACAAAAAGAGAGAGGGATCAGGAACCCTAAGATATCACTAAAACATCATATACTTCAATTCACTAAGAGATAATCAGAACAAGGAAGTATAGGGACATGATGAATTGTCACAAAATACCTCTGCAATATTTTGATTATCGATGAAAGATTTACAACTGTATAAGCTAGAGGGTAGGAATAATACCACAGATGAACCTTAAGAAAATGAAATTCTTTTACAATTGTCCAACTCTGAGCTCAAAAGCTCCAAAAATACAATATATACATCTCCTATTTGGCACACAGGTTGGAGTCAAAACCTAATTAGGGTTGCAGATTTACAATAGAATAACAAACCCTAAATCAATAAAGTCTGATCATAAATGTTATTTCTACAAATATTTCAACCGATCAGATATTCATCTTTGTGTGCCCATCCCTGTACTGAAATCAACCTGCAGACAAGCAACCCGGACTTATCTGCGTCTCTGCAAATTGGCCCGCCATGAATGCACTAATTTGGTACCCTTAGAAAATAAGAAATGACCAAAGATGGCCACCTAGACCTCCTCATCATCCTCTTTGAACTGCAAATGTCCTGAAGACATAAATTCTATCTACCCACTCTGTCGCAAATGACTATTGGATCAAAACCTAGCCAAAACCCTGCAAAGAAATAAATTTGAATTTAAATATTAACGGCTAGCGGGTGGCACCATGCTTTTCCTCCATTGACGGCTGACATTTAAATCTCAATCTCCTTTTAAAACATGACCATTAGATCTTCTTATTTACCTGGGAACTGTTCGTCTGCAGAATTAACCTCAACTTCACCTCAGGTTACATTTTTCTCATTGGTCATAGGACCGCTAATTGTTGTAACTAACCTTGGTTAAGTTTGGAAAACATGAAATAACCCTTTAGTCGCTAATTCATTTAATGTTTTCTAACCTTCGGCCCATTCACCACTTGGCAATCCTTCATTTTCCCCAACCACCTCATCAGCAAACACCTCGGTAGGCTCTGACAATGGACCCACTCAAACTAAGATTCCAATCTAACGGTGGGTGCATGATCTCATGACCATTGAATATTCCTTTAGATCATATGCCCGCCATAGATCTTCATTAAGCCATGACCCAATTGACACATCGGTCCACTTGGAAGTCTTCATCAGCACGCAACAACCGATCACCTTTGAGCAAGTCAGCATACTTGGAAACACGGTCCCACAGATTTTCTCTTTACTTTCACCAATCAATAGATGACATGTCACCCTGACTTGGCATTGGACCCACTTGAAAAAGATGAAAATTTAGGAAATTGAACGGCGGACGTAAGATCGCATGTGTCAGAAAAGGGCTATGCGAAGATACACCAGCTGTTGATCTTCATCCTACTGACATCCCTGCAGAGACTCTAACATAGCCCCACTAACAAATCCTAGCCATCATTCTATGGACCAATGGAAGATGAGAACATTAAAAAGAAAGGACCCACCAAATGAATCTCTAACAACAAATCAAGATCGACGGTTGGCGCATAATCTCATATGTAAAAAAAACTCTATGAGATCATGCACCAATCATTGGATTAAAAGCTACAGAGTCCTCCGGGCCTGCTTTGACAAACTTCCAAATCATCAACAACCGACCAATGAAAAGCTTCCACATAGGATGATGTGGCACTAGACCCACTTAGCAAATCAAGGGCTTCATACTTGGAAGATCGACAGCCATCACAAGATTGCATGTGTCAGAAGAACTCCTTGCAAATTCATGACAACCATCGGATCTTCCTGACTGGGACCCCACTTAAGTGACCACCAAAAGACTTAGCGAATATGCGACTGAGGAAAGGCTAGCTGTTTCAATGGGTTGCGGGATGTTAAGACTTAACCGCCAAACATTTGGCAACTAAGAGAACCAATGTAGTCATTGAATCAATGAATAAAAGGGGTAACCGCCAGAGAACTTAGAGAACCTACGACCGACCAATGAGAATAAAGCGCACATGGTTTTTTTGAGGACTTAAGTGGCTGAGATAAAGTAACATGAAAATAGAAATTGGCCTAGGGTTACTTAGGTTTTTCTTGGGACAACGGCTACATTTTCAAATATTTTGACATGCAGACTAGGGAATGAAACAAATTGCAAATACCAGAAGGAAGGACATAAACCCATGAAATTTTTAGGGATGCTTGGCAAGGTGAAAACATAGATTTTGGAATAGGTTTTAGCCAAATTTACATGTACATGGAAATTGGGGTAAAATTTTGGTGATTTCTATTGGATGTCAGCCTGCTAGACATAGATCAGTGGCCTATAAACAATCCATTGGGCATGGGGTCATCAAAAATAAAAAATTCTCATAGGGAGATAGGACTAAAGTTGTGCTTAGGGCACTTCTTGAAAAGTAGGAAACTAACCTAGAAAATAGGGAAACAAGCAAAAACACACACATATACAAGAATAAAAGAGAGGGATTAACCTCAAAATAGGGCTTCAAGTGAAAACCATTCATTGATATTGGCAAGGACTCTCCTTCAAGGGTTGATAGTTGAAAAGCATTAGACCCCTTGCACTCTGTTATAACAAATGGTCCACCCCAAAATGAATCAAATTTTGTATGTCTACCAGGCTTGGATCTGAACTCATCCCACTTGAGGACTACATCTCCAACTTTGAAACTTTTGACTCTATCTCTTTTATCAAAGCTCTTCTTTGTCTAAATCTGATGGAACTCCATATCTTTTATGGATTTGTCTCTGATTTCCTCTAACTCCATGAGCTGAGCATACCTGATTTGTAAGGGATCTCCTTCTTCAAATAGGGCATATTGAGTGGCTAAGTGCAGGGCTGGTAACTCAGTTGAAATGGACAACTTAGCCTCCTTTCCATACAGTAACATATAAGGAGAGTTCCTAATGATCTTCTTTGGGGTTATTCTATCTAACCACAAGGCAGACCTCAAATTTGCATGCCAATCTCTCTGGTTGTCTTGCATAGTCTTCTTGATTATCCTAATCAAGTTCTTATTCATTCATTCTGCCAAGTCATTTCCCTGAGGGTAATAATTTGAACTGGTATATAGATAAATGCCATTCCTAATTTCCCACTCTGAGACTTTAAGGCCTATGAATGCAAATGCATTATCTAAAATTATGGAATCTGGAATGCCAAACCTATGAACTATATCATCATAAGAACTTAAGACATCACTCTCATTGGCTTCTTTTAAAGAAATTGCTCATGTCCATCTGGTGAAGTAATCTATTGTAGTGATTATCCATTTATGTCCTGCACTAGATGGAGGATTGATCATACCAATAAAGTCTATGCCCCACTTCATGAAGGGTTTCTCTGTTCTGATTGGTTGTAGGGGCAAGGTTGCAAGCCTCTCTTTTCCTGCAAACATGGCACACTTGATGCATTTCCTCACATACTCATGACTATCCCTAAAGATAGATGGCCAATAGTATCTAGCCCTCATGATTTTAAAAGCAGTAGTCCTAGGAGAGAAATGACCTCCAGAAGGTCCATCATGAAACTCAAATAGGACATCAGCTATCTTTTCTGAATCAATGCATCTTAAAAGGACACCATTGTGATCCTTTCTGAAAAGAACTTCATCTATCAACACAAAAGGAATAGATTGTAATCTATAATACCTCCTTTTTACTGAATCCAAACCTGTAGGACATTGTCCTATCTTCAAATAATTGATCATATTAGGAAACCAGCTTGTTGCCTTGGCTTGTTCTTTTGTAGAATGCACCACCAGAGATGCATCCATTTGCTCTGATTTCTTTGAACTCTCATCTAATGCCAAATGCTCACAAAGACCTCTTCCTCTAACCAGCTTGGTAGTTTGAATATCTATGTCATATTCCATCACCTTGGTGATCCAATCAGCTCTTTTCTCATTTAGGTCTTTGGAAAGCAAAAATTCTTTGACACTTGGATGAGTAACTTTCAAATGTACCTTGCTATGGGTCAATAGATATCTGAACTTTTTAAGGCTCTTCACCACATCAAGAACATGTTTTTCTACAAAAGAGTATCTTTTTTCATACTCTTCTAAACCTTTGCTAAAGAAAGCAATAGGTTTCTCCAATCCATTTGAATTTTCTTGAGTTAGCATTGCAGATATAGCATCATGACCTCCATAAGCATAAAGGACAAAATCCTTACTAAAATTTGGGTTTAGGAGAGTAGGAGCTTCTATTAAGGCCTCTTTGATAGCTTGGAAATTGACTTTCCCTTCTTTGGTCCAACTAAAAGTTGAACTCTTCTTTAACATGGTTGTCAAAGACTTTAGTAAATCTGCAATGTTAGGCAAGAACCTCCTAACAAAAATCTTTCCTATGAAAGATTGGAGACCTTTCTTGTGATGTGGTAGGGGTAGCTCTAAGATGGCTACAATTCTCTTAGGATCTACTATGATCCCTTCTTTGGATATTAAATATCCCAGCAACTTTCCTTCATGAACTACAAACACACATTTCTTGGGATTAAGAGATATCCCAAATTCTCTACACCTTTCAAAGATCTTCCTCAAATGTTTGATGTGATCTACTGCATGCTTAGAATAGACAGTTATGTCATCCAAGTAGACCAGTACAAACTTGTACATGAGGCTTTTAAAGGCCATATCTATTGCCTTTTGAAATGTAGTACCTGCTTTTGACAAACCAAAGGCCATCTTTTGATAAGCCATGGCTCCCCACTTGGTTGTAAATGCAGTCTTGTATTGATCCTCTTCATTCACTAAGATCTGATTGTATCCTGAATAGCCATCCAATAATGAAAATCTTTCAGATCTAGAGACACATTGTAAGATTTGTTCCATAGAGGGTAATGGATGGCGGTCTTTTAGAGAGACCTTGTTAAGATCCCTGAAGTCAACACATAACCTCAACTCCCCGTTCTTCTTCCTGATAGGAACAAGGTTGGAAACCCAACTAGTATGCTTGATGGGGTAGATGATACCACTTTCTATTAGTTTAAGCACTTCTCTATGCATAAGTGGCTCAAGCTTGGGATTAAAAGGCCTTTGCTTCTACCTCACTGGTTTGGCATTAGGCTCTAATTTAATAGTGTGCTGAGCAAGGGCAGAATCAAAACCTTTGAGGTCCTCATATTGCCATGCAAAAACATCACTGAATTCTTTAAATAACTGAGTGTAAGCTTGTTTCTCCAATTTAGTGTTCACTTTTCCAAATTGTAAGCTCTTACCTGGTTTCAACTCTAATTAAACACAATGTTCTTTTTTAACTACCAAACCAGCTTTGTTCTTCTTAACTTCATCATCCTTGTTGAAGATAGTATCTAAGGTGACAAGACCTCTAGGCATGTTATTAGACTTAAGTTGTATCACTTGATCACCATAGTTTTGTGATAGTCTATCTTGATTGTACTCTAAAAAAACATCTTCTTCAAACAAGAACTGCAGAATTTGTTCATCATTGTCAAACACTTGCCAATTGACATCATTATCAGGAATAGAGGGTCTAACAATCACTTTGATATGTTGTCGATCTATCTCTTTTGAAATGCTATTGGGAATATCATACTGAGATCGGACAACAGCTAACCTATCTGCATTTTGGTTGAGCTTCCTAGGGATAGCAACAATATTGAAAGCACAAAAATCTTCAATTACATCCCAAACTCTATGTTTGTATGCTTTCAAAGTGTCATTTTTGGTTGCACTTATCCCTCTCACTTGGCCGACAACTAATTCACTATCACCATAAACTTTTAAGGCCTTAAGCTCTCTTTTTCTAGCCCACTCTAGTCCATTGACTAGACTTTCATATTCTGCAATATTGCTAGTGTAGGAGAAACTAAATCTAAAGGTAGTATAGTACCTTTCTCCTTTTGGGGACACTAACATAGAACCACCACCAGAACCATGTCTACTTCTAGCTCCATCAAAAAATAGTTCCCAAACCTGATTGCTCTGATCCTCTAAATCAATGTCTTCTTTGAAAAGGGTTGGCTCTATGGATCCACCTTCTTGTATCAAATAACTTCCCGAACCAAAATCCCAAACAAAATTTTCTTGTGCCTCTGGAGCTCTTTCATCTAGAAGAATATCAGGGATACTTTCTATCTTTGTGCTTGCTTCACTAATGGTTTGGAAGTCACTGTTATCAAATATAGGGCAATTTACATTGATGGTATTGGATACATATGGCTCTATATGGTGTGCTACTAATGGTTATGACTTAATGGTGACCTTGGTCCCATACCTTGTATGAAATAGCATGTGAGACCAATCAGAAGATAGGTAGCCTCCTATCTTGTCTGTAAACTCCCTTGAAAGACATATAGCAAATAATGCAGGGAGATCTATGATATATATATCAAGGAGGATGGAGAAGTTAGGACTAGCATGAAGGATCAGACTGGTATCCTTAGCCACACCTATAGTATTGACTGAGGATCCATCAAGTCAGGTAACCTTCTTTTGAAAGGGTTCATATTTCAGTCCTAATTGGTTAGCTACTTTCTTGGGCATTATAGTACTAGTAGCTCCACTACTACCATAAAATTATGTAATAAATATTTTACAATAATTAGAGATACATAAAAGGGAGGTGGCTTTTAATTCCTACCTTGTGTGGCATTTCCTTTGGAGTTGCTACTTGGAGCCTCCTTTTCTTGATCAGTGTTAACCAACACTGGCTTTGCAGCCTCTTTTGTAGGTTGAGGAGTTGATGCCTCTGTCATGGCCTTATTCAAGATTTCAGGCTGTCCTGGAAGAGCCAAAGAGTCCCACATTGACATGGTGACATTCACCTTCTTCATGTTGTCTACAATATTGAAAGGTGTCACAGTGTTTACTCTCTATTCTGCTTTCACTATGATGGGCTCCACTTCTTTAGACTGTTGGCCTTTACTAGTAATGGTAGGACCCTCCTTAGGTGCGATGGGATCAGCTTGCTGCAGTGGCTCTGCAAATGTGGTGGCTTTGGCATTGGAATCTGCTCTTTCCATGTCTTGAGCTCTCCTTTTTGCTCTTGTATAGGCAACAAAAAGAAACTTCATCATTGACTCCATTGAAGTCTAGTTGCTCCCAATTGAAAAGAGCAGTCTCATTCTCCTGTGATTCTTGTTGGGGAACTGATCCACTGGATGAAGCCTCCAAATGAGCTTGTGAGGCATTTTGAACCATTAGAACTTGGTTCATCCATCCATTTGAACATGTAGCCTAATTATGAGGCTGATTACAAGGGAAGCACCATTCATTATCCATAGCCATATTGTTTTGACTAGGAACTATATCCCTCACTGGATTTGTAGAATTAAGAGGTGCAAGGTTATATGATTGGAATGGTCTTTGATTAAAACTTTGTCTTTGTCCTTGATACCCTCCTTGGTATTATGGCCTATTTTGTTGATAAGGTTGTCCTTGATTTTGATATTGCTGATTAGGACCTTGGCCTTGTGGCTGGAAGGGTGGTCTGATTCCTTGACCTTGCTTCTTTAGATTTGTTGCTTCTTTAGTCAAGGTTTGCAACAAATTTGTCATTTCTTGCTGACTACTTTGTTGGCTATTCTTTATTTCTTGTAGCTCTTGAGAGAAACTTGTTCTCAGCTCTTGACCACTAGTACTAACCTGAGGTGCCAATATGGTGGGAATAGGGGTAAATGGAGGTACTTGTGCAGGTGCAGTGGGTTGAAGGCTAGGAAAGATGGGCATTGGAGGCCTTCTAGCAATCATGCCTTCTTGAATCAAATAATTTTTAGCGTTGAAAACTATGTCAAAGGCTTAGGGGAGAGATGTACCACCCATGGACTAGATCATGATAGAAATTTGACCATTTAGACTTTGCAAGTAGTAAAGGAAAGCATGGTCAGCTAATGGTCTCACAGAAATTGGAATTCTATTCCATGTTTTGAGGAATCTACTATTGTAGTCTATCATTTGCTCTTGAGGGCCTCTCTTAATGGTCGTTAACTGCTCAACCAGAGACAAGTTATGTGATTTATCCTCAAAATGCTTACTCAATGCATCTCCTAATTCATCCCATAAAGTAATAGAACCAACAGTTAGAGTTCTAAACCATTCAAGAGCCTTACCTTTTAAAGAGGCTGCTAATAATTTCGTGGCCACATCTTCTTGAGTAATATTGTGTATGCTGCAAATGGTGGTCACATCTCTTATGTGTTCAAAATCAGTTGTCTACCCTTCACCAGTGAAATTAGGTATACTCTTTAGTGCCACCAAGGGCACATCATGATGTTGAGCAAAGGCTACTGGACTCCCTTGGTTGAATGATGCAAAGGCAAACTATTTAGCCATTGTAGGAGCTGTGATTTGAAGATTGACAACTATGTGAGCTATATTTGCTGCTGGACTTGAATCTTCTTCTAGATCTCTAGTTAGAGATTTGCCTCTTCTTCTGGAATGAAAGGGAAAAGGTCTCCTTTATGAGGTATCAGGAGGTTTTGACTGAACTCTCCTCAGAGGGGATGTTCTTTGAGGATCTTTTCCTTTATGACTTTTTTCTGAGGGCAACTCTAAAAATTTGGTAGGCTTTGAGCTCCTAGTCTCAATCTTTCTCATAAACCTTAAACAAGGTTGGCCTAGATCTTTGAAATCAGTGGAGTCACTAGATATACTTGATAGAACAAATTCTAAAAGTTTGTATTATGCAATCTACATATCAGAGATAACATAACCTTCAAACAATAGTTTCTTTTGTAGTCCCACCGGGCATGCCAGAATTGTTATACACTAGCACCAAGGTGGGGTGTACTTGAGCTTGAGTCTATACTAATAGTCCTTGTGTATTTGAACTTCGTTGATGCTTTTGCAAATGAACCAACAGGAACACCTTTGAACATTAATTTGATCTTTGTTGTCCCACCGAGCATGCCAGAATTATTATACACTAAGTTTGCACCCTTGTTTCAAGCTCTCGTAGTCTTGATAACCTAGTATAACATAGGAATCATCTCCAGGTTGTGGGACCTATGCTAACTAAGATGAGACCTCCAGGTTCTAGGCTAGTTCCTCTTGGATAATCACCTTAATTTGCTTCTAGACATGAAAGTAAATCTTTTGAGGGAAAGGGATAGAAGGAATGCTTGAAAGGGAAATGACTTGAAAGCAAACTACCTACTAGGTGATACACCGAAATGAAGAGTTGGAATCTCAGTATAGAGCATGAAAATAATGAACAACTTAGGTGTAGGAGGTCACAACTCACTGAATGGGCTTGCATAAGTCTTTCATAGAAGGGTCTGCAATAGAAAAAGGCTATTCAGGGAAAAAGAGGATTTCACAAACAATAGCATTACTAATGGATTTAGACACAATTTATGACCTCCAAACAAACATTCACTTCTACAACTCGGCATAGGAATGAGACAAGATTGTTAGGGGGTTGAATTATACCCACAAAGGCATTCACATCCAATCATCCACAATAACACACAATAGTTGCAAAAAGAGAGAGGGATCAGGAACCCTAAGATATCACTGAAACATCATATACTTCAATTCACTAAGAGATAATCAGAACAAGGAAGTATAGGGACATGAAGAATTGTCACAAAATACCTCTGCAATATTTTGATTATCAATGAAAGATTTACAACTGTATAAGCCAGAGGGTAGGAATAATACCATAGATGACCCTTAAGAAAAATGAAATTCTTTTACAATTGTCCAACTCAGAGCTCAAAAGCTCCAAAAATATAATATATACATCTCCTATTTAGCACACAGGCCGGAGTCAAAACCTAATTAGGGTTACAGATTTACAATAGAATAAAAAACCCTAAATCAATCAAGTCTGATCATAAATGTTATTTCTACAAATATCTCAACCGATTAGATATTCATCTTTGTGTGCCCATCCCTATACTAAAATCAACCTATAGACAAGCAACCCGGACTCATCTACCTCTCTGCAAATTGGCCCACCATGAATGCACTATTTTGGTACCCTCAGAAAACAAGAAATGACCAAAGATGGCCAAACAGACCTCCTCATCATCCTCTTTCAACTGCAAATGTCCTGAAGACATAAATTCTATCCACCCACTCTATCACAAACTACTATTGGATCAAAACCTAACCAAAACCCTGCAAAGAAATAAATTTGAATTTAAATATTAACGGCTAGTAGGTGGCACCATTCTTTTCCTCCATCAATGACCAATGTTTAAGTCTCAATCCCCTTTTAAAACATGACTGTTAGATCTTCTTATTTACCCAGGAACCGTTTGTCTGCAGAATTAACCTCAAGTTCACCTCGGGTTACATTTTTCTCATTGGTTGTGGGACCACTAATTGTTTTAACTAACCCTGGTTAAGTCTGGTGAACATGAAATAACCCTTTAGTCACTAATTTGTTTAATTTTTTCTAATCCTAGGCCCATTCGCCACTTGGCAATCCTTGATTTGCCCCGACCGCCTGATCAGAAAACACCTCAGTAGGCTCTGACAACGGACCCACTCAAACTAAGATTCCAATCTAACGATAGATGCATGATCTCATGACCACTAAATATTCCTTCAGATCATATGCCCATCGTAGATCTTCATTAAGTCGTGACCCCACTGACAGATCGGTCCACCTAGAAGTCTTCATCATCACATGGCAACCGATCACCTTTGAGCAAGTCATCATACCTAGCAACAAGGTCCCATAGATTTTCTCTTTACTTTAGCCAATCAATAGATGACATGTCACCCTAACCTAGCATTGGACCCACCTAACAAAGATGAACATTTGGTAAATCGAACGATGGGCGTAAGATCACGTGTCAAAAAAGGGCTATGCAAAGATATGCCAGCCATTGATCTTTGTCCTACTGACATCCCTGCAGAGACTCTAACATTTCCCCACTGACAAATCCTAGTCATCATTCTATGGACCAATGGAAGATGAGCACATCAGAAAGAAAGGACCCACCAAATGAAGCTCTGACAAAAAATCAAGATCGATGGTCAGCACATAATCTCATGTGTCAAAAAAACTCTATGAGATCATGCGCCAATTGTTGGATTAAAAGCTACATAGTCCTCCAGGCCCACTCTGATGAACTTCCAAATCATCAACAACCGACCAATGAAAAGCTTCCACATAGGATGACGTGGTAGTGGACCCAGTTAGCAAATGAAGCACTGCATACTTGGAAGATCGACGACCATTGCAAGATTGCATGTGTCAGAAGAACTCCTCGTGAATTCATGACAACTGTCAAATATTCCTGACTGGGACCCCACTTAAGTGATCACCAAAAGACTTAGTGAATATGCGACTGAGGAAAGGCTAGCTATTTTGCTAGGTCGCGGGATGTTAAGACTTAACCACCAAACATTTGGTGACTAAGAGAACCAATGTAGTCGTTGAATCACCAAATAAAAGGGGTAACCATCGGAGAACTTAGAGAACCTGCGATCGACCAATGAGAATAATGTGCACATGGGTTTTTTGAGGACTTAAGTGGCTGAGATAAAGTAACATGAAAATAGAAACTAGCCTAGGGTTACTTAGGGTTTTTTTGGCACAACGGATACATTTTCAAATATTTTGACCTACAGACTAGGGAATGAAACAAATTGCAGAGACTAGAAGGAAGGACATAAACCCATGAAATTTTCAGGGATGCTTGTTAAGGTGAAAATAGAGATTTTGGAATAGGTTTTAGCCAAATTTGCATGTACATGGAAATTGGGGTAACAGGGTCCTAAGGGTTTCTAATTAATCCCATGACCCATTAATGAGTCCCATAACCCCTTCAGACTCCTTATGATCATAATGTGTCCAAAGGAATCCAAATCAGTCCTAATGGTTCATTAATAGTTGTAGGATATATAATTGGTGCTAAGAGGTCCTAGACTACATTATGGGCCCTAGGAAACATTGATGTTTTGTAATTATTACTAAGGGATCCTAGTATCACTCATTTATTACCCATTTAAGGTTTGTATGTGATTCCTACATTTTAAGGAAGAAACACAATGAAATTCACATCTATATGCAATAAATACATGAAAAATCTAAATAAGGATATCAAAACCTTTTTCTTACATTTACAGAATAAGGGTAATTAAGTTTAACATATATACTCATTTTTTATAATATTTTCTTTATAAAAAAACTACTAAAAAGAATGTATTACTAAAAAAAACATAAAAAATAAAAAAAGGGCCTACCTAGAAAGTTAAAAAGAATACATTTAAAAAAAATGGGATCTCATTCCAAATGTTACCCCATTTTGAAATGGGGTAACATTTGAAACAAGACCTCAATTTATAAAGGGGTCCTATTTGATGAAGTTAGGCTTGGGGTCCCATACCTGATGGAATCCCAATTTGAATTATCGCTTGAGACCTTGAAGCATAATGTGACGTCTTTTTTTCAAAGTAAGACCCCATTTCCTAACTCCATTTTTTAAGAAAATGACTAAGTGTTAAGGTTCCACCTTAGGTGAACTCATCTTTTCTATTTTACCCAGTTGAAGAGACGTTATCTCACACTTTGAGGATATGTGAACTTTTGGAGGAAAGGTCTCTCATGTGCATCACTAAAGGATCCACTAGACACACTTGGAGGAGATGTGGAATTTTGGAGGAAACTTGTCTCATTGTGCATTGGAGGTGGGAATACTAATGTTGTCTAGATGGTTTTACTTTCTATAGTCAAGAGATCCATTGATGTAGTCAAATCGATGTTTCTTGGATGAGTGAGGAGGAAATGTGAAGAAGCTTCATTAAAGTTTCCATAAGGGTAGTGTTCAAAACCCTTGCAATATTCAACTCTTGTTCTAATCAAAGTAATAAGGGGGGAATGTCAGTTTATGAAACTACATGGTAGGTTCATTTTTATTTTACTTTAATAAACTTATACTTAATTATTTTTCATAGTTATGTACCTATTTCAGTTTTGTTCGTATTACCTATTTAAAGGAACTTTGATTGATTGAATAATACATTGGTTGATTGACTCTTTCCTCTCTGCATTTTCAAAAAAGATTTCCAACCACAAAGAAGATAGTTACCTCATTTTAAAGTTACTTTCGAACAAAAAACATAGAGAAAGTTTTTCAAATATAGTTTCAAAAAGAGAAAGAGCGATAATGGTGATAGTTCATAGTGATTTAGGTGTACCAATACACAATCTATCATTTGGAGGTGTCACTTATTTTCTAACCTTTATTGATAATTATAATAGGTAATGGTGGATATATTTTATCAACAAAAATATTCTAGCCTTCAGAAAAAACAATTAAAAAATTCTAAGCTATAGTAGAATAATAAAGTGGAAATTATATTAAGTTATGAAAGTCTAATAGAGGAGGAGAATATATGTCAAGAATTTTAATGTTTTTTCTAGATATTATGGAATTGAAATGAAATTTACTACAAGGTAAACATCATAACAAAAGGATATAATTTCTTCTATTTTTTGGGCTTTCTTTTGTTTTCTAGTTTCTATTGGTTCTTTGGGCTTGTTATCTTCCTTGGTCTTTTGTTGGTTGGATTCACTCCTTCTCAGTTCACTTTTGTTCTACCTTACGGCTTATGTAAGGGTTCAAGCCCCCTCTCAATTTACTGAATTAGAACAAAATGATATAGTAAAAAGAAAGAAGAGAGAACATATCAAGATGGATAAAAGCACGTTGAATGCAAAACCTTTTTCAAATTATTGCAAAAATTAGTATTGTGTGATGTGTATTTATTTTAAATATAAGTGTAACAATTAGGGCAAGAAGTGGATTCCACCAAAAGTTTAGATTATTAAGAAATGTAATGCATATCCTTTCGTAAAATTTTGTTGTATCGCACATTCTCTTGTTCTAATAGAAATGAGAATAAATCTTGATGATAGAGGTTGAAATAAAAAATTCGTATATATTTAAGAATTTAGAAACTGATAATTAATATAGATGTAGAATTTAGAAAAGAACCATGAGCTAGAAGCATTTATACAATCGTCACAAATGAAACAACAATACCTTAGACTAGAGAACACTAAGAAAAAATCATGCAAGGAGATCAATCAAATCCAGGAGAAGGAACAAGTACTCCAAGTAACCATAAACAAGGAGAACCAATAGGCTATGAAATTCAACATATTCCCAATTCTAATGCAACTAGTGAATTATATTCTACTTTTTAGTTGTAAAGTTTAAGATTAGAAAATAAGAATTTTGATAGAGATGTATGATCAAGAAGAAGGAAATTTACATTTGTGTTAAAAAAATAATATTTTTCTTATGATTGTATTTATTTTTAAAAAGTGGATATGAAGAAACATTGGATGAATAGATGCACTATATTAAGAGAAATAAAATATGGAAGTTTGTTGATCTACCTGAAGTTAAAGATTGCCAAGAAGTTTGAGATGTTTATAAGATAAAATTTAATTTAGAATGCAAAATTGAAGAACACGAGGTAGGGCCAGTAACAAAATTTGTTGCACAATAACATGGAATCAATTATAATATTAATATTTTCTTTACTTTTAAGGATTGATACAATGAGAATGGTTTTATAAATAGTTGAACAAAATAATTATAAAGTTTATCGAAAGGATTTAACATATTTTTTCTTAAGTTATTGTCTAGATGAAGAAGGATATATATGTCAAAATCTATGTTAGGAAGTTGGTGGACATGGAGGTAAGGTGTATATATTGAATAAGATACTTTATTATCTCCAAAAAATATTAAGAGTGTCAGATTGAAGGACTAATATTAATGATAAATAATAGATTCAATAGAGGTAGCAATAAGCCAACATTAGACACAAAGATCAACAATGATGATCAAGTTTTGGTTGTATTTTTATATGTTAATGAATTGATCTAGTCACTCAAAAAATTTGTATAGATAAATTCAAATCAATTATGAAGAAATAGTTTGAAATGATAGATCTGGAATTAATGAGCTACTTTTGGGGTATTGAAGTGAGTCAACTAGGATGAGAAATTTTTATTAGTCAATATAAATATGTAAGGTATCTGTTAAGGTGGTTTAGGATGTTGAATGGTAATTCATAAAATATACCACTTGCTAAAGATACTAACATTAGTAAAGAAGATAGAGTGTGAAATGTTGAATCTAAAATATTCAAAAGAATAGTTGGAAGTTTGACTCATCTTGAAGATGTAACACTAGATATAATGTATGGGATAGTTTTAATCTTAATATTTATGGACTCATCTAAATAATCTCATTAGAATCTTACAAAGAAGATATAAATACGTCTCAATAATTATTAAATATGAGATTTTATGATCTACAACTAATGGTTTTATTTGATTGGATATAGTGGCAATAATATTATAGGTAATATTGTCTATAGGATGTGTGTGTGGTTTCCATTTTGTAATATGTGTAGTCTTATCATCATCAAAGAAGTCCATAGTGATAAGTTCATTAGAAAAATAGTATATAGAAACCAAATTAATAACATGTCAAGCAGTTGGGATGACGAAAGTATTGACAGATTGGTTACAAGCATAAGAAGAATCAACACAAAACTTTGTGATAAAAAAATGACAATTGCCATGTTAAGGAATTGCATCTTTCATAAGAGGGCTAAGCGAATAGTTACAAGATTTCACTTCATTTGAAAGTTGGTGAATAATGAAGAAATTACTTTAGAGGTTTGTATATTTATGTTTGATGGAGGTTTTTTCATCCACATAGTCATTTTAGCTATCCAATACATATGCATGAGTCTTTGGTTGAACCTCTTTGGCCTAGAGCAAAGGACTGAGAGGTATTCATTTGGCCAAATTTGCATGCAACATGATCCCAACTTCATCCCTTATGATATTGGACTTGATCCCTACATTCAACAAGACTAGATCCCTAGTGGCCTTCTCTAAGAATCTTTCAAATTCACTATTACACCAAAGGCCCACTAGCAAGATTTGAAGATCAATTGGCAAGAATATTTACAAAAATATGAAATAGATAAAAATTTGAATATGTCAACGAAGATTTTGATAGTGAAAAATGTTGATGTAATTTTAATTTATACAAGGTAGGAGACAATCTTCAAGATTTTTTTAGATAAGATTTTCTATTTTTAAAGTAAATCACAAGGTCGACCCGAGTTCTAAATTAGTGTGTGTATTTCTTTAAGTCATTTATATATATAGGAAAGTGAAAATTAAAACACAAAGCTATTGCTTTCTTATTGAGTCAATACAAAGCTATTCCTTTCTTCTTTTGACTCAATACACTGACACTACAATGAAATGAAGTAAATTGTTGGCCCTTGTCCTTGATGACATGATGTTTGGTGTTATGTGACATGGAGGCTAAGATGACGGTGTTGGCATGTTATGTGGAATTCAATTGGACCACCACTTATTATGTTGTTTGACTTTTCATTAACACGAGTCTAATGATACTAAAAGGTTTGGCTACTTGATTAACCCCATGTGGATGCCAAAAGATATTATGTTTTAGTTGAGGCATCTCATGTAAAATTTTATCTTTATTTCATTCTTATCATTGAACATTGGGCTTCTTTTGAAACCCTTGCTTCGACCATGGTAAATATGGCATCCGTTAATGCAATTTCACCCCAGGCAATGAAGAACGGAGAAGGTTTGGCTTTGTGGATAACATTTTTGTTCTTTCACTACATCATTTTTTTTCTCAAAAATAAAGGTATGTTTTCTCCATTGCTGTAGTGTTATAGTTTAGAAGAAATGGTTACTAAGTAGTTTAAATTAGTTAAGCAATTTTCTTTTTGTTTTGATTCTTTGAAAGGAAATTAATTTGAAAGTTTAAAGTAGAAATGTTTTGGTTCCTAAGTTTTCAGAAATATGGTTATTAGTCATGGCAATGATCATTTTTGTAATAGGTGTGTTAAAACCTCAATGGGCACAGCATAAATGGTTTATTTATATCATGGTAATTATTATTTTTAACCCTATATGGGCTGGCCGAAATGATTACATTTCATCAGGGTTTTATTTCTTGTTGAATATTGATTGGAAGTTGTGATTCATGGTTACTCTAAATGAAAGTTACTTGATCCATCACTAGTTTGAAGAGATATTTGCAATCTTTGATTAAATATTTGTTGCCATCTCAGATAGTGGTTATGTATTTGTTTTGAACAACCAAATTTATTGACAACAGTTATTTGTCAGTTGAAAAATAAAAAATACATATAATTTATCTTTCACACTTCTCTATAAATCACATGTATGTATTTATGCTCAAGATGTAAATGAATTGAAGACACAAGCATATACATCTCATTATATAGAAGTGTTCGTAAAAATTGAAAGAGATATTTTATAGTTATAGTCTATGTAAAGTGTATGATAATTTCATACATTTATATAGTTGTAATTTAAAAATTGTCTTAAAGCATTTTGAGAGCAAGGTTGTAGCCCTAGCAGTTGTAGCTGCAATAGACATTGTAAAGTTCTTGGTGATTAGTGAAAATTTTCATATTGAAGTGGTTTTTTTATCCTATGATGAAATCAGTGTTATTTTGGAGGATTTTCCCACTTAGGACAAAATCTGGTGTGTTGTCTCATTTTCATGATTGTGGTATTATTATGTCTTGATGCTTCTTGGTCTCTTGAATATTTATTTGCTTTAGCTGTTAATCTTCTTTAAAAGTCTATTCTAAGTGATAAAAAATATAAATTCATCTAGTTTGATTCATCACCCCCCTCTCGGACTCTTTTCACTTCCAATAAGTGGTATCAGAGCAGGGGTTCATGTTAGGTTTTCCTATAGGAAATATTCTAGGCTATATTTGGAAGTTGTCATGGCACAGGCTAAGGGTGCTTCTCTCACTTGAGCCCCATTTTTTGATCGTACAAACTATGTGTTTTGGAAGGTCAGGATGGAAGCCTTTATTAATTCTTTGGATGTCTGTATGTGAGAGGTTGTCTTCTCAAAGTATACTATTCCAAACATAATACCCACTGATGTTGATGATAAAACCAAATATGAGCTTTAAAAAATAGCCAAATTTTCCATCCTATGTGTATTAACAAAAGATGTGTTAGGAATAGTCCCAAGAGATAACTGAGAGCGGGCGGGGGGTGAATCAGTTATCTACAAGTTTCAATTCTTTATCCAATTAAGTATACTTAAACATAAAGCATAAACATGTAATGAAAGAACACTTGAACACAACATAATATTTTGGTTACAGGGAAATGCAAATAGGTAAAAACCCTGGTGGGAATTGACACTGACTAATATTTTGCGCTAGTGTATTATGATCCTTGTTAGAAGATCCTTAACCCTGTTAGGAGTTTATTTACAATATATTTAGTACAGTAGACCTGGTCAAGGGTCAGACCCTATTAGGACTCTTTTACAATAGTCCCTATTAGGGGAGAGGACAGATTGTGTGAGAGCACACTGCTCAAAGGGGTGAAGGCTACAACCTTCTATTTAACAGATACACACTATATCTGGATCTTGGTGAACTGGGCTTTGACCTATTGTCTAGATCAGTTCCAATGTATAGCACAAATACTTTACTTGTTCACATAGACCTTCTTCTAATGGCTCAACACTTCGCACACTCTTCTCTGCTCTTCTTAATCAACTATGAACCACACTCAAGCAATCACAAATGAATTCCTATAAATATCTTTCCTCTAAATGATAAAATCAAGTTGGCCTATTAGAACCATCCTCAAATCATATTAGAGAAACCATAACAAACTTTGAAAAACATTTTGTCGCCTCTACTATGCACTCATTCTGGGACCTATCCAATAGGATAATTGTAGATGCACATTACACACTATCGGCTCAACCAAAATAATTGGATCTTTCTCCTCAAGCTGAATTACTTCATGTTATCTTAACCAAACATCAATAACTCTCCTCTAAGCTTAAATCCAAGGGTACATACCCACATGATAGGTGCAATGCTAGAACCAATAAACTCTCTGTCAGCTCTTCTGAATAAACATAGGAAACTGCTACTGGCGAATAGTGACTGCATAACTTCACTTCTACTGATCAACAGACTATGCGTCCATGACTAAAACATCACTAACATGTCTTCAACATATATCCAAGTGTGCAAGGCTCCATGATAAGTGTGAAAAAAACCATACATAGAACACTGTCTGTTACTCTGTTAGGAACACTGTTGACACAAGCTGCTATATAACTATTTTTACTAATAGTTAACCTCTACGCCCATGATATCATGCTGATATCATGTCCATGCTATGTATACTAAAAGGTTACTGCATAAGACTTTCATGCATGCTACTTTCCATATGTTCTCATCAATGACAAACATACAATCAATACTGGCCTTCTAGCAAATCTCTGACAATCTCCCCCTTTGGCATTGATGGCAACATGTGGAATGAAAAACCACCACCAATCCAAATGAATATTTCTATTATAACATTCTCCATTTCCTCTTCAAAACTCCCCCAAAGATGAGTCCTCCATCTACTGCAATATTTTCCAACATTCTTCATTTCCTCAAATGAACTATTGTCATAACAGAATACTACTCCCCCTTAGTATAATACTCCTCCTTTTTACTTCTATTTTTCATGACTATATATTAGTCCCCCTTTGACATTAATGGCAAAGGGTATCATTCATTTTAAGCACTGGTACTACTTCTGATGTAGAGTAGTCAACCTTCCATTAGTCCTTGAGGACTAATGCCTTTCCTTCTTTCTTTTAAGAAAAATCAGGTAAGGGAATTACTCCCAACTTCTCCCTGAGATACTCAAAAGTATCTTTAGGCAAGGACTTTGTGAATATATCTACCAATTGATCTTTAGTACTTACATAGTCTAGCTTTCCTTCTTTCTCTACCACTTTATCTCTTAGGAAGTGATACTTGATCTCAATGTGTTTTGTCTTTGCATGCATCACAGGGTTCTTAGACATATTGATAGTGCTAGTGTTATCAGAGTGAATAACAATAGCATAATCAATCTGAATTCCAAAATCCTTTATCATCTATTTGATCCAAACAATTGTAGAACAATTCAGAGCTCTTGCAACATACTCCACTTATGTTGTTGACTGAGAAATACAAGTATGCTTCTTGCTTGTCCAAGTGACAAGTCTATTACCAAGAAACACTAATCCACCTGATGTACTCTTTCTATCATCTAAACATCCTACCCAATTAGCATTAGTGTATACATAAAGCTCAACATTTTCTGAATTAGGATACCATAGACCATAATCTATAGTGCCTTTTGTGTGTGTGAATTTTGTACCTAGTTGTAGACACAACACTTCAGTAAAACATTAGAGGTTAGCCAAAATTGAAATCTTGCAAATAATTGAAACTAAGCTAACCAAGTGATCTACTGCCTTCTAGTAGGTGTGAGTATGATGTTCTCATATTGGAATTGAGATCAGTGACAATGCAACACCTAAATGAAGGATTTGAATGCAAAATATGAAAGACTGTATGAATGCAGATTAATCTAGAATTTTTTATTTTCTATGCAATAATATGAGAAACTGTATGAATCTAACCTAAATGAATGAAATTGAGATTGAATACAAATTTAATCTAAGAATGCTATGGATGAATATGAAAACTATGATATGAAACTATGCAAAATTATGACCAACTATGAAAGATCTCACAAATCGCCTGTCGCAAGTGCTTAATCCTTCAATCGCCAATACACCAGAGTAATTGTGCAAATTTGAGTGTTGATAATTATGAAGAGATGAGCCTTCATTTTATAGAAATCCAGGGCTTTGAGGATGCAGGAGAAAATCCATAAATCACTCTTGATAAACTCAGGTTGATTTTTGAGTTATCAAGAAATTGAGAATAATTAACTCACAAAAATCATGCAAAAGTAGGGTTTAACTCAAAATAGAGTTTAGATCAAATTTCAACTCATCATCAAATGTTGAATTTCAATTTTAAAATTGATGGTACTCCTTGGTGTATTCCATTTTAAAATAATCATGTTTCTATGGCTATGATAAATGTCGCTTTGTGTTGAGAAAATTAGAGTTGAAAAAATGGTTGCAAACAAATCATCCTTCTTCCACCAAAATTCTAGTAAATGTACAAGTAATGAGTCATTTCAATCAAGAAAGACCATGTCTGCCAATATCAACCCAGAACAAAATAAGGAGTATGCAGAATTTAGTGATTGTATCTTCCATTAGAGCCACTTCATATGCACAAGTGATTAATATGCATATTTGCCTAAGCACTATTGGGAGCTTACCCAGCAACACATGTACTATTGTGAAAATCACCACAAATCTATTTGTTGCTGGGTCTAGCTCCCAGTATTGCTTGGTCAAATATGCATGTTTATCACCTGTGCATTTACCTTCTATGATCAACTCTTATATGTACAAGTGATGAGCATTCAGATTTGCCTAAGTAGTACTTTGAGTATTCCTCCAACACATGTACTATTGTGAGAATCATCACAAGTCCATTTGTTGGAGGAAATCTCATAGTACACATTTTTGGAGGTCTAAAGGAAACAAGAGAATTTGAAGAGTCACAATTCTTATAATTGTACTTAATATAGCCAAGCTTCATTCAATGGTACATTCAAACATGAAACAAACCATTCCTAAACCAGTTTAAACTAGTAAACCAAAGGACATACTAATTATAAGTAAACTAGTAAACCAAAGGACATGCTTTTACTACTAAGTCGAGTTGTTTGTTGGGCATGCTGATTATAAGTACTTGACATTTATCACAAATGTTGCTAATTAAGGTTGGCGAGATGATTACGCCTATCCTAAAAAAAAACTATCAAATCATTATGCTTTCAAATCAATTACCTATCGAAATATCCCTTGCGAGGGAGAGAAGCCAAAAACATAAAGAACATGCACATAAACACGGAAGCTGAAAAACTTAAATGGAATACACCAAGAAGTACCAAATGATGAATGCTCAATTGTCGTAATGGAAAAGCATCATAACCGTCCATTTCTAGAACTTGATTTTCTAGTCTAAATGATTTTTCTATAGTCGTAATGATTTTTATAAAACTTGATTTTCTAGTCTTAATGATTTTTGTATAGTCCTAATGATTTTTTATAGTCTTAATGATTTTTATTTTGTCCTAATGTTTATTGTTCTTGATAAATTAGGCCTTGAATTTGAATTTTTGTTCACTATTTTATTTCAGCTTGATAGTTCGTTCATTTTTCATATACATAGAAACTACACATGCTGATAAAAAAATGAGCTATTTGATTATTCACTATTCATGATTTTAAATGGTCAATATTTTTTATGGTACTCCTTGGTGTATTCCATTTAAAAATAATCATATTTCTATGACAATGATAAATGTGCCTCTGTGGGCCTATGAACTGTGGGCTTAGTTCCATGTTTTCTTTCATTCTTGCATTTGAAATGTTAAATATGGGATGCATACATAGGTATTATGTGTATCGTCATTTGTGATTATTTAATTGCAATATTTTCTTTTTTATTTGTTTTTCTTTGTTTTCTTGTTGTTTCTTTTCAATTTCTACAATATGGACATGTACTTTGCTTTGAGCATTGCGCTTTATGTTGTGTGCTACAAGGCAGAGCCATTAGGCCTCTGTGATAGTTTGAAGCTATTTACCCTATTGATACCCTTGGTATTTTGGACCACCCCTTGGAGGATAGGAAAACCATAGAGATGTTCAATATTATTACCTTGGCTCATTTGAAGGTGGTTATTTTGTTTCTCCTTGATGTTTTGGGGTCTTGTGGTTATAGTATTATGCAATAGGCAGCTTTGTTTCACATCATAAAACCTCTATTTGCCAATAAGCCTCTTATTGTAGTTTGTAATAAGATTGATTTGCAACCACTAGAGACTACTCTACAAGCTTGAAGAAGTAGTATATTTTGGCAAATGAAGAGTGGAAAGAAGATGATATTCCTGAGATCGTGGATGGACACAATGTTGTAGACTTTATTGATCCAGATATCTTGCAGAGGCTTGAAGAACTGGAGAGGGAAGAAGGGCTTAGGATGGTAGCTAAGGCTAATGAGGATGATGAGATGGGGGAAGTGGAGTTGAATCCTGATGAAAAGGAAGCTCTGGCTATAATTAGGAAGAAGAAGAATATTCTTATCATCAAACACAGATTGAAGAAGAGTACTTCTAGCATGGGAAGACATATTTCTAGCCTGGGCTTGGATCCTTCGACATATTTTTCTTAAGAAGCTAATTTCTCATCTATCATATACTTCATTGTTATGAAGCTAATTGTCATAGGATCTAGGCCTAGGCTAGAAAGGTGTCTTCACAAACACATAAAAAAATGCACATAAACATGATAGTTGAGAAACATAAATGTAGATATCACAATAGCTGAGAAACATAAATGTAGGCATCATTGTCACAATTTTTTGGAGACAACATAATTAGTTGTATACCCAGATGATGCAAAGTAACTACTAGTCCTCCAGTTCCAGAGGAGTAGTCGTTGCTTTGCATCATCTAGGTATACCACTCAATTATGTTGTCTCCAAAAACTTGTGATGATGATGCCTACATTTATGTTTCTCAGTTGTTGTGTCCTAGGACCCCTTATGACCCTTTACCACCCATAAGAATACACATCTTAGAGGTCTTAAAATATCGTAAAGGGTCATAAGAGGCTCCTAGGAGGGACCAGATGAGCTTCTACATTCACATGGTTGGCCCTATTAAGTAGAGAATGCTAAACTATTCTTGAAACATAGAGAAGCTCAATAATTTAAGGTCTCATTCCACAGAGATGGTGAAAAATGACAGGAATCAATGATGGAGATTTTCTAGATACTGAGAAGATGTATATGCAGTGGAGGCTAGAAGGGATTTTTGTGGAGATTTTCTAGAGAGGGTTTCTAGATTGAGTACTAGTGTAGAGATGATGATTTAGTACTATGTTTATAAGACCTTCACAAATATCCCTTTTTTGCCTCCACTCATACCTCTTCTTAGAATCTAGAAACTTTGGATACTGTTTCTCATCCATGCATGAAATGTGCTAGTGATCATATAAAATTACTTTTGCGATACTAGGATCCATTATGAGAAGGTAAAAAACAAGATAATTTTATTGTATCTTTCAATATTTCTTTTATCCATTCATATTTTCTTCCTTCTCTTATATTGGATATTGTGTAGTGTACATAAAGGCAAGGCGATGATTATTCTCAACAATCGACATGTATAAGTCTTCCAGACCTTACCCAATAGCTAGGACTAAAAATAGAAGAGCTCAAGAGATGATCATAGTTGTTCTACGTCCTTGGTCCATATACTAACAAAATATTTTACATTTCATTAGCTCATCAAATGTGATGATTTGAAAGAATTTAATGGATGATATTTTCATGTATAACGTACATTATTTTAGTTTGACGCTGAATGAATTTATCTACTTTGTGCACTTGTAGACATCGAGCATAGCCATAAAGAAGCATCCTCTCTTCTAGCTTGAGTAATGTAGGCCATGGGAGGAGATGCTTCTTTATCACTGTGTTTGATGTCTACAAGTGCGCGGAGTCGATAAATTTGTGCAATGTCAACTTAATAATATACATTATCATGAAAATATTCTATTAAATTATTTCAAATCCCCTCATTTGATGAGCTAACGAAATGTAAAATGTTTTGTCAGTATATGGACCAAAGATGGAGACCAACTATGATGGTCTCTTGAGCTTTGTTTTTTCTTTACTATGCTAATCCATCGCTTTTTCTACAAATAGTAAAGCATTTCCAATAGATACGCCATATGTCTGATGAATTTTCCTATCAGTAGTATATTACAGACTGTTGGATATCTGACAGGCTCTGATAGATATGTGCAACGGGACTGCTATACCTCCAACGGACTATCATGTCAGAATATATTGCATAGATGTCCCCTTTTCAACTGACCAAACATCATAAAAATCATTTTTTGATGCATCGGTCCCATAATAAAATTTCTATTTATGTGCCCAATTCTGACAGGTAATGATGTCAGAATACCGATAGTTATCACTTCCATCGCCATTTGCAATGCAAAAACACCGATGGACACATGTGTCAAAATTCTAACAAATAGGCATTGCAAATTTGACACATGGCCATTGGAATTTGGCCTCAAATGTACTAGTGATATATACTAATTTGTAAATAAAATCATTTAAATTATCAATTTTAACTCTAACCATTTTATAATATAATTATATAATAAATATGGCCATTTCCTCACCATATAAATATTTTTTTTAAATTAATATATTAAATTTTCTTTATTTTTAAATTGTTGTCATTGTCTTCACTAAACAAACATCTTCCCTACAAAGGAAGATCTCCTTTTGCTAATATTTCAACTCATATAGGTTTGATGTTAAACACCATCACTTTGCTCCCTTCAATTAATTAAATGTTCCATTACAAAGAATATTTTCTACACTGTATGAATTAATTGAATTGCATTCAACATCTTTTAGAAAGCATCAAAGCTTCATAGAGAAGTTTAACATTTCTGTTCAATTCTTTAGTTATCATTTTAACATTTTACTATAGTTGTAGCATATGAAATTTATCTTTCACTCCAAAGTAGTATTAGATTGTAATAATGTAGCAGTATTAGATGGTAACAATGTAGTTTTGTTTTATCTTTAAAAATAAGATGTTGCATATATTTTCAAAATTGTTGTTATCTGCTTAAAAATATTGGCTTCATGTACAAATCACACAATTTAATTGCAAATAAAATTAATTATCACAATGAAATACAAGAACATGGTGATAAACATGATTTCAATTTTTAAAATTATAAATTTTAATAATAGACAATTAATGAAATTAAATCAAATTTTATTAGAAACATATTATTAAATTAATTATTACAAAATCTAAACAACAACTTCTAGATATTAAATGAAGAAAAAAACCCAGTAAACACTCATTTGTAATCTATCGAATACAATCAATTTTATTTAAAATGCGATTCCCATAAGAAGATTCTTTAAAAATATTCCATCAAGATATTTAAATTTAATTAGGAGAAAAAATATTGGTACATCTTAAATGTTGATTCCATCACATACGAACATCTCTCAATACAAGTGTTGTTAGAGAGAATGACATTCTTAAAAAATACACCAAATTTAACAATACAATAATTTCAACTATCTTAGTGCTAGGAAAAAAGCTGACCAAATCTAAACAACAACTTCTAAATATTAAATGAAAAAAAATATTAAAAATCAGTAAACACTCATTTGTAATCTACCGAATACAATGAAATTTAAAATCTGATTCAAATAAGATGATTCTTTAAAAATATTTCATCAAGATATTTAAATTTAATTAGGAGAACAAATTTTTTTACATCTTGAATGTTGATTCCATCACATATGAACATCTCTCAATACAAGTGTTATTAGAGAGAATGCCATTCTTAAAAAAATACACCAAATTTAACAATACAATAATTTCAACTATCTTAGTGCTAGGAATAAAGCTAACCAAATCTAAACAAAAACTTCTAAATATTAAATGAAAAAAAATTTAAAAATCAATAAACACTCATTCGTAATCTACCAAATACAATGAATTTTATTTGAAATCTGATTCCCATAAGATGATTCTTTAAAAATATTCCATCAAGATATTTTAATTTAATTATGAGAACAAAATTTTGTACATCTTGAATGTTGATTCCATCACATATGAACATCTCTCAATAAAAGTGTTGTTAGAGAGAATGACATTCTTAAAAAATACACCAAATTTAACAATACAATATTTTCAACTATCTTAGTGCTAGGAATAAAGCTAACCACATTTATGTGAAATGAAAATGATGAAAATCAAAATTTAGAGAAGCACGTCAACTTTATTTCTTATCTATCCATACTATCCTCGTTGACGATGAATTTTTTATTTTTTGGAAATCTCTAGCAAGACATGAAATCTTTAAAAGATTTAAAAAATTTATCAAACTCACCAAGCACAAATGCATCTAAGTAGTAATCTACTAGAAATAACAACCATGCCTCTCTTTTGCCACAAAAGAACTGCTATCCATAATTCTCACCACCATTTCTACTTTTGTCGGTGTAAGACATCATCTAGAAAATCAAAAGAATCTTGTGGAAGTCTTCATCATAATAAGCCAATCAGCTTAAATATGGTAACAAAGTGTTGTATTTTTTTATGTTCAGTTTAATATAAAAATTCTAAATTCAAGCTAATTAAAATTGATAAGAAATTTCTTATATATCATAATTTAAAATATTAATAAACATGTTATTGACTCTATTAATGTGCAATTGAAAAGTAAAGACAATGTTCATTATACTATATAGTTAATATTGTTCTAACTATTTAAATGTGTACAGTTTTCAATTTAGATATAGTTGTTTGGGTGATTCTTATTTGCTTTTGTTTCTTTTTGAGATGTTGACAAACATTGTATAATTTTGTGCTTAGTTTTATGTAGCCATTTCTTAAACCTCTTTCCATCAATGTCAAGGGTTTGATTTTTCTATATATCTATGGTTGAAGCAATGAAAGGGCTCAATTGGTGGAGGGACCCTTGAAGTATAAATACATGAAAATCACCGTAACAAATTCATTTTGAGTTGGGAATTATTGTTTTTTCTTTCCTTTGTATAAGTCATATTCTATACATATTAGACTTTTTTTTTATTGATAATATTAAAAATTTGAACTCCAAATGAATTCATATGAATAGATTAAATTAACAAAAATATTTTGAATTACATTACCATTCGACTTCTTGTAGGATCCGGTTGCATTTTGGTCATTCTCCTTTCGAGGACCTTACAGTTATGGGATTCAGATATGACCCTGTAGTTGTGGGCATGGATCTGGTTGGTTATTCTAGTTATGGGAGCCAAGAAAAAACCCATAGTATCAATTTTGGGAGCCAGAAAACCCGAGTTTGATGTAAATCTTTGGCTTTAGGTTTGGTGCAGCTAGAGCTTTATTGTCTATTCTTTCTATAGCTATTGTTGTTTTGTTGGTTTAGGATTGCTATTAGTTCTACTGGTAATCAGTGTTGGGGGGTTCTATAAAGTCTATTTCCTCATTCCCTAGCTGTCTCTCTTTGGTTGGTGCTAATTTTTTCTATCCTTTGTATAGGGTTATGGTTCCCTTCAAAAATGAACTGTATATGGTTTCAGGACCCATTCAAAACCTATTTTACCTAATAAAATACAAAAATATTTTGAATTAAAAAAAACATTTTATCCAATGAGTGTTTTGAGCATGAAGACATAAGCATGACTATCAACATCTTTAGATAAAATGTTCAATTTTGTAAGTATAATAAATCAGCGAGGATACAATACATATGAACACAATGAACCAACAATTTTGATTACATAAAACAGGTTTTATAAGGTGCCTGAAACCCAATACATCTTAAAAAAAAATCTTTAAAAGTTCAAGTCATTAGACAACATTAATTAAAATATGGAACATGCCACTGGCAAGGCCAAGAGTACTACCACCATAGAGACAGAACAAACAAAAAAAAAGAGACAGGTAAAAAAGACCAGAAAGAAAGGTCTGGAGAGATTCTTGAACATTGTATCTACATTAGACTCAAGCAGCTCCATATTCTTAGCAGCCTCCTTGATCTTTTGGATGTCAGTGGATTCTTCTTCATCCTTGTTCTTCTTGGATCTGGCCCTTGTTCTCTTTCTTGGACCTTCATTCAGCTTTTTCTCTTTTTCCTCTTTTATTATCTGCACTTCCTTCCCAACCGGCTTTTAATCCATTTTTTCTATGAGCAACTTGATGTGCTCATTTGAAGCCTTCAAGATATTGAATCTCTACTCAGCTATGTCTTTTCCGGTTTCCTCAAGGCTCTACATCTTTTCCTCCACCTTGTTAACCCTAGAATCTAGTCGAAGGTAATCCTCAGATGATTTGTGATCCTTGTTGTTTTCAATTCCATGTATTTTGTCCTTGAGGTCCCCTAGTTCATGATAGAGCCATTTAATAGACCTAAACTGGTCCAACATGCTATTCTTGGCATTATTGAGAAGGTTAAGCTCCATTTCTCTAGCATTGTCACTCAGGACTACCAGAGCTGGGTCAATCAATTCCACTTTCTCAATCCCACCATCCTCATCCTCAAGAACTTTGGTATTCATAGTTTCCCTAATTGTCCCCATCTTCACAATATTCACATTGAAGTTACGCCAGGCCTTTTTCCCCTTGCCAGAGTTGTTCCTGCAATACTCCTCTTTGGTCTGGTCCTTATCATCTGATGACTCATGGGGATTTGGGGACTGGTTTGAGGGGTCATCCTGGTATTCATTAGGCACATCCATATTTGATTCATGGATCTTCTCATGGACACCAGAGGGGGGAGGGGGAGTATTTATGTCACTGATAGCCAAATCCATAGATAATCGGCCTGAGAAATCCCCCCTAAAATTGATTTTTTTCCCTGTTGCATGATCCCTATTTTTCTTTTCCTCTCCACTAAATATTTCCTCCTCTTCATCAGTGTTCATCCCTTCCTCATTATCATTATATTCCTCTTCTGAGGAAATCTCCATTCTTGCCTATTTTTTGTGTGGTTTTTATTTTTTGACCAAGCTAGCAGTTCTCTTCTTAGAAGAAGAGCCTTGTTTCTTCTTTTTGGTCTTGTATGCACCCTAAAATGGTCACCTAGACTTTGGGCCCCCATTCAGCAATTTATCAAACCCTTGAATCAATATTTTCAAAAGTCAATATTTTTCAAATTATATCAATTTCCTTCATCAAATCCTATTTTTATCATTTATTCAATTATTCTCTATGGACTAGCCATTCTATCCTAAGCCTTTATTTATTTAAAAGGAATTTCTTCCCCTTTTATTAAATAGAAAGCCCCCACTTTTCCTCTTATCCTAAGTTGCACAAATAAAACATTATCCTTATTTTATAAAAAGAAGAAAAGGCTTTTTTGTCTCATATGGACAAAAGTCAACTATTATTTTCTCATTGGAGGAGATTTGTGCACATGGATTTCTCCTCTTTCAAGCTCCACCATTGATTAAATATTTTGCCTCTTAATCTCCATGGTCCATTCCTTTTCAATTCCTCTAAAAGGAGAGCTCTTTTCTCATTCTAGGATCCCAAATTTGAATACTAATCTTAAGCTGCGGGATTTCTTGGAGACTTTGGAGCTATAGAGATCTTCATGCATTTAGCTTTCATTCTTGCATCATAGCTTCATGTTTATGCTTTCTAGCTTAGTTTCATTTGTGCTCTAGATTAGCTCACATAGCTTAACTAGCAATGCTTGTAATACTTTCCTTTCATAGCTTAGCTTGCATTTTCATTCTTAGCATAGTTGCATTGCATTTTCATTGTTGATTCTTGAGGATATTGGCATTCTTTCCCTTGTCTCTTTGAATCTCCCATTATGTATTTTACTAGCAAGGTTGCATGCTTCAATAGCTCTAGCTAAGAGCACTATACACATCCTTGTGACTCGATGCTTAGGGAGCTCTAGGTCACTTTCTCAAGGTTTCCCATTAATGGATTCCCTTGGAAGTAATGACTTAGAGAAGTGCACAAATTGAGTGTACATTTTTGGCACTGAAGGCCGAAATATGAGAAGGGGGAAACCTATAAACCCAGTATCTTCAACAGACTTAAAGAATGAATGTTGAGCCCAGCACCCCCATCAATCAACACTCACCTTGTTAGGCTATTTTTCTAGTCATTGCAAAATCCTTTAAAATGGCCTTTTCTCTGCAAATTTTGAGGTTGTCCTGCCCAGCTTGCAGTCATAGTTTTAACTTGCAAAGACAATCCTTAGTGTTTCATGTTGTGCGTGTCTTGACCTATGTGTTTCATGTGTTACCTTGCTTCAGCCCAAGTTGGGTCTGCTAATCTACAAAATCCAGAGAGATTCAAGTTCTAAGGTCTGCAGGAAACAAACTTTTAAAATCTGCCTAAGTGTCTAAAACCCACTGTGTTTTTGAAAATGTATGTTGTTTTCAACCTTTTTGGCTTGCATAAAACCCTCGTTGTTTTTAGCTTCCTTGTTCACCTTTGTGTCATGTTGAAAATTATGTGTGTTTTCGATCTTTCATGAAAACACTGTGTGTTTTCGACCTTGTGTGTCTTCTTTACTGCCAGCTCTCCTTGTTCATTTGTCTTAACCGCACAAGTGCGACGATGTGGGGCCAGTTCCTTCAAGGTGTCAAAGGGGGACAGATGGCACGTTCTTATTGGTTGTCGCATGGCTGCATGTCAGACTTTTCTAACATGCGATCATTCGACCACTTGCCATCTGTCCGCGTGGGTCTCGATTATTCACAGTTGGTGGCGTATTTGCTCAGTGGTCCCGGAGGTAGACATGTGGTAGCCTGTGATTGGCTGTCGCATGGTCGCATAGCCTAGTTTTTGGCTATGTGATCATGTGACTGCTTGCCATGTGTCCTGGGGCCCATCAGCAGAGTGGTGCTAGTTGCAGTTTGGTGGCGTGACATGTGGTAGTTTTCTTTTGGTGAATGGTGATGTGGTGCCTTTGGGTTGGTTGTTGAATGATCACATAGCCTAATTTTTGGCTATGTGATCATGTGACCGGTTAACATGTGCCCATTGGCAGTGTGGTACCAGTTGTGGTGGCGGTTACAGTAGTGGTTTGCAGGTGGTCACATGTTTTCATAGCCCATTTCTGGGCTATGCGATCATGCAACAAGGTGCCATGTGTCCCTAGGGCCCATCTATATTTGTTGGTGGGCTAGCTGGTAGGTGCAATCATGGCAGTCTTCGATTGGCCCGTGCTGGCAGGATGGTGGATTTGGAACGTGGGCCCAGGTAGGATTTTTTGTGGCAGTTTTCTTTCGACCGACGGGGTGCACGTTAGCCGCTTGTCACATGTTCACGTGAGCCATTTTTCTAGCTTACGAACATGCGACATGCCCTTTTGTGGCAACAGTCTGGCATCGGTGGTTATGCACAAGGCAAGTGGTTAGCGGGCTGTCGCATGTTCGTATAACCTATTTTTGGGTTATGTGATCATGTGACCAAGCATATTTTGGAGCCCATTTCCTATGGCAGTGAGAGATTTGACTATGCAGTTTTATGACTCAAGGTGAATGGTTACAAGACTTAATGCCCACGCAATGCATGTGACCATTTGAGCTTGTTGAGTGTTTTCGGTGGCAAGAGGTACCAAAATTCATTTTTGAGCTCTTGGAGTGGGTAGAGTGGATTGTCAATTGCTATGGCTTGACCCCTATCATGTCTATGTTTATTTCTTGGTGGGGTTAGGTGATTTTGAAATTTTGAATTTGAAATGATCATGCTTGCTTTGTAGCCCTGGTATAAAGGGAATTTTGTAATCTTTTTGAGGGGCTGGCTGGAATTTCTTGACATAGGAAGCTGAAAAGCCAAGTGTGTATCCTTAGTCCAAGTTGTAACATTTTTGCTTCTCTATCAATACTAGGAAGAAGACTTATGTATCTTTTGCATATTGTCTATGGCATCATTGAATCAGTTTGTAATACAGGGATTTGAACCCACATACTTAATATAGTTTCACATTCTTAGATCTCTCCTTCAGTTGTTCTTGATGAATTTTGAGTTTTCTAACTCATTGCATTAGGTTACTGGTGTATGTGTTTTGTCTCTCAGCCCTGATCTAGGATTAGGTTAAAAGCCTCTGAGTGAAGCATAGATTTATTGGGTTCAATCAGGAAGGATATCTGCAAGCAGTGTAAGAGATGTTTGACTATGTTTATGGCTTGGTTTCTCAGATGAATCTAGTAGTTGTTCTTGTATTTCATGTCTGCTTTAGGTATGATGCCCAATGGATAAGGCACTAATCATAAGCTAGTATCCCTTGTGCTGTTACATGTGTTGCATGATTGTTTACACTCTGCAAGAAACATTAAATCAATACCAGTTTTTACTTTCATTTACATTTATGTATTGTCCTACCTAGTGATGGAGGATCAATGAACAATAGGTTCTTGTTTAGTATTCTCTCACTATAATCATCTGTTGAAGGATCCAATAAAGAAATAAGGGGTAGAGTTAGAACTATCAGTCAGACTTAGTACTATTGGATCAGGTGTACCCGCCTTGGTTTCACAGAGCCAAAACCAAAAGAGGGAAAATCCATCCCTATAGTTGGTCCAGTTGCCTATAGATTGCCCACATTTGGAACTAAACAATCCTTAATATCCATCATAGGCATATTGGTGTCTCTTTGAGTGTAAACTCCTGATCAGGAACCAACAAAATGGTGACTCTACTGGGGAGAATATAAAGAAAACCTATTGAGGAGCTCTGGTTATGGTAACAAATTTTACAATATCATATCTTTTGACCAGATTGGTTTGGCCCATTCGAGTCACCAACAAAATGGTGACTCCACAGAGGAGAGTTTAGAAAAGAGTCAGATACAAAAAAAAGCATTTGCAAATTTTTCTCACCTAGTTGTGAGTGGCGGCTCTGATTTTCTCTGTTTGATCAGTGTTCCTCTTGATAAATAGTGTGTATACCTGGTGTAACTTTGTGTTGGTTGGAAGAAGAAACAGTGAAACATTTTCCTCTCAAGGAGGTGGCGGCTCTACATGACAAAGTTATCTGATGGAGCTATAGGATGAGCTCTAGATCTGCCCTACCTTCCAGCCAAAGGTCTTCTATTGCAAGATCTTCCCAGGTATTTTTCAAGTTTTAAATATTCCTTATAAAGTGGTCAAGCACTAGAAGAAGGATAAGGTGTAAGCAGAGGTTTGCATACTTCAAGTTTTCAGTTGTAGTTTGGCAAAATTATGTGGAAGTATTGCATTAAGTTTAATGGATAAGTTGAATAAGGAGCTTGCATTATTAGACCAGTGCATCATTAGGGATTCCATAAGATTAGTCAGTTTGAAGGTGGGGTGTAGAAAGGATTTATCCATATCCTTGTTCTATGATAGATTTTGTGAAGTATATGATGAGCTTCCTGAGGATGTTGAGTTTCCTAAATTTGACTTCATTAGTTTATTCCTGGAACTTTGTTTTCCTGAGTCAACCAGTTGGTCAAATGCCTTGTGGGAAGAGTATTATGGATGTATCAGGGATTGGGTACTTGGTGATGCTGATTTTGAACTTGAGGATGCACTTGGGGCTTTGCTTAGTAGTGCTAATATTGAGAGTGATGAAATTTATGAAGGAGATGTGTCACGAGTTGACACTCTTTCTTGCAGTCATGAAGGTGATGCCTTTTCTCAATATGGGGTAGAAAGTTTATGCAATCAGTCACATGAAGAAGAGGACTAGATTGATCAAGGTACTACTGATGATTGTATGGCAGAAGATGATCTTCTTGAGGACAGTTGTTCACTTCACAGTGAACAAATTTTAGATTTATTGTCTTGTGAGTATCTCAGGTATTCAGGGGGTGATGGCTCTAGGTTCTTACATCTAGCACACATTGATTTTGATATGAAACATGAGTCAATAGGATTTGACTTTGACATGTGTGCCTTAGATTCTTTTGTTTCCCTAGCACTACTAGATGGAAACCAGGTACAGTATGATATATCAGATGATGAAGTCATCAGTGTTTGTTCATCTTCAAGTAATGCAAGTGTCCTTGATGTGGTTTTGAGTACTGATTGGAAGAGTTGTGTGGATTCTGAATATTCTTTTGATTTTGAATCTATTGCTAGGCCATGGAAGGATGATCTCTCAGCTACTCAAGCTTCACCATCTCATGGACAGGTTGATGTTTCTCTTCCCACCTATCAAAAATATTTGGTTTTGTCAGATGTTGACATGATGCAGAGTGCTCCTATGTTTAATGATGATGTCCCATGTGATGAGTTCCTTCAGTGTTTGCATGAAGATCAGTGTATCTTCTCCTTGGAGATGCAAATTTCTGGTATGAATGGATCCAGTAGTGATTGCAATGACAGTTTGATAGAGCTAGAGTGTTTTTCTTTCCATGTGGATGGTAGAATTCCTGGATTTGTTGACAGGATTGAGGATGGTTCATCTTGCAGCTCCTTCATCATTTCCTTCTTTGACTACAACATGCATGTACCATAGCATTTTCAAAATTGGTATGATTACCTTTCTAGCCCTCAAGAGGAATGTGCCAGCAATCTTTGTTTTAAGCTTTTGAAAAGTGGATACAATTGTGTTCTGTCATATGAAAGTAGCATTTTTAGTTTGTCTCTGATGTGTGGAGATGAAAACTACTTGTTTGACAGAGGCAAGTATTGATCATAATTTTGGGGCCTTGAGGTTGGTTGTAAATATTGTAGATCTTTGTATAGTCTTTCCCTTTTTTGCTCTGTGTTTCCTTTCCTTGTTCGGTTGCCAGCTTTTGGGTTCCCTATTTTTGTCCAGTGGTTGGTCTTCTCTCCCAGTGATTTTGAATCCTTGCCATGCCTGCAGGAGGCATGCATCCCCAACTAGAGCCACTGTTAGGCTATTTTTCTAGTCATTGTAAAATCCTTTAAAATGGCCTTTTCTCTGCAAATTTTGAGGTTGTCCTGCCCGACTTGCAGTCACAGTTTTAACTTGCAAAGATAATCCTTAGTGTTTCATGTTGTGCGTGTCTTGCCCTGTGTGTTTCATGTGTTACCTTGCTTCAGCCCAAGTCACATCTGCTAATGTGCAAAATCTAGAGAGATTCAAGTTCTAAGGTCTGCAGGAAAAAAACTTTAAAAATCTGCCTAAGTGTCAAAAACCCACTAGGTTTTCCAAAATCCACATTGTTTTCAATCTTTTTGGTCTGCATAAAACCCTCATTGTTTTCAGCTTCCTTGTTCACCTTTGTGTCATGTTGAAAATTCTGTGTGTTTTTGATCTTTCACGAAAACACTGTGTGTTTTCGACCTTGTGTGTCTTCTTTTATGTCGGCTCTCCTTATTCATTTGTCTTAACCACGCAAGTACGATGATGTGGGGCCAGTTCTTTCAAGGTGTCAAAGGGGGGATAGACGGCATGTTCTTATTGGCTGTCGCATGGCCGCATGTCAGACTTTTCTGACATGCGATCATGCGACCGATTGCCATCTATCCGTGTGGGTCCCGGTTATTTGCAGTCGGTGGCGTATTTGCTCAGTGGTCCTAGAGGCAGACATGTGGTAGCCTATGATTGGCTGTCGCATGGTCGCATAGCCTAGTTTTTGGGTATGCGATCATGCGACCGCTTGCCATGTGTCCTGGGGCCCATCAACAGAGTGGTGCTGGTTGTAGTTTGGTGGTGTGACATGTGGTAGTTTTCTTTTAGCATGTGGTGATGTGGCGGCTTCGGGTTGGCTGTCGTATGATCGCATAGCCCAATTTTTGGCTATGCGATCGGTTAACACGTGCCCATTGGTAGTGTGGTACCAGTTGCGGTGGCGGTTACTGTAGTGGTCTGCGGGTGGTCGCATGTTTGCATAGCCCATTTTTAGGCTATGAGATCACGCGACAGGGTGCCACATGTCCCTGGGGCCCATCTATATTTTTTGGTGGGCTAGTTGGCAGGAGGGGTCGTGGCATTCTCTGGTTCACCCCTGTTGGCAGGATGGTGGATTTGGAACGCGGGCCCAGGTAGGATTTTTTGTGGTAGTTTTCTTTCAGCCAGTGGGGTGCATGTTAGCGGCTTGTCACATGTTCACGTGAGCCAATTTTCTGGCTTGTGAACATGCGACATGCCCTTTTGTGGCAACATTCTGGCGTCGGTGGTTATGCAAAAGGCAAGTGGTTAGCGGGCTGTCGCATGTTCACATAACCCATTTTCGGGTTATGCGACCAAGCATATTTTGGAGCCCGTTTCCTATGGCAGTGAGAGATGTGACTACGCAGTTGCGCGACTCAAGGTGAATGGTTAAAAGACTTAATCCTTGCGCAATGCATGTTACCATTTGAGCTTGTTGAGTGTTTTCAGTGGCAGGGGGTACCAAAATTCATTTTTGAGCGCTTGGAGTGGGCAGAGTGGATTGTCAATTACTGTGGCTTGACCCCTATCATGTCTATGTTTATTTCTCAGTGGGGTTAGGTGATTTTGAAATTTTGAATTTGAAATGATCGTGCTTGCTTTGTAGCCCTGGTATAAAGGGAATTTTGTAATCTTTTTGAGGGGTTGGCTGGAATTTCTTGACACAGGAAGCTGAAAATCCAAGTGTGTATCCTAAGTCTAGGTTGTAACATTTTTGCTTCTCTATCAATACTAGGAAGAAGACTTATGTATCTTTTTCATATTGTCTATGGCATCATTGAATCAATTTGTAATACAGGGATTTGAACCCACATACTTAATATAGTTTCACATTCTTGGATCTCTCCTTTAGTTGTTCTTGATGAATTTTGAGTTTTCTAACTCATTGCATTAGGTTACTGGTGTATGTGTTTTGTCTCTCAACCCTGATCTAGGATTAGGTTAAAAGCCTCTAAGTGAAGCATACATTTATTGGGTTCAATCGGGAAGGATATCTGCAAGCAATGTAAGAGATGTTTGACTATGTTTATGGCTTGGTTTCTCAGATGAATCTAGTAGTTGTTCTTGTATTTCATGTCTACTTTAGGTATGATGCCCAATGGATAAGTCACTGATCATAAGCTAGTATCCCTTGTGTTGTTACATGTGTTGCATGATTGTTTACGCTCTACAAGAAACATTAAATCAATACCAATTTTTACTTTCATTTACATTTATGTATTGTCCTACCTAGTGATGGAGGATCAATGAACAATAGGTTCTTGTTTAGTATTCTCTCACTGTAATCATCTGTTGAAGGATCCAATAAAGAAATAAGGGGCAGAGTTAGAACTATCAGTCAGAGTTAGTACTATTGGATCAAGTGTATCCGCCTTGGTTTCACAGAGCCAGAAGCAGAAGAGGGAAAATCCATCCCTATAGTTGGTCCAGTTGCCTATAGATTGCCCACATTTGGAACTGACCAATCCTTAATATCCATCATAGGCATATTGGTGTCTCTTTGAGTGTAAAGTCCTGATCAGGAACCAACAAAAACTGGTCTATGCAACCATGCGACAGCCAATCATAGGCTACCACATGTCCACCTCCGGGACCACTGAGAAAATACGCCACCGACTACAAATAATCGGGACCCACGCAGATAGATGGCAAGCGGTCACATGATCGCATGTCAGAAAAGTCTGACATGCGGCCATGCCACATCCAATAAGAATGTACCATCTGTCCCCACTTTGATACCTTGAAGGAACTAGCCCCACATTGTCGCACTTGCGCGGTTAAGACAAATGAACAAGGAGAGCCAGCAGAAAAGAAGACACACAAGGTCGAAAACACAGAGTGTTTTCATGAGAGATCGAAAACACATAGAATTTTCAACATGACACAAAGGTGAACAAGGAAGCCGAAAATAATGAGGATTTTATGCAAGCCAAAAAGGTTGAAAACAACGTGGATTTTTGAAAATACAGTGGGTTTTCGACACTTAGGTAGATTTTTAAAGTTTATTTCCTGCAGACCTTAGAACTTGAATCTCTCTGGATTTTGCACATTAGCAAACACAACTTGGGCTGAGGCAAGGTAACACATGAAACACATAGGGAAAGACACACATAGCATGAAACACTAAGGTTTTTCTTTGCAAGTTAAAACTATGACTGCAAGCCGGGCAGGACAACCTCAAAATTTGTAGAGAAAAGGCCATTTTAAAGGATTTTGCAATGACTAGAAAAATGACCTAACACACCTGACACGGGTCTTGTGAATCATGACTTCGATATGAAGGGAAAGATTATGCAGATGGCTCAAAGCTTTGTCATCTTCTTCTGAGAATGTTAGGTAATGAGGGCTAGCAAGGTGGTTAACCATGTTCTAGAATTTGTCAACATCTATGTTGTTACGAACATTTTCTGCACGCAAAGCATCCTCAAGGATACACTTATGTCTTGGAGACAATTCTAAAAGCTCAAAGATTGAGATTTGAGTTGGCATTCTTTGTAACTGGTCAACAAGATTATAGCTCATTTCATTATTGACTGCTGATTTGGTGGTGACATTCTTGGATGCCACTTGCTTGGGTTTGTTGGACTGGTTGGAACTAGAACTTCTAATAACCACAGGACCTTGGCTTTGACTTTTTGTAATAGTGTTAAGAGATTGGGATGATATTTGAGAGTGAGGACCCCTAAGCACCACCGCAAGTTCTTCATCAAATATAGGAGGAGAGCCCACATCATAACCATATGGATCTTTGTCCCTCATTATATTGACACTTTCCTCCACAACCTCAAGCATATTGACCACATTTTCTACACCTATGTAGGTATAGTTGATTTCGGCCTTGCCATTCTTGGGTTTAGAGGTTTCCTCCTTCTTGGATTCCATTTACATCCCACAAGGAAATGGGCAAGAAGAGGCTTTGAATAAAACTATTCTTAAGATTCTCCATAGAACAGTTCACAAGAATGGTAGAGTTTGGCATCTACAGATAAATCCAGCCTTATGGGCTTATAGAATGAGTATTCATACTCCAACAGGGGCTACTCCTTTTGCCCTTACTTATGGTGCTGAAGTAGTGTTACCTTTAGAGGTGGAGATTCCTTCCCTTAGAGTTTCCCTCAAAGGTCTAGTGACAGATGAAGACTGCCGCACCATGAGGCTCTAGGAATTAGAACTTCTAGATGAGAAGCGTAAATCATCATTTGATCACATGAGGGTCTACCAAAAGCATATGTCCAAAGCATTCAACAAAAAGGTTCTCCCTAGAGAATTTCAAGTAGGGGATCTTGTCTTACGAGAAAACCCTAAGAACCAACAACATAGAGAGCAAAAGGGAAAATTTGAACCTAATTGGCTTGGACCATACATCATTACTGGTACTTTTGGAACAGGTGCTTATTTGTTGTCTACTAAAGAGGGAGAGCATCTCCCTAATCCTATTAATGTCTTGTACCTAAAGAAGTCTGTCCATGATGCATGTTCTGTCTGGGGGTATCCTTTGTACATATTTATTGATCCTAAAAAAAATTCATATATGATGCTAAAAAAATCCTTAAAAATATATAAAGTCCTGAAAAAATACAAAAAATTAAAAAAATTAAAAAAAGAAAAAAAGAAAAAGTGCCTTGGTGAAAACCTAGAAACAGGCGCCTTGGTAGCAAAAATACAAAAAAATTGAAAAAATAAAAAAATAAAATCTCCAAGTGGTGAAAACCTAGAAACAGGCACTACTTGAGGCCTTTGCACCCTTGTTTCTTAGCATGCGTGCTTGACACTTAGCCTTTCTCGATCATGCCTTGACCATATTGCCTTGGTTTGGAATTGGTCTTTATCTTTGTCTAGGGGGCATAACTATGTTAGCTTTGGTCTCTAGGATGTGTTGGTCCTTAGGACATCTTGCAAATGGTGTTTTTCAACACCACCCGAACTGTGTTTTTCAACACTACCCTAGTGTCAAGTGTTTCTCAACACTTATCAGATATCTTACCCGCAGTCTAGCATGATATGATATTTTCCACTAGCAGATCTGATACTCAAAGTTTGACTCTATGACCTACAGACACGCACTTAAACACTTGACTCGCTAAGACTTGTTTGACTTTATTTCTTTGTGTGCTATCTGTGATGATTTCTTTGATGAGTGTTTTTCTCCCTAATAGTTTTTTATGATGCCAAGCTAGAAGACTGGGGGCATGAGGACATGTTTTATTGCTTTTTCTACTTGTGGGTATATTTTGTTGGTCCTAACTATCATTAGCATTTATGCTTGTTCCACTTGACATTGGGGTCTACAAGGTATTATCCTTGACTATTTTTGCAAGTGCATGCTTATAGTCATCTTGACTTTCTTGTGTCTCGATGTGAGCATAATCTTGCTATACTAAACTTAGGGAACCTCACTACACTATTCATCTTGACCTACATGTCTTTGGTGCCTAGGTGAGATTCCCACATTTTATCTAATATAGATCATATTCAGATTCACATAGTCATCCTAGTGTGTATTGTATGATCTTGCGATGCTACCAATAATGTTCGATGATGAATATTAGAGTCTAATAGCTTTGTAACCTTCCAAGTAAACCACTTTTCATAGTAGCTTGCATTCTTAGGTTCATGTTAGTTTAGTTTTTTATCTTGCATAAGGAGATAGCTCTCCTTTCATCTTTCATGGACTTGTCGGTCAATTGCGCTCACCTTTCACTTTTTTTCGATCATATCTTTTGCTCCTTATCTTTCACATCACATCCTTTTCCTGTCATCACAAGGGGTTAATCTTATCATCATATCTATATCAACAAAGAGATCATTTTCAGAAACATGAGTCTATATCATAAACATGAGAACTAAACATAAATATATGAGAGAGATTATACATGAGCATATATAAGCATATATCATACATTTGAGCAATATAACTAGACAATATAAAAATGAAACATCTGTCACAAGTGGGACAAATACACAAGATACATTGCAAATCCAGTAAATCTCATATATATAAATGTCATGATACAAAATACAATGTGGGATCCAAAATCTAGATAATGTCCCAGAATATGTCTCTATACATCTAAACACCCTAGACCTAAGTCTAACTCCCTCCATCATGTGGTGGTAGTGGAGGTGGTGTTGTTGCTTTGTCTGGTACTATGTCAGATCTCCTAGCCCTCTTAGAGTAGAGTGGTGCTCGCTGTGCTACAAGTACAACCTGTATGTAGAGACCACGATAATATGCAACTCGTGCTACCTCTCTTTGGATCTCTATAGTGTTAGCCTATGCTGCTCTCTCTCGCTGATCTATCTCAGCTCATGCATTTGCTAGCTATTTATCTTGAACAACAATGGTAATCCTGAGCTGCTGCATCTCAGTCTCCAAAACCTAGATCCTAGCTCTGAGATCCTCCCCTCCCCCCGCAGGCTGATCCTATCCTACGTCTACCCATCGGTGAACTAGTCTTACCTCATCCTCTAGGGTCACTGATCTATGTCTTTATGACCATCACCAGCCACCTGATCTAGAGCTCTATCCCCTCTCTCCTCTCTCCCCTCCTCCATCTCCCCCATCATCTCTATCATCCCTATCTCTGCCCTATACCTGTGGGTCTACATCTAGCATCGTGAATCTAGGGAATGACTACCTTTGGTGCTCTGTCCTATAGGCTGCATCAACTCCGACATCCCCCACATTAGCTAGATAGTCCCAGGACTCCCTGTGTAGACCTATCATCTCTTGTACCACCTCTTGGTAGTCTAGCATCAGCAACCACCCTAATCCCTCATCCTCCCTGAACTTAGCATATGTGGTGGTCTCCATGGATATTCGCTACTAGTGACCAAACTACCTCCACACCTGAGAGATCACGAACTGCTCCACAATCTTTGAATGTCAACCAACTAGTGGCCGACTATATAACATATACCCTAGCTCCTAATATCGATCACCCCTATGCTCACAGGCCCTGTATGGTCTCCACTTGAAGGCTGTGAGCTCATCTAATAGCCTCCTGTAGTATGTCACATCAGCGCTATGGGGCTATGAAATGAAACCTATATATCTGTAGATATAGGGGCATCTCTGCTTCCTTGGCTACACTCATGGTCTCACTACAACAATGTGCTCCCATTCCCATATCTGGGCGAGAACGGCCCCACATGCCCAAGTCTTGCTCTCCCTCTATACTATCTCATTCAGCTCGTGGTACATGTCTGCTAAGATAGTCAGGCCCCATGCCATCTACCTTGGATGTGCTGCTAGATCTACTACTAATCTACCCCAACCTAGTGGAAATCCTCTCTAGCTCCTGTCAGTAATGAGGGCCTCTACTACTATAGAACATACAATGCACGGAACTGGGAAATCTCTACCGAACTCTAGACTAACCAATCCCAGTTGAGATGCCTGTCAATAATAGTGACATCCTGGAATAGGTCCTAGATGGCTTGTCATCCCTCTGTCGAGGTCTGCTCATAATATACCTATTCCAACAAACAATCATATCAGTTTTCATCATCTAGAAATATTATACTAAAAGATCATTTATAGATATGATTATATTCACAGGATCCCCATGGCTAGGTACCCGTAGAATTTGATTGATGTCCTCCAGTGTAATGGACACCTCTCCAGTCGGCAAGTGAAAGGTGTTATGCTCACTGTACCATCTCTCAGCCAAAGTTGTCAACAAACCATGGTTTGCCCAAATATTGGGCATATGCAGTAAGTATCCGAAACCCATATCCCGCAAGTCTGCTCGTCCCGGATCATCAAGATCTTGGATGCAGCGCAATCCCACTACTCTTGGCACTCTAATGATCAGTGCCTGGAAAGCCTCTTGCAAGCCATAAACCCCCAAACTAGATGTCAGAACATATCATGATGGATGATTAAAATTAGTACAACTCATAACAAATGCAAAACCTGTCTAAACCCATGTTATATTGTTCATATTAATGCTATGCGATACTTCATATTATACTGGTGCGATACTTCTTGTTGATATTGTATTGTGCAATACTTTGTTACATAGTGGTGCGATACTTTATCCCAATGTGATAGTTCACCCAATATCGCATGACATTTTGTCAAGCATCGTACAATGCTTTCTTGAAAGGTCGTGCAATATTTTCTTAGCTTACAAAGTATCACATGATACAATGTATAACTGGTGTGCGATACTTTAAAAGTATCGCACAACATTTCGCACTCGTAAAATTTGAAATATTTCAAAAAAATTAAAAACATGTGTTTAAATGCAATAAATGCTCATAAATGACTCAAAAAGCAAGTTTTTCTAAAAAATTACCGGGGCACCACAGTGAGGAGGCCGGTTGTGCATCCGACCACACTCAAATCGATGTGTGTGGACCGGAATCACTGCTTGCTGGGCCATAATCTCTCTCTAAGCTCTAAAAATTCTCAAATCACAATAAGACAAATGATTTTGAAAATGACCCTTTTTCCCCCTTATATAGCATTTTGACTTTTTGACCTAATTTTCAAAACATCTTGAAATTGCATGAAAGTTGCACCCCTAGCTAATTTTGATGTCCTAGATCGATTTTCAAGATTGAAATTGAAAGCCGAGTTCATCTTGATAGTCAAAATGGCATTTCAAACTTTCCCCTTCTTCTGCGCAGTTGGCTGACCTTTTGAGGCCTGATCCTTCGATCTTCCTTGGGGCATCTTCATTTCTTCACCCTCATCTCTTTCAAACTTCTAATCTTTCATTCATTTTCATTCAATTCATCCCTCTGAGGTTTGACTTCATTTTTATCCTATATCTTTCTTAGTCTGACCTAGTCAAATTGGGGCATGTCTTCACTACTCAATGGTTCTCCTATCATCTTTCATCTTCGATTATGATTTCTAGTGATTTGATCAGATTTATCAATTTGTTGTTTCTCCTCTATCTCATTTCGATTTTGATTCTGGGGGGGAAGTACCTATCAACTTAAAATCCTTGATTCAGCTTTATCAATCAAACCTTGCTTGAGATCCTTATCTCTTATTTGAGACTTGACAATTTCCTATTTACAGGTGGGTTGGTCTTGTCTTTCAGCTTATGCTTATCTTTGTCTTGATGTGTTCCCATCCATCAAACACACATCTGGGTTGTTTTGTGATCCCAAATCGATCTCAAATTTCAATAACAATCTTTGACCACATGTGATCCCAAATCAATCTCACATTAGTCAAAGAGGGGCAAATTTATGCACCTTAAAATGGTCACCTAGACTTTAGGCCCCCATTCAGCAATTTATCAAACCCCTAAATCAATATTTTTCAAATTATATCAATTTCCTTCATCAAATCCTATTTTTATCATTTATTCGATTATTCTCTGTGGGCTAACCATTCTATCCTAAGTCTTTATTTATTTAAAAGGAATTTCCTCCCCTTTTATGAAATAAAAGGTACCCACTTTTTCTCTTATCCTAAGTTGCACAAATAAAGCATTATCCTTATTTTATAAAAAGAAGAAAAGGCCTTTTCATCTCATATGGACAAAAGTCAACTCTTAGTTTCTCATTGGAGGAGATTTGTGCACATGGATTGCTCCTCTTTCAAGCTCCACCATTGATTAAATCTTTTGCCTCTTAATCTCCATGGTCCATTCCTTTTCAATTCTTTTAAAAGGAGAGCTATTTTCTCATTCTAGGATCCCAACTTTGAATACTAATCTTATGCTACAGGATTTCTTGGAGACTTTGGAGCTTTAGAGATCTTCATGCATTTAGCTTTCATTCTTGCATCATAGCTTCATATTTATGCTTTCTAGCCTAGTTTCCCTTATGCTCTAGATTAGTTCACATAGCTTAATTAGCAAGGCTTGTAATACTTTCCTTTCATAGCTTAGCTTGCATCTTCATTCTTAGCATAGTTGCATTGCATTTTCATTGTTGATTCTTAAGAATATTGGCATTCTTTCCCTTGTCTCTTTGAATTTCCCATTGTGTGGTTTACTAGCAAGGTTGCATGCTTCAATAGCTCTAGCTGAGAGCACTATACACATCCTTGTGACTCCATGCCTAGGGAGCTCTAGGTCACTTTCTCAAGGTTTCCCATTCATGGATTCCCTTGGAAGTAATGACTTAGAGAAGTGCACAATTTGAGTGTATAGGTCTCTCCTTCCTCCTGGTCCTCCAATTGAAAACCCACACCATCCTCAAAGTCCAAGGGGACATAGTCTAAACTAGAAGCATCTTTTCTATCCTTTTTGATAGCGATTTCCTTCCCCAAGTTTTGGGCTTTGAAATATTCATAAATTAAAAGTAACAACCCCTCATTAAAAGTAGGGTTAGCTATATTATTGTCCCTATAGCCATTAATATTTTCATTAATAGAAGCATACATGTAGAATGGGATGGAAACCTTCATACCGTGTCTGAGATGATTCAATAGCATGAAGTGGTAGGTCATGATCCTGTCAAACCTGGTGTCTAGCATCACATAAGAGATGAGAGCTCTGAGAACAAATCTCCATAAAAATTTTATTCCTTCAGGCTGGTAGTGCGTTCCCACTTTGGTGATGGCTTTCTTCTCATCCTCATCTCTCATAAAATCATTGGCAGCAGAGTCAGAGATTTTATGGTCCCTATAAAATTTCTTTCCCACGATGGGGATCCCAGTGACATTTGAGATGACCTCCTCTGTGGAAATGAAGTTCTTTCCTTCTATCACCACACACCCTTCATTCCAACTCTTGACAAATATTTTAGTAACCGTCGACTTGCTTCCATGTAACCTTTCTATGAAAGTTGAGATTTCTCCTTTTTTACAGAGCATTCCAGACCTTGGTGTGTCTCCTCCATTTCCCACTGTCATTCTTGGGCTCCCTTCTGTATCTTTCCCCTCCCAATGAACCAAAAAAATGTTGAAGCTTTATGATTACAAGAATAATGCCACACCTTAACCATCATGGTATACCATAAACAAATAATAGAAGATTCATTTTAATTTTAATTAAAAAATAATACTATTATGTGTTTAGCCATAAAATTGAGAAAAAAAAACTCCTCTCATAGGTTTCATGCAAATATCTAGTAACCCTTTTAGAGTGTAATAGTATGGAAAGTATTTATGTACACCTAACAAATATTATTTTTAAGGAGATCATGTGCATAATAAAATTTGTCTATATTTGTATAAGGCTTTATACTGAAGTGAATATTTTTATTATTTCACAATGAAGAAAACTGTTTACACAACAACTATTAGGATTTTTTACAATTTATAATGATAGTTTATATAAATGATATCTTAGACTAATTATGGAGGGATAGATGTATGTAGAAAACTAAAATAAAATGTCAAATTATTCTAGAATGTAGATAAGAACATTCAAAAGAAAATAAATATTGGTACCATAACATAAAATCTTCTTATTCTTTACTCATCAAAGGTAATAATATATTTTATAAATCTCCAATCAACATAAGAAAGTGCATTTGTGAAGCTCGTAATGTAATGAGATGTCAAGTTAAAAAGAAAATACATCCTTACCAATAAGTTTTCTTCAAAAGTTTTCCATTATATATCATTCTTTCCAAACTCTAGCTTCTCCTATATCAATTCATATGCTTCTCAAAAGAACAAATAAAATCTTCCTTTAAGTGATAATTTTAATTGATCTTTTCATTTGATGCCAAAAGATATATAGTAACACTAAAAATATTATAAATATTATAAATATCAGCACTTACATTGTTAGTCCCATTCAAATTTATTCACGTTATCTCATGTATTCTTTTCTATGCCTTTTATTAATGTTGAAATCAAGCCCCTTATTTTAGAATGGACACCTTCTAAACTTATACAAAATGCAGTGCAAGATTCAATATACATATTACTTTCGTATCTCTAACTAATGCCTCACTTTGAAATGTTGTAAGTGACACTAGGATAAATGAATAATGATTTACCATGACACTCCTGTGTTCATTGATATATCATATTTGGTTCATAGATGTCTTTCAAAGTTAAACAACTGCTACTCAAAAAACTTATGGCCCAAGTTTCACTAGGACATGCCAGATCACACCAATGTCTTGGACCCAATGCCAAGATGATTATCCAAAAAATTTCTACTTTCATAGATGCCTCACACAACTACCATCACAACTTTCACATGAAACATTGATTGGATCAAAGAAATATCATCTCATGCAATGCAATATTACAGAAAACGCTGGCCAAAAGAAATGATTTTACAAAGAATAGTTTACAGGTTAAAAGATTAAAAATAGATAAAAATGTCAAAAAATTAGTAATGGAAGGCATCAAGGATGTTGGCTATGGAAGGTGTCTGTTGCTTTAGCACCCACATATTTCTCTTTATTCTAGATCTCCTTCCATAGCCAACATCCTTGATGTCATTCATTAGTATTTTTTGGACATTTTTATCTATTTTTAATCTTTTAGCCTGTAAACTATTCTTTTAACCTGTAAACTAATCTTTTAACCTACAAACTATTCTTTTAATCTTTTAACCTATAAACTATATAGGTTTTTGAATAGTAATAAATATGGAATTATTTTTTGTGGCATTTCAATAGCACTATTCAATTATTAGGGTCAAAAGTTCAATCATCTAAGTAATTATTACTAGGAACCTATTGTCAATAGCATATTTAAACTTACTTAGGTCATATGTTTCATTTTCCTTCAATTCATAGGATTAAGGACCATGTTGTGATCTTGTTATATCCTCATGTAGGGGTTTTACTAGGGTTTCTTTATCTTTCATTATATAATTATGGCTTGTGTATAATAAGATTCATCAACATTACATCAATGAATTTATCAGTTTTCATATAAAATCTTGTGATTTTTCTCTCTTTTATAAAATGAGTCATCCAGTCATTGTCATTTGTAGGAGTAGGTAAAAAATAAATAATCTATCAAATATTTTAGGCAATAACAGCATGCCAAAAATATTTTGAATGTCATTATGAAATGAAATAGAAGTGCTATAAGAACAATGCAAGTGATATAATAAATTAATATTTAATATGAAACTAATTAACAAACTAATCAGGTCAAGATTGCAAGAATATTGGAATGTCGAAGAATAAGATATTTTGGGTTCACAAAAATGAAATATAGGAAGAGTGATCCTATACAAACATGTGCATTAACCTAGAGTAAGTTCCTTCTACCATATAAAATTAGAGATGTGAGTGGGGTTGGCTTGTTGTCCACAATGAAGAGACACACTATCTTGGAGATACACTTTTTTAATTGCATGTGATTATGATTGATTTTGAGTGTGTGTATGAGATAGGATATCAATGAAAAAAAGACTAAATGTGACCAAACAACAAGTATAGGATAAAATGAAATAATATTAAGGATGGTCTAGAATATGTACATAGAAATGATCATTACAATGAAATTTAAAGTTTACTGTGTTAGACAAAAGTACTATGTACTTGTATTTGAAGGCTCGAAAGATACTATAAATCTAGTTATGAATCACTACACATTTTCTCCTAAGAGATTGTATCAAACTAATACAATGAAAGTTTTTGGTTCCATATCCTTAAGGATTTAGTTTACTTGAAATATTGGAATGTCTTCTGATTTCTACACTATTGATTTATAACTCTATTTCTATCAATTTTTTACATTATGTATGAAACCCATTCGAGGAGCTCCACCTAAAGGTGATGATGTAATTTTAGTAAAATAAATCACCCAAATGAGGAAGATAATATGAAACATGTTGAGAATTATGCATAATAGAAGAAAGTATTAAGACATTTCAAGTAGGAAAACCTCTAAATATCTCTAATGAGAAAATGCTTCACTAATATGATGATAAAATAAGACTCAGTACCTCCTACATAGTGTACATATACTTAAGATATTAACAAGAGGACCTAAATATAACTATATAGGCCTAAAACTGGCCTAACTAACTAACTTACCATGTAATAATGATAATGTAATATAATTAGGGGTTAAAGTAGCCACAAGACAACTAATCATAACCATATGTGTACTCTAGGATTAAGAACATAACATTTCATTCTCTTCAAATAAGCATTGTCCTTATTTCTATCCAAGTGTATATTATTTAGAATGGACTCTCAATCTTCCCATGTGACATATTTAACTAGTAGATTATTTTATTGAATGAGATTTTCACTGAGTGTCATATTCCTTAACTTCTTTGTATGAGTGAGGAGAATGAAATCTGGTTCTAATATGATTCTTGCTTCATCAAGCTCTTGTAATATTGTCTATGTACTTGGATATTATTCTATATTACTTTCGTAAAACAAGAAGCATTAAAAACTAGATGTATCTTGGTTTTTGGTTGACAACTTGAGCTTGTAGGAAACACTACATGTATTTTCCATTCAATTGAACATGGACCATATATTTTGGCAACAAATTATTATTCTTTGTATATTACTTCATTTTTATTTTCTTATAATGTTTTAATCTTAAGAACAACTAATTTCCCACTTAAAAATGCTTCTTTAACTATGATTTTATCTACTTTATGATTCATTCAGTTTTATTTGTACCATCAAATTCTCTTTGTGTCTTCAATGTACATTTTGATGAAGCATGTAGTCCTCCAAAACTTCAACTTTAGTTGATGCTCTTAATGATTATTTGTGATGGAAAATGCCAATATATTTAAAATAAAACTAAAGGATATTTTTTAACATGTGCTATGAAAGAAATTGGTTAACCACCATTTTTATAATGGTAGCCAATCTACCTAATGTGACCTATATGATTTCTTATCTGAAGTGAAATCATATAGATATCAATATATATAGATTTATCAAAAAATGCAGTTTTCCATCTAATTAAGACCATCCCAAACACAGACCCTAGATTTTTTAATATGAGCAGAAGTAGATGAAGCATTGGGAGATCTTTTGATTTATGGGCATTCATTTTTCTTTTCAAGGTTCACCAATGGAACTTTTGAATGTGGTCCTTGATGGAATTGAGAAAGAGCTTTCATACTATACTACCAAGCCTCTTTCTATGGTTGGTGAATTCCAAAACTTTTCTAAAGTGTTACCTACCACCCATGTGTATTATTCTTTGTACTAGGCTCCTTCAAAGGAATCATACAATAGTAAGTTGGAAAAACATAAGAAAGATCTTTTGTGAGTGTCAAGCCCTAACCATGATTATTTTCACAAGGTTGTATAGGAGTACTATTGTCTTTCGAGATACTAGAGGTCTTTAGAGTACAATAGAGCTTCTTGTTTTTCATCCTTCCTAGATAATACATTTGTCACAATATTTTTCTTTTCTTTCTTGTTTATGATATCAATGTCATACCCCAACATGTTAGTGAGATTTTTTGTTGATCTTTAGAAGATGACCACTATTCTAAAAAAACTTCAAGCTATCATGTCCTTTCTTAAATTTCAAGTGTCTTCCCATTAAATATGGCATCCATTATTTCTTTGTATGAAGAATTTATAACATCTCCTTCTCATTAAGAGGCATGATTTAATTCTTAAAATTTAATTTATGGTTCTCAGAATCTCAATGGGATGAACCTCCTACATGAGAATTACTTGAATGCATTACTTGAAGGATCATGCATTCTTTAATAAAAATACTAAGTGAGTATAGGAGTATGCAAAGAACTAGAGTAGTGCATAGAGCCTCCATCAATCTCTCAAATGCTACAATAGCTAACTCATTGGATTGAAAAGAAATTTTATTGGATAAAGCTGAAAGTGGTGAACCATTCATGTATAATACACAATCAAATGCAAAAACCCACCTTAATTTCTTAATGGTTTTGGAAACAAGCCGTTTAGAATACCACAATTTATTAGGATCCATTTTTATTCATTGATATGAAACTATGTGTTCCAAGTGATCCATCCCTTAAAGACCAAAACAACACTTAAAAGGTTTAGCATATAGCTATAAATCTTGAAGATCTTGTAGTGCTATATCAAAATCTTTTAAATGTTCCTCCCATGTTTTTCTATAAATTAATATAAGCTCAAAGAATGCTAATACAAATTTCGTCAAATTTTCTTAAAAGTGGAGTTTATCAAACTTTGGATTATTGATTATCTATTAGAAAGCTGAAAACGCATCACCAAAAAGACATGATGATCATCATGTGTCCTAAGTATTGTTAGGTGAATGTCTCCCTCCTTCATCCAAATTTTGTGGTAACCTAATCTAAGGTCTAAATTTGTAAAATTTATATAGCTCAATTTGATTCATCTATTAGATCATCAATTACTAAAACTAAAAATATATCTCTAATGGTGTACATGTTGAGTGCTCTATAGTTTGGGAAAATGGACCTTGTATCATCTTTCTTAGACACCACTACCATTGGTGATGAATAACTATGTTGGATATGCCTAATGATATCCAATTCTAACATCTTGGAAAAAGTCTTTTTGATCTAATTTTGGTGTATATATGGGTACCTATAGTGTTTTCTTGTGGTGACTGATTAGGAAAGTACCATCCAGGAAAGTACTATACACTTTTCATTCATCGTGGGGTTCGGGGCTAACTCGTCAAGCATTTTTGAGTTGACACGTCAAACATTTCCCTAGGTTGACTCATTAAGCCTTTTCCTTAGGTTGACTCATCAAGTATTTTAGGGTTAACTTGTTAACCAACATAAGCCTTGTTATATTGGCTTAGGGTTAGGGATTTCATTATGATGTATGATTTTAGTACTTGCGGTAGAATTGAGCTGTAAGGGATTACGGATTGTAATCAGGTTGTAATCACTGGATAATAAAATATTGGACTCGTTGTTGGTGGACGTAGCCCAGGGATTGGGTGAACCATGTTAAATTTTTGTGTCATGTGTTCTCTTCTGTGTGGTTTATTATTTTCTGATATTGGTTATATTTGCATGTAATTGTTATTTCTGCTTTGTTAATCCTAACATATAGGGCGTGATGTTAGGTGATTAAATCATTGGAACCTATTGTAGGACATGATCATGATATTTATCAAGGGTAAGTGCAAGAAGTTGGGTGCCAATTCAGCGGAAGTCTTGTAGAATTGAAAGATTTCTCTCGAAATGGGTGCCTATTTTAGGTTCGAGCGCCCAATCCACAATTCAAAAGATGGGTGCCCATTTTTTTCAAAATGGGTACCATTTTTTTGAAAAATGAATAGCCCATTTCTAAATTATTTTTAAAAAAAAAAATTTCTATGACTAAAAACAAATTTTAACGCTTCGATTTATTTTTTAAGAAACAGGTGCCCGTTCTTTGTATTTTAAATAACGGGTACCAATTTCTTAAGACGTGAGAGGGAAGCACATATCTACCTCAGATTTCATTTCAAAATAGGTTTGGTTTAGTCTTGGTGGAGCCAAGCCTATGCCTTGACCTCCAAAAAATTGGTTAAGGTATTGGAATGCCATATTTCTGCCTTGTCATAATTTTTTGAGGGCCTTCCTGATCGTATTTTTTTATGAAACAAAAACCCATTAGACTTCTCACTATCTTGATTTCAAAAATGTAAATTTCATATTGATGTGATTAATTTTACTATTTTTTTTTAATTTATTACTTAAAAGTGGTACCTAAGAGTAAAATAGTGAGGTTCACTAAAACTTTAATAGCTTTTTTGTTTTTAGGTTTTTTGAAAAATAAATCATATGACATCAATCTACATACAATTTTGTTGAACATAAAATAATAATTTTGAAAAAATATGAAATTTTCATCAAATTATGGTGGTCCTAGCCTTGAGGTTTTAAAAATGTATTTTATAGTCAGTTAAAAAATAATTAAACAAATATATATTAAATAAAAAAAAAGATAAAATATGCTCATCAATATTTGGTGTCTTAGGTATATTTCCCTAGAAGGATTTGCAAAAATTCATTTATTTTGGTCAAAATATGGTGGTCATACACGACTATGGTACGGTCCTAAAATAGGTATTTTGAAAATATGGTTTTTAAACATTCCTACTAAAAATTAATTTATACCATGTGGGTATTTAAATAAATTACATATTTGAAAAGTATACTCTGAGAGCTACATTTTATATTACTATTTTTTTTTGAGATTCAATCTCTAAGTGCCTCAAATTTAGACATCAATTGACAAGAAATTTAAACAAAAGGGAAAACACTTCCACTTTTTGCCCAAAAGTGGGACTCAAAATAACTATTGAGTTATCATGTATAATTGATTTTAAATCTAGATGGATAGGAGAACTTAATTGATAGGCTTCCAATCAATATAATTGGACTACAAATCAATTGACTCCTTTCATTAGAAAGATTTTCATTTTATCAAATCCTACCATAGTTTATGGGTATTTTCACACAACCATCCTAGCTCTATTTTTTTCTAATTTAAATCTCATGAATAGTTCTTAAAAGTTCATATGACTCATTCCCAACTTTTTCATGAATTTTAATCCCAAAATAATGTTTGATGTACAAATAATGATAGCATACATTGGGAAATCAATATGATAGTATCTTGTGGATAGCTTAATGCTATTTAATTTTCTAAAACAACTAACTATACCACTATCTTCAATTGAAATTTAAAACTCTAGTGTTTGATATATAAAATATTTCACTCATGTACCCAATTTTTTATTGATCAAGTTAAGAGTAGTAATTAAGTCTATCAGGGTTATTGTTATCTCAATTTAATATATATTATAAACTAATATTTGGCTATGCAATTAGGGGAAGTTCCAAATGAGGTGTGAGAGTAGAAATGGGTAGGAATTCAATAGAACTAAGGGGAATGTGCTAGGTTTGATAGAGTATGTGTAGTTTGTATAGCCCTATGTGCAGCCTTTGGAGTGTGTCCTTCCTCCAATCTTCAAAGACTCGTGTACAAATGGTTTCATCTTATTGTCATAAATCATTGAGGGGTCCTCCATTGATCCTAACCCTTCCATTATGGAAAATATTCATGGTTTATTTTTCTTTTTATTAAGTTTATTTAGGCTCCCATCTCAGGATTCGAACACAAGATCTTTCTATTACAAACAGAAGCAGCAAATGTTGCACTGTAGGCCAATGCCTATTCATGGTTTATTTACCAATTTTGTGGGTCAAAATATAAAGGTATTTGGTTCCTATTCTCCTAAGTTTGTTTCTTCTATCCTTTTTCCCTTTGATCCATGAAAAAATATCTTCTATGAAGGAAGTGTTATCACCTTTGGCAACATCATTGTTGAAATATTTTATGTGTGAACTTTTATAAATATTTTAGACTCATCTTTGGATTGGTATTTTCTAAGAGGGATAGCTCTATTGTGGGTAAATTTATGGGTAGGATTTTGATATTGAAGTTGTCAGAAAGTGGGTAGCTTCTAAATGGTTAGTTAAGGTCTTTGTCTCCACGTATTCTCTTATTAAAGGGTTGTTCTATTTATAGTTCTCATTTTGGTAGGATTAAATTTGAACCCTTTCTTTGGGTTCTTAGTTTTCTGATAAAAAATACCTATTTCTCTACAAGTGGAGGCCTTGTCTTGACCAACATGCTCATCTCTCGAGTTCTATCCCAATGCATGTATAGCCTTTCAAGCTCCTGATGTAATAATGGGATGACGGAATTAGTAAGAGGACTGCTATCTCCTTTGAAGATTTCTTATTTTTTGCCTCATTTGATAAATGAATATCCAAGTTTTTCTTTGTTCATTTTTCTATATACATGGTTCCTCTCTCTAAGTTATCTATTTCTATAGAATTGAAATTTATTTTTTGTATTTTTGGATTTCTTGCATTGGTGATTCTCCCTCTTCCAAGGAGAAAGATAAAAAATTGGTTGGACCTACAACAACTGATATAGCTTCATCATCTTTAGGTTTTGAAGTATGCTCAGTTGAGCCTTTGTTGTCGGTCACACTAGGGTTGAGGAAAGCTATCAATCACTTCTCACTAGTAGTTATGAATATTTTCATGCCTAATGGATGTGGTTAAACTAGACTGTAACAAAGGTTTAGAGGATGGTACTTATTCTATGGTGTTTTCAAATTTGAGTGTCATCTTGGGTTTATCCTAATCAAGACATTATGGTGATATTAGAGGCTTCTAATGGGGCTCTCACTTAGCTTGAGCTTCCAAATCTAGATTCATATGCTCATTCTCTGGTGGTGAATCTTTCTTTGAGAGAAAATTCCCCTCACCCCATGGAGATTGTTCCCTTCATGTTTTCAAAGTTAGATTTGGCTATGTGTTCCTCTGCAAACGTGGATCATGTATCCTTTAGTAGGGGGAACCCTTTCTCTCTCTCACCTTCTTTTCTTAATATTAAAGAGCCCCCTTTAGTGGTTTTATAGTCTTTGGAGAAAAAACCAATCTTTATAAAAGGTTTGGAGACTTTAGTGATGTATTATAGGTCTCAACTCACTCTTTTGAAAAACTATAAAATTATTGATGTAGATAAAGATTATAAAATGGGAATGAATTAAACCATAAAGAAAAGAGAGACTTTATTCTACAAGATACTTCAATGGTAGCCAATGTATGATATAATAGTCTTTCTATCATAAATCAAAGAAACGATAGTCCTCTCCTAGAATATCAATAGACAAAATGGTTCCCAAAAGAGAATATTAGTTAAAATTTTGATAAAATAAATAAAACCTTATATTCTCCTTCTTCAAAAAATAAAGGTCTCTAAAGAAGCATTCTATAAGATGCTCAAATTCATCTATCATTTCTCTAACTCTTTAGCTATTAATGTATAGGGAGCCTTTGGGATTCTCCTAAAATGACCCTATAATACATATACATATAGAAGAATCCCACCAAAAGTTGGATTTTCTATCAATTTATTTTATCTACAAGTTATCATATGATGCAAGAAAAGAGCATTCGAGAGAAAAAAAAATGATATATAACTTATATTTCTCAAGAAGACTAATAGTAATCAAACACAATATAGAATGCTCTATACCACACACAATCTAGCTATGGGTTTGGGAAGTCTAATTGAAAACAAGAGGGACCAAATAAGAGAGAATAATTTTATTCTATTAAAGGATAAGTATGCATAATATTTGTACATGAATATGATTGGTTTGGTGGATTGATAATATAACAATAAACTCTTGGTTATATGTGTCATGTAAAGTGTCGATTTTGTAAGAATATAGTAAGTGAAATAGGATGAACAAAATCCATGAAATAAAATGGTTGGATTAAACCCCACATTGACTCAAACCATGTGTTATGTGTATGATTGGAAATCTAATAGTAAGGATTATATTCTTGATGAATGATAGCCTCAAATGACTTCATTTCATTGCCAAAAGGGGAAGTGGAATTAATTTTGCGTTAGCTTTTGATATATTGACATATTGTTGGGGAGACTTCATTGTGAGTTTATTTTACCTTTAACGGTTCTATAAAAGTGAATTTGACTTAAGAAATATTGATTTAATTCTATGTATAGAACTCCTATAGAATTCAATCATAAAATATTCTAAACATAGTCAATTTCAATTAAATAATAGTGTCCCAAAAATGAAACGTACTGTTAAAGAATCACTTTATCTAAACTTTTAAGTGGCAATAAATCCACTTTATATAAGATTTATAATTTACATGCTTCCACAAATCGGCATACCTAAAACACTAAACTTAATTAGATTAAAATAACTATTAATTGGACTAGCTTCAAGACAAAAATAAAAGTAAATATCCTTATAGAAAGTGAAGCTAACAATGGGTTTGAACCTAACAAAATTGACTTTTTAAAATCTTGTACAATAGGTTATGCTCATTTTTTTCATAATTATTTATTGTTTTAAAAAAAATGACCAAACAAAATCAATCTATCCTTATTAAATTCATAGTTATCTCCTTGGTTCACATATTCTTTCTGCAATCGTATTAATATAATCATTAAATTCATCTATGAGATGACTCCGCATGTTAAGCATTAGAAGGGACCTTTTATGACATTTGTTGATTGATATGGCATAGCATGCATGAAGGAGTGTAAAGTGAACTCCTTATAGTATTCTTGAACCTCTATCTGTAAAATTTCTTCTTATTCAAACTTTTAAAAATATATCTAGACACGCCATTAAATTCAATCATGCTATCATTTGTGAGGTAGAGCGACAGACATGGACACCATGGCAGTTGGCACGTCTTGGATAAGTGACAAGGACACATAGATCAAGAAAAGATATCTCAAACTCAAGACTTTAAAAAGATGGGTTTAGTAGGTCGAATAGATTTCAAACACATCATCTTAAACGCGGGGGAATGAATCAAATGTGGTTTAATAGTGAGACTAGACCATACATGACGCGGAGACACTTTTCAAGAAAGATTGAGAAGTAGTGGTTGTGGAAAACACGTTCAATCAGAAACTTTTCCCGGTTTGAAAATTAAGAGCTAATCAAGTCCAAACATGAGAAACGCGGAGAAATCAGATGTGAAAGGCCTTGATCAACTAAACTAATTAACACTCTCGGACGTAAATAGTTGAGGTAATGAGTAGATTAGAATATGTATACATCTCTCGGTAGCAAATGATAAAAGTGCACACATCAATAGAACATTAGAACAAGTAACGGTGAATGCTAATGGGTTAATACGAGAACTAAATGATACCCCTATGTGGATTTTGAATCAGTAGAATAAAACTCTGGTCAAGGAAACTATCATTGGTGTTTTATATAATTAATTAAACTTGAATTTTAAGGCACATATTATACGTTGTCCCTTTCTAATATATATTTAACGACTCTTTAATATAGATTTAGAAGTTACAAAATTTGGTAACTAATAAAACTCGCGACAAATGGTTGGTGGTGTCCATGAATTATAAATTATTTTATGGTTGACTTCCACTCCATTTTATGCATTATTATATAATTGTTTGGGTAATTGTTATCTGCTCTTGTTTCCTTTTTTCTGAGATGTTGACGAGTATTGTATATTTTTTTTCTTAATGTAATATAAAAATATTCATATTCAATTCTAGATTTGGTAGGAAAGTTCTTATTTACATCTTAAGTAAAAATATTCATATTCAATTTTAGATTTGGTAGGAAAGTTCTTATTTACATCTTAAGTAAGCAATTGATTCTCTTTTTAAGATATTGTTACTAATAAATCTTTAAATAGTTAACATCACATTATTTTTAAATTTATTATTGATTTGAAATTTTTTAAAAAATTTATTTAAGTTTATAGCATCACTTTTAATTATTCTTTATTTTATTTAACTATGAATTTTTTTATATAATTAATTAATAATTTTAAAATCAATTTGTACTCACAAATGATATCATTGTAGAATATAAATTATCATTTATTAAAATATAAACATCTTATAATATTCAATTTTACACATCATAAATTACATCTTCAGAATGTTTGTGATATGAAATTTATTTGAAATATAATCACAATTTTATCACATTAGAAAGAAAATCTTTATGCTCATCCAAAAATAATTCCTCAATTTTTTTCGAACTATTTAATTCTATCAATAAACAAAAATAACTTAAAAATTTAAAATTATTTAGAAATCACATAATTTATATATATATATATAAGAAACAGAAATCTTCCTTTACACAAATTCCATTCCACAAAACACAAACGACAAAAAATTGAGAACACAAAAGTTCAACAAATAATTTTCCTGTATTAAATAATTTCAATTTCGTATCATGTATTCCAGCATGATGTTGACGGAGTAAAAGAATAAATTAGTTCACGACTTAAAATGAAAGAGATTTAGCGAATAATTATAGTAAATTGATTTTTTGAAGTATTCAACGCGTTTGGACGGTATGATTTTGTGAAATTTCTGAGAACTTCACGGCTGTGGGGTAGCCTAAATTGAATTTATGTACGCTTTGGACTCATTCCACTGCGGAAGATGAATACTTCCAAACACAAAAATCCAATGATTGTGCTTATTATTATTCTCATCACCTACGGTTGCTCTTCAGCCCCTATAAAAAGCCATTGCTAACTCAAATGTTTCCACACAAGCAATTGCTTCTATTCACGAGCAAAGAATTATTAGTGCAGTTTATTTATTGAGCAGCATAAGAATAAATCATGAAGACTACTGCCATTATTACATGCATTGTCTTGGTAGTCTTGTGTTCGACTCCTGCCAATGGGCAGCTCATTTCGACGTTTTATGATAAGACGTGTCCCAAGGCATTGTCGATTGTCGAAGCTACGGTGAAAGAAGCAGTCGCCAAGGAAAAACGCATGGGTGCATCGTTACTCCGCCTTCATTTTCACGACTGTTTCGTTAATGTAGGAGTCTCCATTTCCTATATGACAGTCACTATTAATATGGGGAGCTTGATAAAAAATAATATTGATGTTAAAGTTGATGAAAGAGAAACAATATTAGTGTTGATTAGAAAGAAAATTGTTTTGGTATTTGCAGTTGGGAGGGCCAAAATGGACGGTGCAGCTTGGGAGAAGAGATTCCAGAACTGCAAGCTTGAGCGGCGCAAACAGCCAAATTCCAGCACACTTATCTTGTCTTTTAGTAACAAGGGTCTTTCTACAAAGGATATGATAGCCCTTTCAGGTCATTTTATGCTACATATCTCGATTAGTAATTTTATGTCGGTTGAGAGCTAGCTAAATTTGCATTAGTCTTATTTAAAGCACTAAGCTGTTTATTACTTCCAGGCGCTCAAACAATTGGTCAAGCGCGGTGCACCACTTTCAGAACCCATATCTACAATGAAACGAATATAAACAGTGACTACGTAAATCTGAGAAGTCAGAAAGGACTTCTTCACTCTGATCAGGAGCTATTCAATGGAGGCTCTGCTGATTCCCAAGTGACGACCTATTCTAACAATCAGAATACCTTCTTTAGTGAATATGGGAAACATAACTCCTCTCACTGGTAACAGCGGAGAAGTCAGAAAGAATTGCAGGAAACCCAATTAGGAAATGCTATTTCAAACTTACATTTCAATAAAGATATTCTATAAACGGGTGTCGTTATATATGTTTGTAGAATACTGCCTTCTTATTGGCGGAAGCCAGTGAGAAAACAATGTACTGAATGTATTTCAATAATTTAGTTTTTCTCTTGTATTTGGATGTAAACTACCAAGCCAAATGAAAAAATCGATTAAGTTCTACAATGAGAAGAGCATATATCCCATCACTCGCATCAAAGAAAGATTTCAAACTAGTGAACAGAAATGCACGGTCTATTTCAAAACGAAAAAATTAAGTTTATAATAGTGAACAAGGAAACGAGGGTTTATTAACACTAAAGAATGTTTATGCACTCATTCTATCTGCTTCCTCTTCTAACAGAGTCTGTTCCTTCTCTTCTTCTTTTTTTTTTGGTAATAAAAAAAACATATATTAGTTAACAAGTCAGAAAGATTGAAAAGAATTTTAGAAAGTAATAGCAAGAATGAAAAGTCAAAGAGGTTTTTGTCACTGATATATTATTCAAAATGTTCACAAGCAAATGAAAAATTTCACAATCTAGATAATTTTAAAGAAAAAGTAACAATAATCAATCCATATCATCTTGAGGATGTTAAAGGAATTATAAAGACTCGTCAAAAAATATGAACTCCTATTTTAAAACATTTCATCTACAATTCATCTTAGAAGTTAATTTAATTAGACAATCTACAGAAACATTCTATTCACAAGAAATGTGAAAAAAAAGGAGAGAGTCAGTATTTCAAAAAATAGAGAAAAGATATCGACAACCAAAAAGAATCATCGAAACTTCCTTTGTTAAAAAAAAAAATACTAAAACTATGGAATCCATGTCACAAACATTTTTTTTGCTTCCAACCTAACTTCCAAAATTTTCCCAAAGCTATAAAGAGAACAAATGTCTCTATCTAAATATTAATACTAAATTGTCGAGTTAATTTTTTTTTTTCAAAAGTCTGTAAAATTTTGAACTTAGGATTAATCGCATAAAATATGAAAAGAAATAAATGATATTTTAATATTTTTTTCACAGATTATTTAAAAGAAAACAAAAAATTTCCAAATAAACATACAATAAGATATAAATTAATCCATATTAGTGTAACTTATAACATACCTTTTTTTAAGTTAAATATGAGCCATTATAGCATCTACCTCTAGGAATAATGGTGAAAAAAGAAATTGTACTAAAAACTAAAAGTTCATCCTTCCTTCTGTTCAATCTTTACAATTTCTATAGTGTCAAATATATTTTATTAGAATATTACTTTTTAAAGATTTCATGAATACTTTTATTTTTTTTGTAGGTGCTTAGTTTGTGGAAAATCATCTTTATTTTTATCCTTTCAATTCTAATGACAACTATTCTTGTTTAGAATATTTTTTTCTAAATTCTTAATTTATATCTATTTATTAGATTATTTTCTCCTTAAAAATAAAAATGGATAGTCTATATGTATTAAAGTTCTTGGAGTCATAGACCCTAGCTTTTTCTTAGATTTCTCAAAAAAAAAAATAGTTCACTTTCATATAACATAAATATATTCCATAACTTATTTATCAAACTAGAAAAATATTTTTGTAGATAGATTTTGGTTTTTTTATTTTTAAACAAAATTAAAAAAATTATCTCATACTTTTAATATTTTTCAGAAATGTGTTTCTAACATTTGATAATTTTTTCACAAGTAATATTTATTTTGTGACTTGTACAACTTAATCTACAAATATTATCTCTTATGGAATTTTAAATATAAATTATTAAGTTGATGTTTAAGATACAATTTTTTTTTCTCTATTTATTAGTATTTTAAATTAGAATAACTATTAATCTAAAAACCTATGCCCTCAGCCTCTATCGGATCCCCACCTATGCCCTCAGCCTCTACCCGATCCTGGCCAAAGCAGTGGAAGCCATGGAAAGAATCCAGCAAAGATTCCTCTAGTCTGGATCTGAGGACCACAAGCACATTCCCCTAATTGCCTGTGAGAAAGTGTGCCAACCCAAAATTGTTGGTGGCCTTGGTTTAAGGAAGTTGAGACCTTTCAACAAAGCCCTTCAAGCCAAACAGATTTGGAGAATTTTCAATAGCATTGGTGAGTGGAGGGATACATTTGAAGAAAAATATCTCTCACATAACTCTCTCTATAGATTTTGTGATGAGACGGATTCCCCAAAAGGTTATGTCATTTGGAATGGTCTCCTTGGTGCCAAGGAGTTGGCTAAATCCAGGGCTAAGTTGAAAATTGGAAATGGTCATTCTGTCAATTTCTGGGAGGACAATTGGCTTCAGATGGGTAGCCTGAGAAATATTGATACTCTTTACACCTGGAGACATGTCTTCTCTCAAACCTATGAGACTTAGGTCAGCAATTACAAAAGGAATGACATTTGGGTGGATCTTACTTAGATCTCTTAGGACCTGTCTCCTTTGATGACTGCTCTCAATGCAGTTACTCTCTCTCTCTCACAAGCAGGATAAGATTATCTAGGAGGACTCTTTGGATGGAAATTACACAGTGGCCTCTACCTATTCCTTGCTGACTACTCAAATCAATGACTTGAATCTGTTATGGGCCAAAGCTTGAATCCCTGGTCTCACACCCAAAATAAATGTCTTCTTTTGGCTCCTCCTCCAAAACTGTATCCTTACAGTGGATAATCTCATTAAGCGTGGATTCCAGCTCATCAACATATGTGTTCTATGCAAATGTCAAGAGGAATTTGTGGACCACCTATTCATCCACTACTGCTTTGTCAGTCAAGTCTGGCAACTCCTCTTTTTGGTCCTGAATCTCTCATGGTGCTTTCCCTGTCTTTCAGTGACCTTTTCTCTTAATGGGCTTTCAAAAGGTTTGATCAAGATTTTAGGTTACTCTGTACCTGGATTCTTCCTCATTTTTGTTGGGGGATCTGGAAGGAGTGCAACAACTACATCTTTCATGATTGCTCTACTCCCTCTAAAATTATTTTTGAAAAAAATCATCCATGCAGTTAAGGAATTTTTTTTCTACTATGGTAAATCTAACCCTCTTCCAGGCAAAGCCTGGGCTACAACTTAGGATAAAAGATAGAACTATGTGTGGACTTGCTCTCCTACTAGCTGGACCAAAGCCAACTTTGACGACGCGGTGAAAGGGAACCCTGGTCAAGCTGGCAGTGGAGGAATAATTAGGAACAACTTTGGTATTGTAACTGTGGCTGTCAACCTCTCCCTGGG